>CM044008.1:74019458-74359458 GCA_024085815.1 Flaveria linearis | reverse complement strand
TTATTTGATCCCTCCCCTGTATATATATATGTATATATATATATATATATATATATATATATATATATATATATATATATATATATATATATATATATATATATATATGGAATGGGTTCTTTTGAAAACCCTCTAAAAGTGTAAGAACCCTTTAACCCTAAAGGGCCAATCACACGACGCCACGTCAGCATAAAGAAAAAGTCTCTGGTGGGGGTAGTATGGTCATTTCCCCCCACCACCATTTTGCTTGTCATACCTTGTCATATTACTTGTTGTACTATGTCAACCCACTTTCCACCTACCAATCACATCCATATTATCTTTTCCAAAATCTCGAGACACCATATTTTTATACTATATCCACACTTTTTTTTCAAATCCATAATTCACTTTACACAATTCATCCACTTTCCACCATTTTTGAAGCACTTAACTTGTTTATTTCTTGACCAAGATCAACCGATCACCTTCTTCATGGGTGGCGGTGATGTTACTCCTCCACCCACTTCACAACCATTGCAACCTGTAGACGTTAGTGTGCTTCCACCTTTACCGAACGGCGTTCCTCCATCCACAACCGATCCTGTTGAGAATTCGGAAAAGGGGGTTTGTGTTCATGACGAAGATTCTCCTGCTAACGAAACCTCTCCACCTGACCCTGTTTATTCAATTTCTCCTCTGCGATACGTCGGTTATGATCGTCGTGGTTAGATATTAATTGTTGTGTTCTTATTTGCCCGGGCTAATTTTTGTTGTTGTTAATTTTTTTTTACTTTTTTCATGTTAAAGTTTATTCTTCTTTATTCTTTTTTAGGTTGTAGTTAGAAACCAAAAGTTTGTTAAAGAAGTGTTTTTTACAACAATGTATTCTTTTGGTTTGTTTTTTTATGGTTTTTTTAGTTGTTGTTTAAACCACCACCAAAACCCTAACAAAGTAACATGTAAAGAAAATGTAAGTATAACTTTCAGCATGTGTTAGCCTTTAGTTTTTACAATGTTTGTGTGATTGTATTTTAATTTTTTTATTGTAATTATCGCACTGCTATTTATTTTTGTTGTTGTTTTTTTGGTGGTTAACGCCCTTTAACATTTATTTTTTTTAAATAAATAAATGATTACTTTTTTAAAAATAAGAACTTATGCTGTTGTCCCAAATACATGTAAGATCATGTAATTGAAAACCGTAACTGAAACTTTTGATTTAGGTTTTTTGTGACTTTTACTTTATCAGCACAAGCTGAAAACTTTTTTTGCACCTGAAATACATGTAATATTATGTAATTACATGTAAGTATATGTAAGGAGAACGTGGTTTTATTAAATTTTCATGTAGTTTAATGTAGTTTTTTCTATAAAAAACACCTTTAAACCTTTTGAAAGTAATATCAGTGTTAATGACTTTTTAAAGTGAAAGTCATGCAGTTTTAAGGTCACTTATTTAAAAACTTTGTTGCTCAAACCCGAACTCCTAGATGTTGCATTTTTGTAGTCACACTCACTAAAGAAATAGTACGTGTAACTTTTTTTTGTATTTTACTAAAACAATTCACACTTAAAACACGTATGCAATACAGTGGTACTGTATGCAAGAATGATGTAAGAATATGTTTTTTAGTGTGTAACTACATGTAAATACATGCAATAGCAGTTGTATTTTTAATAACAACAAATTTGCATGTAATTACGAGTAAGCTCAAAAGACTACCCCACCACGTAGTTAAACAATAAACACTTAAAGTGGTACTTTGTATGTTATACAGTGGTAATGTTCGGTTGTTGTAATATCATGTAAGTACATATACGGAAAACATGCTGTGTTAGAATTTTCATTTCTTTAATTTAATTTTTTCTTTTAAAAAATGAATTGGGAAATTTTAATAACCAAGAAATTTTCGTACACTTGCTTTACCTGGGGGGAGTGGTTTACTATGTTTTAGCCCTGCAAGAACATGTAATATACTGTAAGAACATGTAGCTTAGGGCTAACAACCATTTTTTTGTTTATTAACAGAAGATTTTTTGTTCAAACCATATGATTAATGGTCCTATATATTTTTATTTGCAGGAAATCATTGTAGTAAAATTTTTCAAAGTCCAAATGGAACTAAGTTTTGGGTTCCTGAGCTTTCTGTTGATGACAAGCCTTACGTTTGTGCTATTTTCAGTTCATGGCAACACGTCATGAAAATGTACCAACGATTATTCTCCTATTTCAATGACATTATATTTTTTGGTGCACGGTTGTTTGTTTTGTTAGATCATTATGTTTCTTTGCCATATGTTTTTTGGTTACCCTTTTTAGATTTTGTTTGGGGTAACGCATACATATGGTGTTATGAAACATCATTTGATTATTAAGACTTTGTAACAACCACCTTTTAAATTTGACGTTATGTGTTTATGTTTAATTTTTATCCTCAAAATGAATGTGAATGTTTATGTCATTGTATATGTGATTTTTTTGAACCATTTAAAAGATTTTGTCTGTAAACAGGTAAGTTTTTTTCTTTTTGGTGTTAATGGGGGTTTGTTTTTACATGTAATTACATGAAGTAAAATGTTATTTTACAAGTGGCTGTGTAACCCTATCTAAAGACGTTTAACATTTTTGGTATGTTTATAGCGTGAATGAATGTGAATTTTTTTGGTTGTATATGTGATATTTTGGAAAAACCAAATGTTTTTTTAGGAAACAGTTAAGTGTTTTTTTATGTTGTGTTAGTTTTTGAATTACCCGAAATTACATGAAATTACATGGTATTACGAGTGTCTGCTTCCTTTTTCTAATACTGCAAACCTAAGTCTGTGCCAGCTTATATATCCATGTGTAGTATGGTATTACCAGTGTATGTGTCCCTACATAAATAATGTTCAAAAACACGTAATAACATGTAATTAACCAGCAAAGGTTTTACATTTTCACTTAACACTAATATTTTCCCATACTACACACTCCACATAATAAGATGAAATGAACCACTTTAACTTAACACTTATTAACGTGTTTTATTGTAAAACTATCATCTGTTTCATGTAATACCAAGGTGTGCAATACATGTAATTAGAAGAATAGTACATGTGTTTTTACAAACATAGTACATGTTTTTGCAATGTTTCATTAAAAGTTATATTACATCACGTCAGGCTATTAACGTCTTTTTTCATAAGCTTCATGTGGGTCCATTTTTATGTGTTTCATTACACAACATCACGTCAGGCTTATAATGTATATTCATACTACAACTTATGTCTAAGTCTTACATCCAGTTACATATTATATTAATACATAAATTTACTTTTTTTTACAGCGTACATGTTAATTTTCTATCAATTCAAACATCCTTTAACCTAATATTACAATTTTTTACATCCTGCCATTATAACAAGAACATCCAACCCCACAATTTTTGTTGGCTAATACAGCCAAATTCTTTGAATCCTATCATTGCCCATTTGTCCCAAAATATTTGCACATCCCACTACAAGTCATGTTCTAACATTCTATGTCATTAAACAACAAATACATACCATTTTCATCATTTATCATCCAAACATTTGGTCCAACAAAACAACACTTTAACCTTTCGAGCGTTTTTCCTTGTGAACGTTTATATCCGATAGCATTATTCGAGCGACATATTTCTTCCTTAGGATTTTAATTTGTGACTTCAATGCTCTATCATTACACGTGAACCCGCAGTCAAACTTCGTCCCTGTGTTGCCCATGAACATCTCAATATGTCCCTGTGTTGCCTATGAAGATATGTTTCTGCATACAACATAACAATTTTCTATTAGTCAACCGTTAATTTAACGAACACAAAATAAAACTTTTGTCACTTCCAATCTATTGTTAAAAATGAGTACTAATTTGTAAAATTATTGATTTTACCACCCCTTCTTACATGTATTAGGTTGCTATCAGTTACATGTTATTACTTGTAATTATATGACCTTACTCAAACATACATGTGACTGCAGTAAAACAATTTTCTGAAAGCAGTTAAGCTTTATTTATTTTACACAAAATAAAACTTTTGTCACTTCCATCTATTGTTAAAAATGAGTACTAATTTGTAAAATTATTGATTTTACCACCCCTTCTTACATGTACTAGGTTGCTATCAGTTACATGTTATTACTTGTAATTATATGACCTTACTCAAACATACATGTGACTGCAGTAAAACAATTTTCTGGAAGCAGTTAAGCTTTATTTATTTTATTTCTCATTTTTTTACACGTAGTTACATGTTCTTACATGAAGTTACATGTAGTTACATGAAGTTACATGTAATTACACCTGGTTTACATGTTGAAAAATATGAAAAACGAACTCAGTGTAAGCTTATATAACCATGTGTAATAATATGTAATAATCAAAAATAGGTTTTAAGTTTTTACTTACCACTAACATTTTTCCACCAGTACACATCACATAATCAGATAAAATAAACCAAATCTAACATAACACTTAGTACTTAAATACAAAGCTATACGTATGTACCAATAAACAAGCCCAAAATAAAACCCAAAATAAAACCCTCAACTTTACAACTATACAAGAACGTATATTTGCAGACCCCCAATTTGAATCTTCACTAATTAAACATTTTCCTCAGTTTCATTGAACAATAAACGCTTGCAAGAAGGAAGGTTGTGTTCTATTTCAAAAAGGAAAGTCAAGATGGAGCTGCACGCTCGATCAGATCGGTGGTCGGTAAGTAGAATAAATTATGTAGGGTTTTCGATCAAATAATCAATATTTGCAAAGAATCCCCTGTGTGCTAAAGTTAGCACATCACCGATCTGATAGTCGTCACTGGTGATCGATTACTTAAGAACAGGACAAAGCCTCATTCAAATTCATATCCCTTTCAGATACGATGATGCCTTAGTACTTAGTTGATGATGCAATGGTGTATGTGAGGGAGGATGATAGATGTAATAGAGTGATTGGAATTGAGAATGGGGTCATCGTAGTCGCTACTGTTAAATGAGTGCTGCTATCATGGTGGAATTGTGTGTTTTCAATTGCTTGATATATATATATATATATATATATATATATATTAAATATTAAAAGACTTACCCCATTGACGTCTCCTCCATTTTTCTTCCCAAATAAAGATGAAACTACTGTTCCGATGATCTGTCCCCGTCGATTTGATGCAAACCGAAATCGAATTTTCACAAAGGTGCTGTGAACCCGGCGAACAAGGAAGAAGAAAGCGAGCAAGAGAAATTTACGGGGGTGGGGTGAACTGATTTCAATCTATTTGGGGTTTGAAAAATTTTGAAAAGGGGATGGTGGTTGTGAAGATTGACTGATGTGACTTTTGCTTTTGGGGTTAACCATACTTGGTACGGTTGAGTACTTCAACCACAATGTCAAATTACCAGAATACCCTTAAAAGTAGAAGTCAATCCTGCAGCATGTATTATTTAATCATAAAATATTCTTGGCCCTTGGATCAAAAGTTGCTTTAGAGATCAAGGGTTCAAATATGGGTTAAAGGGTTTTCACATAAACCATGGGTTCTCAAATTAACCTCATCCATATATATATATATATATATGTATGTATGTACATATATATATATATATGTATATATACATATATATATAGGACGAGGTTAAATTAAGAACCCATTGTTTTTATGAAAACCCTTTAACCCTATATCAACCCTTGATCTCTAAAGCAATTCTTGATCTAAGGGCCAGGAATATTTGTTATTAAATTAATAAGGCTTGCAGGTTTGACTTCACTTGAAAGGGTATGAAGGTAATATTACATGATTCTTAAAGTACTAAACGTACACAGACATGAGTGTCAAAAAAGTAACCATCCCATCAATCAACTTCACAACCACCCCCTTTCAAAATTTTTCATACCAAACATTGAGCCATTCTACATTTCAGAAAAGAGAGTTCCCACCCCCAAATTTCTTTTCCCCTCTTTTGTTCCTTGTTCGAGTGTTTCAAAGTCGATCGACGGTAACATTTCAGACGACGCATTTGATAAAACCGACGGAGATGATAAACGGATCCGCCAAATCGCCGGAGATGTTCGAGCGTCTGGACGGAGGAGGAGGAAGCCGGAGTATAGCTTGCAAACCGCTCCGGCGTGGCCGGAGTGGCTCTCCGCCGTCACCGGTGATGCTATTAAGGATTGGACGCCTCGTCGTGCGAATTCGTTTGAGAAGCATGATAAGGTAAGTGAATTAAACATTGAATCAGTTAATCTAATCAGTGATTCAATGAATCTAACCGTTAAGAGTAAACATTTGATTAATCGTTTGGGTTTTGTGTGGAGAAGAAATGGAAGAGACGACACTTGGGTAAGTCGTTAAATAGATATCCGCACGTTAAAAATTAAGTTCCAAAATCTTTTATGATGGTTGATTTTTAGAAATCAAGTAGCAAATTTGGGTGTTTGCAAACCAATTGTAGACATTGTCGATGTTGTTTTGTTTGGTTTTCCTTCTATGCTTGTAAACCCTAAAATGTGAATTTGTATTTGTTATGTAAACAGTGTGATGTTATTTGAATCGTGAATCTTTATGTAAACAAAACTCCAAAACTTTGTTGTTTGCAACCAACTGAATAGTGTATGCTTATGTTAATGAGGCTTTTGTCTTCTAATTGGGAACCCACTTCTTCATTTACATTAAATATACGTGTTTGTTAGTTCTAAAGTTGGGGGTTTTATTTTGGTGATTTAAAAGAAGAGGAACATCCGGCATAACAATGATATAACATACTCTTGGGGTTTATGCAGTTAAAATTTTTCATAACCAAACGTTTTCTTAAAAGAAGGGGTTCTATTGTAATTAACTGTAAGAATTGTGTAATAAAAAATATTTATTTATTTCAGTTATTCAATAGAGGGCGGGCCTTGGCGCAGTGGTAAAAGTTGTTCCTAAGGGACCGAAGGTCTCAGGTTCGATCCGTGGAAACGGCCTCCCCACAAAATGTGGGGGAAAGACCACGTACATCTTCCCTTAAATGGGACGGACCCTCCCTGGACCTTCCCTTAAATGGGACGGACCCTCCCTGGACCCTGCGAACGCGGGAGCTCTTTGCAGCACCAGGTACGCCCTTTTTATTTCAGTTATTCAATGTTCTGTTGTGTAATCGTTTGTCATTCTTATGGAGTAGTCATTGTGTCTTTACTTTTCAGAGAGTCGTAGTATAATGTATAATTAAGTTAGTAATACAATATAAGAAATGTGTAGCCATTGTAACACTCAAAAATTGAACTCTTTTAATGGATCTTGTAATACCTTGTAAAAAAACTTACTGGAGTGGTTAAGGGGGGGACATTTTTTGTAGGATTGATAAGATGTAATTACGTATTGATTAGTTTTCTGTTTAAGTAAATTTTGTTTGACTGAAATTAGAATCAGGTTTTATTAAGGGAGGAGTCATTGTAGTTTTTGTTTTCGGAGATTCACTGTAATATTATGTATAATTATGTAAGACAATGTAACAACATGTAATAACATGTAGGAAAAGTCTAGTCATCGTACGAATAAGTTCAACTCTGTATCTGTGCACAGAGGCATTGTAGCTTTTATTATATATGTACATATATATATATATACATATATATATATATAGGATGAGGTTAAATTAAGAACCCATTGTTTTTATGAAAACCCTTTAACCCTATATCAACCCTTGACCTCTAAAGCAATTCTTGATCTAAGGGCCAGGAATATTTGTTATTAAATTAATAAGGCTTGCTGGTTTGATTTCTCTTGAAAGGGTATGAAGGTAATATTACTTGAATCTTAAAGTACTAAACGTACACAGACATGAGTGTCAAAAAAGTAACCATCCCATCAATCAACTTCACAACCACCCCCTTTCAAAATTTTTCATACCAAACATTGAGCCATTCTACATTTTAGAAAAGAGAGTTCCCACCCCCAAATTTCTTTTCCCCTCTTTTGTTCCTTGTTCGAGTGTTTCAAAGTCGATCGACGGTAACATTTCAGACGACGCATTTGATAAAACCGACGGGGATGATAAACGGATCCGCCAAATCGCCGGAGATGTTCGAGCGTCTGGACGGAGGAGGAGGAAGCCGGAGTATAGCTTGCAAACCACTCCGGCGTGGCCGGAGTGGCTCTCCGCCGTCACCGGTGATGCTATTAAGGATTGGACTCCTCGTCATGCGAATTCGTTTGAGAAGCTTGATAAGGTAAGTGAATTAAACATTGAATCAGTTAATCTAATCAGTGATTCAATGAATCTAACCGTTAAGAGTAAACGTTTGATTAATCGTTTGGGTTTTGTGTGGAGAAGAAATGGAAGAGACGACACTTGGGTAAGTCGTTAAATAGATATCCGCACGTTAAAAATTAATTCCAAAATCTTTTATGATCGTTGATTTTTAGAAATTAAGTAGCAAATTTGGGTGTTTGCAAACCAATTGTAGACATTGTCGATGTTGTTTTGTTTGGTTTTCCTTCTATGCTTGTAAACCCTAAAATGTGAATTTGTATTTGTTATGTAAACAGTGTGATGTTATTTGAATCGTGAATCTTTATGTAAACAAAACTCCAAAACTTTGTTGTTTGCAACCAACTGAATAGTGTATGCTTATGTTAATGAGGCTTTTGTCTTCTAATTGGGAACCCACTTCTTCATTTACATTAAAATATACGTGTTTGTTAGTTCTAAAGTTGGGGGTTTTATTTTGGTGATTTAAAAGAAGAGGAACATCCAGCATAACAATGATATAACATACTCTTGGGGTTTATGCAGTTAAAAATTTTTCATAACCAAACGTTTTCTTAAAAGAAGGGGTTCTATTGTAATTAACTGTAAGAAATGTGTAATAAAAATATTTATTTATTTCAGTTATTCAATAGAGGGCGGGCCTTGGCGCAACGGTAAAAGCTGTTCCTAAGGGACCGAAGGTCTCAGGTTCGATCCGTGGAAACGGCCTCCCCACAAAATGTGAGGGAAAGACCGCGTACATCTTCCCTTAAATGGGACGGACCCTCCCTGGACCCTGCGAAAACGCGGGAGCTCTTTGCAGCACCAGGTACGCCCTTTTTATTTCAGTTATTCAATGTTCTGTTGTGTAATCGTTTGTCATTCTTATGGAGTAGTCATTGTGTCTTTACTTTTCAGAGAGTCGTAGTATAATGTATAATTAAGTTAGTAATACAATATAAGAAATGTGTAGCCATTGTAACACTCAAAAATTGAACTCTTTTAATGGATCTTGTAATACCTTGTAAAAAAACTTACTGGAGTGGTTAAGGGGGGGGACATTAGGATTGATAAGATGTAACTACGTATTGATTAGTTTTCTGTTTAAGTAAATTTTGTTTGACTGAAATTAGAATCAGGTTTTATTAAGGGAGGAGTCATTGTAGTTTTTGTTTTCGGAGATTCACTGTAATATTATGTATAATTATGTAAGACAATGTAACAACATGTAATAACATGTAGGAAAAGTCTAGTCATCGTACGAATAAGTTCAACTCTGTATCTGTGCACAGAGGCATTGTAGCTTTTATTATGTATAATTATAGTTAACTTAGTATTAACATGTAAGAAAATGTGTAGCCATCGTAAGACTCAATTCAACTCTCTTTCTGCGTATGTAAGACCATGTAAAAAATGTGCTAAAATGGGTTTCTGGTGGGGGGGGGGGAACATGTTCTGTAGGATTAAGAACATGTAAGTACGTACTGATTCGTTTCCTCTTACATATTTTTTTGGAATTTAACAGAAAGAAAAGGCGGAAAAATATCTTTAATACAAGTAATTCAAATAAATGAAGACACTCTACAGGTTTATATTAATTGCACCCCCTATTTTTTGTACTTTCTAATTCAAATAATGAATATAAGTTATACTGTAAATATAAGATTATGTAATGGATCATGTAAACTGGAAACTGAAAATAATGTAATACCATGTAATTGAATGTATGAATATAAGTTGTACTATAAATGTAGCTTAATTTGTAATTGTAATGCGATGTAAAATACTGTTATATAATAACTTAATTTTATATTAGTGTGCTATTTTTTTCCATAACACATGTATGTCATTGTAATGCGATGTAAAATACTGTTATATAATAACTTAATGTAACTACATTCATGTTAGTAAAGTATTGTAATGCAATGTAAAATACATGTAATATAATAACTTAATGCAACTAAATTCATGTTAGTAAAATATTCACGAGACGATACGAAGGTTTTTATGTCTCTGTGATAACCAAAAGGAGCCATGAATTGCAAACCAATATGCCATTTAAACGAATGCTTACAATACCTCTAACTTCACATGTTCAATCCAGCATCATCCATTGATATAAACTACTTGCATTACATTATATTACATATCAGATTACATTACACTGCGTTACACTGCGTTACACTGCGTTACACTGCGTTACACTGCGTTACACTGCGTTACACTGCGTTACACTGCGTTACACTGCGTTACACTGCGTTACACTGCGTTACACTGCGTTACACTGCGTTAAACGAACCAATATGGCTCATTATACCTCTAACTTCACACGTTCAATCCGTCATCATACATTGATATAAACTACTGATGCAAAAAGAAAACAACATTATTACTCTAATTAACATCAAATCTTGCATTAGATTATATCATATCACATTACATTACATTTTATTACATAACATTACACTACATTGATGTCAATTATTGGTGCAAAAAGAAAACAACATTATTACATAAATTAACATCAAACCTTTTATTACATTATATCATATCACATTACATTACATTTTATTACATTACATTACACTACATTATGTTAATGTAATAATACAATCTAACTAATACAATGCTATATTTACATTAACAAAAGGTGAACTGTATTGTTAATAAATTTACCTACAGTAATATAAACGTAATAAAATTAGAAAAACTATAAAAAAAGTATTTACATTATAAATAGTTAATTTTAGTAGAAAAGGATAAACAAATTATGTCACTTTAACTTTACCATAAAAATACATAATAAAAAAACGATAAAACTCAAACAAAACAATCAAGCAATTTAAACTTATTTACCTACTGCAACATGATTTGTGTAAGAGAAAAGTGTCACACCCCCGCTGGTAGTGGAAACACGGGGATGCCGGGATCGTCATAACACATGGTTAACAATAGAGATGCAATATAGATATGATGACAAGCGTGCCATGACGACACCCGTACACAAATGGAGACTTGTGTCGTGTTCAGTCAATTCACGACAGCATAGTCATAAGCATAATATCAAATGATCACATAAACATATAGATTACATTGTTTAGATTCCCACAACCCGGGAACAAGTGTTCAAAAGAATGTTATTTGTTAAGTGGACAGCAACAATGTACAAAAGAATTGTCCATTAACTATGTTCAGTCTCAAAAATGTTTCCTAGGGTCTCCACTAAAAGGCAGCACTCCTAGTACTTCAATTACCTTGATCACCTGAAAAGAAATGCTCAAAACGGTCAACATAATTGTTGATGAGCTTCGCAGGTTTTAAGTATTAAAAGATGATAAGATGAAAACAACTTGTATGTTTAATAAGAGCTACCATAACTACACTTACGTGTAGGCGGTTTTACCAGTTATAAATTGTTACAGCCAAGCCTATTCATTGGTTCCTCACGGGAATTGATGGCTGTAAAGAAACATTTCCAAGGTGTAAATAGTTTAAAAATGACGTAGCAAGATCCACAAAGCGCATACGTTTAGTTTACAACCAAACCAATCCTTAGGTCCCGTTACCGGAATTAAGGGTTGTATTGAAAGATTTTCCATCGTAATGTTTAAAATGACGTAGCATGATCCACAAAGCGCATACGTTTAGTTTACAACCAAACCAATCCTTAGGTCCCGTTTTTGGAATTAAGGGTTGTATCGAAAGATTTTCCATTGTTTAACATGTTTAAATGACGTAGCATGATCCACAAAGCGCATACGTTTAGTTTATATGACGTAGCAAGATCCACAAAGCGCATACGTATAGGTTATAACCAAACCAATCCTTAGGTCCCATTACCGGAACTAATGGTTGTATTGAGGGGTAATGATGTAGCAAGATCCACAAAGCGCATACATTTAGTTTACAACCAAACCAATCCTTAGGTCCCATTACTGGAACTAACGGTTGTATTAAAGGGCAATAACGTAGCAAGATCCACAAAGCGCATACGTATAGGTTACAACCAAACCAATCCTTAGGTCCCATTACCGGGATTAATGGTTGTAATGGATGCTCGGCAAAGAAGAACCACGAAGTAGACCCACAAAGAAGAACCACACCGCCGAGAGCATCCAAGGTCAATAGCATTCACAAGTAACATCACCCAACACATAGCATCAAGTAATAACACATAGTAGCAACTTAGCATAGAATCACATTCCAACAATCCATACCTTAGTAAATCAGATCATCACGTAGCCCAGTTTAAGCGCATTCTTAGTATACTGGTGAAGCTTATATATAGGGTTCCCCGCAGCGTTCCCACCACATCCACGATATACCTAGAATGATACCTAAGCCAGTTACTTGACATCTGATTTCCCTTAGCATCGATGTATTAACATTCAACAAGATAAGCAAGATGAGTTAACCATAAGAGTTGCAGCAGACTTCCACTAGGGAAGGTGCTTGAAAATGTGTTAAGTAAGCGAGCATTCTTTCCCCCCAAGTTTGAAAATGTTTAAAAGTTATATAAGCGTAAAAAGGGGCCACGAAACTCACTGAATAGATGATAAACATGAATGATGAATGTATCCCAAGTGTAGAATGCTATGAACAGTCAACACCTATTGGCAGTTACTGACAAGCATTAGTAATGAGCATAAGGTATAAGATGATGTTCAATAGGTTCGAGCAGTTTCGGTTCGGTCGTGGGTAACACTTGCACGCAACACACACAACACACAGGAAAACTTCACACACAATGACACCATCCGCATGACAAGACCAGACGCACGACTGGACACTCCATTCGCACGAATTAATTCTCAGTCGTTCGAATCAGCTTCATTCGCACGATTGAGCCTTTATTCGTGCGACTAGGCACTCAGTCGCACCACACAGCACTCAATCGCACGACTCAGCCTTCCATTCACACGATTCAGCCCTCAGTCGTACGAATCAGCTTCATTCGTACGACTGAGTCTTCATTCGTACGACTGGATCTTCAGTCGTGCGATACACACAGTCGCACAGAATCATCCGAATTGATTCAATCACACACAACACTCATTCGCATGACTCAGTCGTACGACTCACCCAGTTGTACAGCTCAGTCGTACGATAGACTCAGATGCATGGACTCAGTCGCACGACTCACCCAGTCGCATGACTCAGTCGCATGACAGACCCAGTCGCCTGAACAGTAGGTTCGTGACTGCTGAAGTGCAGAGCAGCGTCCAGCTGCTCCGAGCACTCGTTTTACACTCCAAGAACCTCCAGAAACACACATCTAACATGTCTAAGTAAGAAACACACACTGGAACGCAACACACAAGCCCACACGACCTCATGTGCACGGATGAACCCGAACACCCGAAACCCTAGAAAACACAGAAGTGAAATCGAGCAAGAAACGGGTCAAACGAGGTTATCTACCTGCTAGGAGGGAGTATTCACGACGATAACCAAGATTTGACGGTGCAAACGCATCAAACGTGCCCGATTTTGGTGCTAATCCGAGAGAGAAAATGGAGAAGAAAAAGAAGAGCAATAGAGATGAAGAGGATGGTGAAAAATGGCTGGGAAGAGGGTATTTATACCCAACCTAGTTTGCAAGTTATCACATTTGGTCCCTGCACTTAGCCCCTGAGTCCCTAAACTCGTTTCGGTTGAAACGACGTAAACACGCATGTTATACTAATTACAAGGATGTGTTTAATGTTGTTTATATTATATATCATAATATAATTAGTGGTGTCGGTTGTGATATTCGTGAGCATTTTGGATGATATGGTGCAAATATTGATAACACCACTAAAACGGAGCTAATCAAACACGATGTCCTCACGGATAACCCATGAGTATAAAAAATGAATGCTCTGAGGATAGTTAATGAAATTTCACATTAAATGACGGACCTTGAAGTGACGGATGTTACAGTATCCCCCAGTTGGGAGAATTTCGTCCCGAAATTCAACTGGTGCTAGGTCCAAGAGCGTCATCCTCAAATAGATGTGGATACTTAAGCTTCATCTGATCTTCCCGTTCCCACATGAATTCTGGTCCTCGTTTGGAGTTCCATCTCACGCGAATGATCGGTATCTTGCTGCGTCTCAAGCGTTTGACCTTTCGGTCCATGATGTTGATAGGTTCCTCAATAAAATGAAGCTTTTCGTCGATCTTGATTTCCTCAATTGGTACGTGTAAGGACTCGTCTGCCAAACACTTCTTGAGGTTCGACACGTGAAAAGTATCATGTACACCGCTGAGCACTTATGGCAACCTCAATCGGTAAGCCACCGTACCAATTCTTTCTGTAATCTCGAATGGTCCTACGTATCGAGGGGCTAACTTCCCTTTCTTTCCAAATCGTACAATCCCTTTCCAGGGAGAGACTTTGAGTAAAACGTGATCTCCAATATTGAATTCTAGAGGCTTCCGACGGTTGTCGGCATAGCTCTTTTGGCGATCTCTTGCAGCTTTTAGTCTGTCTTTGATTTGGAAAATTTTGTCAGTCGTCTCTTGTATGATCTCCGGGCCCGTAAGCTGGCTCTCACCAACTTCGGCCCAACAAACTGGGGATCTACATTTCCTCCCATACAGTGCTTCAAATGGTGCGCATCCAATGCTTGTATGATAGCTGTTGTTATAGGAAAACTCAATCAATGGTAAATGAGTGTCCCAGCTTCCACCAAAATCGATTACACAAGCTCTGAGCATGTCTTCCAATGTTTGTATAGTTTGTTCACTTTGGCCATCTGTTTGTGGGTGATAGGCTGTACTCATATCTAATCGAGTGCCCATCGCTTTTTGTAGTGTTTGCCAAAATCGTGAAGTGAATCGGCTGTCACGGTCGGATATGATTGACACCGGCACACCGTGCCGTGTCACGACCTCTTTAATATACAGCCTTGCCAACCTTTCCATCTTGTAATCCTCCCGGATCGGTAAGAAATGAGCGGACTTCGTCATCCGATCCACTATGACCCATATCGAGTCGTGTCCGCTTGGCGTTCTTGGGAGTTTGGTAATAAAATCCATAGTTATGTTCTCCCATTTCCACTCGGGAATCTCAGGTTGCTGTAGTAATCCCGATGGTTTTTGGTGTTCAGCTATGATTGTCGTGCACGTCAAGCATCGGCTTACATACATAGCAATGTCTCTCTTCATGCCTGGCCACCAGTATAGGTCCTTAAGATCATGATACATCTTGTCTGCGCCAGGAAGAATAGAATATCGTGTCTTCTGCACTTCCTCCATGATCAGGGTACGAACGTCTCCCCATTTGGGTACCCATATGCGATCCATGAAGTACTGTATGCCATCATCCTTGCAAATCATCTGTTTGTCTAACCCTCGGAGTTCTTCTCCCGCAAGGTTTTCTTCTTTCAATGCTTCCCTTTGTGCAAGTTGGATTTGAACTCTCAAGTTCGTTTGAATAGTCAATCCCAAGGCTCGAGCACGAAGTGGTTTCACGCGCTCCTTACGACTTAGGGCGTCTGCCACCACATTTGCTTTCCCCGGATGATACCGGATTTCACAATCGTAGTCATTAAGTAGCTCTACCCAATGTCGTTGTCGCATATTAAGTTCTTTCTGATTTAGGATGTGTTGAAGGCTTTTATGATCTGTGTAGATGATACATTTGGTTCCATACAGATAGTGCCTCCATATCTGGAGTGCAAATACCACCGCGCCCAACTCCAGATCATGAGTTGTATAATTCTTCTCATGCACCTTAAGTTGTCATGAGGCATAGGCAATCACCTTGTCTTTCTGCATTAACACACAACCCAATCCTTGATGTGAAGCATCGTAGTACACCACAAAATTATCAGTTCCGTCTGGAAGGGACAATATCGGTGTGTTGCATAACTTCTCTTTCAACGTTTGGAATGCTTGTTCTTGGGCATATCCCCAATCAAACTTCTTGTCTTTCTGAGTCAACATAGTTAACGGTTGAGCAATCTTTGAAAAGTTTGCAATGAAGCGACGATAGTATCCGGCCAATACTAAGAATTGCCGTATCTCTGAGGGTGTCTGGGGTGTATCCCATTTCTTCACAGCTTCAATTTTGCCGGGATCTACATGAATCCCATTCTCGTTAACCACATGACCCAAAAATTTCACCTCTCGAAGCCAAAACTCGCACTTCGAAAGTTTAGCGAAAAGTTTCTCTTCTTGTAACAAACTCAGTATAACCCGAAGATGTTTCTCGTGGTCTTCTTTCGATCGTGAATAGATAAGTATATTGTCAATGAATACGATCACGAACTTATCCAAGTATGGTTTACACACCCGATTCATCAGATCCATGAATACAGCCGGTGCGTTAGTCAGTCCGAACGGCATGACTAAAAACTCATAATGAACATAACGAGTCCTAAATGCTGTTTTCGGTATATCATCCTCGAAAACTCTCAATTGATGATATCCAGAACGAAGATCAATCTTGGAGAAATAAGAGGCTCCTTGCAGCTGATCAAATAAGTCATCAATTCTGGGAAGAGGATATCGATTCTTCACAGTCAGCTTGTTCAACTCACGATAATCGATACACATGCGGAACGACCCGTCTTTCTTTTTGACAAATAAGACCGGTGCTCCCCACGGTGAATGACTAGGCCGAATGAAACCCTTCTCCAATAGCTCTTGTAATTGGCTAGATAACTCTTGCATCTCGGATGGCGCTAACCGGTATTGTGCTTTTGCTACCGCCGTAGCTCCAGGAACCAATTCTATACGAAATTCCACCTGTCTTGGAAGAGGTAAACCCGACAAGTCATCGGGGAATACTCCTGGAAAATCTCGTACTACAGGAATATCTTCCAACTTGTTGCCTTCTTCTTTCTTTTCCACTACATGAGCCAGAAATGCGTAACACTGCTTCCGTAAACATCGTCGCGTCTTCATGCAAGTGATAAGCTTCAGAGTTCTTCCTGGTCGTTCTCCCTGAATCTTAAGTACCTCCCTGTTTGGCATGGGGATTCGTACTACTTTCTCCCGACAAACAATCTCGGCTCCGTGTCTCGATAACCAATCCATTCCCACAATCACATCGAAACTCCCCTACTCGAAAGGTATTAAGTCTATGTCGAAGGCATGGTTCTCCAATATCATGGAGCACTGTCTAATAATCTCATCCGCTTGTACAACTCTACCATTGGCCATTTCTATAGAGAAGCTAGTTTCTAGTCTACTAGGGTTCAAGGCAAGCATGTGTGCAAAATCAGTAGATATGAAACTATTGTCTTCCCCAGTATCAAATAGTATGGATGCGAAGTGGTGATTGAGCAAGTACGTACCCGTAACAACATTCGGGTCCTGACGAGCGTCATTTGCTCCGTTGACGAACGCCGTCCTCTGGCAGCATTTCCTTGATTCCCTTGATCCGGATTACCAGCTATGGCCATCACTTGCTACTGGTTGTTCCCTTGTTGACCCGGTGCCCTATTCAGTCTGGGGCACATGTTCCGGTAGTGACCAAGACCTCCACACTCATAACAAGTCCTGGCATTCCCAGCGGGGTTAACCGCGTTGATGGGTGCTACCAAATTCGGAGCAGTTCTACAATCCTTCGCTAAGTGCCCCGAGCGCCTACAATTCGCACACATCCGGCACGACGTTGTTGGGGGATGATGAAGAGTGTACCTGTTACATTTCGGGTGCGGCCCAGTATATCCTTTCCTTTCTTGAGTCACAGCCAAAAAATTTCGGGTTGTCTTGGCCTTCTTATCAAATCTTCCGACGTTAGGCTGGCTTGTTTCCCCAGCCTCCTTTCTTTTCTCTGCTCCCCTACCCAACATCCCTGTTCTTACCATCTCATCAGTTAAAGCGCCAGCCTTTAGAATTGCGCTTTGAATCGTAGGGGGAGCAGCTGCTGTTACCAATGCTTGGATTTGAGGTGCGAGTCCCCAAATATACCTCTCAATCCTCTTTGATTCCGGTGTTACCAGATGTGGAACCAATCTTGCCAACTCATGAAAACGGTCGGTGTAAGTGGCGTGCCCAGCTCCAACCATAGTATGGTTCCAGAATTCCTGCTCAAGTTTCTGCATCTCGTTGAGAGGGCAGTACTCCTCAGTAATCAGGGCTTTGAACTCATCCCAAGTCATTTGCATTGCTGACTCTCTTCCTCTAGCTTGAACCTGGGTGTTCCACCAGGTTAATGCCTTGCCCTGCAGTGAACATGTGGCATATTTGATTCTTTGACTGTCAAGGCATTCACTGATGTCAATCACTGCCTCCATCTTTTCCAGCCATCTGGTCAGGGCTATCACCCCACCTCTCCCATCAAATTCTCGGGGTTTGCAGGCCACAAATTCTTTGTAAGAACATCCCCGTCTGGTATTATCAACCCCAGTGTCAGTACCAGTTGTTCCGCCAATCCCAGTATCATCCCCTGTTCCTTGGTTATGCTGATCATTAGTATCATGATCTCCATGGAGATGATGATTCAGAAGAGTGTCGCTCACTTGAGTCACAATAGTCGGAATCAGTGCGGCTAGCTGCTGAGCAATCATAGCAGCTATGTCAGGGTTGTCAGTTCCCTAATTGTTGCCAGCTGGAGCACCACTTGTTCTTAGTGGTCTACCCCTACCTCTGCCTTGTGGGGTCTCGCCTTCTTGATTGGTACTACGTGTGACTCTTCTAGGCAGCATCTTCTAATCATAGAAAGGTGTAAACATGTAAACTTTAGTAAACATGTAAACCTTAGTCACTTTAAGATACACGTATGATTCTAATAACACATGCCTTGGTCCATCAAGATCGTCACGTAGCCTAGTTTAAGCACATTCTTAGTATACCGGTGATGCTTATATATAGGGTCCCCTGCAGCGTTCCCACCGCATCCATGATATACCTTGAATGACACTTAAACCGGTTACATGACATCCTAATTTCCCTTAGCATAATCCCAATGAGTAACATAATGTATGTGTAGAGAGTATCATCACTCCTCTACACTTCTTGAAGTCCACTTTCATTCTAAGCATTCAATTAGTTTCTTAGTTACTGAAATGCTAAGTGGAGGAATGTTTCGCGAAAGATAGAATCAATGTCATGATTGGGAATACCATGAAGGCTCTAAGTAGGACAAGACTTAAGTAACAGCAAGTATTAGTAATGTTTGTTACCCTTAACGAGGTCTTACTAGAATTTTGATCCTAGCACACCCTAGGGTATAGAATAGAGAACTTGTAATACTCATGATCGTTACCTCATGGTAAGATTTGCCAGACTTCTCATGCAGTGCAAATTGCAATTACGTGTGCACCCGTAATGATAATTTGCCTTGCATGGTCACCCTTAGCTTCGCTTACCCTAAGTTAACATCATAGTATGGTCAACACTCATCAAGTATGGTCCGCGTAATGTCCTCATGTCCATGAGCCATTCGTATTCCAGTAGTAGTAAGCGGTAATAAGTAAACTCCAAGCTCATAAGCATAATATGTTCAATGATAGTTGCCTATCCTTCATACTTTCAGGATTTCAGGCATAACCATGTTAAGGGTCGGACTCAGTATCCGAGATCGACGCTACGCGTGATCACCGAGGTTCCCTTCTGTTTAGGTATCTCAACCTAATGATATGATGTGCGCATACAATGTAAGATTCTAGTATAATGGTATCCCATGGAGAAAGACTAAGAGTAGTAGTGTCTTCCTCAGGATGATCAGATAACAAGCATGTATGTATAGAATCATGTGTAGAGTCAAGTAACATGTATAGAGGAACACACATGTAATATTAAATACAAGCCAGTCCTAGCATGCACTTTACATGAAGTTTCCTAGGTTATAGTCTAGGTCAAGTGTATTGCCTAATTCTCTATAACCAATGGCTCTGATACCAGTCTGTCACACCCTCGCTGATAGCGGAAACACGGGGATGCCGGGATCGTCATAACACATTGTTAACAATAGAGATGCAATATAGATATTGCAAGATCGATATTGGTGGTTTTTCTCTCAACTCACTGCGAATAACACTCAGCAAGTAGTCTATGAAGAGTTGATCACAATATAACAAGTAAGAGGCAGTAAGAAAATTAACACAGGAAGTAAATTTTCAAGGTACTTTTATATATTGCTTCTCAACTCAAAGGATTACAAGACTCTTGGAATCAAATCACTTATCTAAAGAGTTACAAGGAGAAGATACATATAATACTACCTACAGCCGGGTATACTTTGATACCAGCTGGACACCTCTAACCTTACATCTATACTACAAGACTCTAGGTGAGGTCTTTCAAATATTTTGCCTGAGAGTTGGTAGTCAGGACATGTCCCTGACTTACCTTTTGTCACCAACTAAGGTTGGTAACATGTACTATCATAAAAAGGTGAACAGTAGAATAAAGTATGGTCAACAACATGGCTCTTTAGGAAGATGCCATGCTGTATCAGAGGTCTGCAGCGGGCTGTCAGGGACCTTACTTATATCTACTGGACATAGCAATGTATTCCGAAGGATAAAATGCTTTGGAAGAATAACTTCTTCTGAGGCCACTTATACTTCGGAAGACTGCTTCTTCCGAGGCTTGGAGTCTCTTTGTCTTCGGTAGCAGACTTTGTCTTCAGAAGCTCAGACTTTGTCTTCAGCTCTTTCATCAGACTTTGTCTTCGAAAGCTTTCAGACTTTGTCTTTAGCTCTTTCATCAGACTTTGTCTTCAGCTCTTTCATCAGACTTTGTCTTCAGTAGATATCTTCAGCTGTTGGCTTTAGCTGTTGCCTTCAGCAGTTGACTTCAACTTTTGCCTTCAGTAGATATCTTCAGCTGTTGGCTTCAGCTGTTGTCTTCAGCTGTTGACTTCAGCTGATATCTTCAGCTGATGTTCTTTAGACTTTTAGAAGATCTTTTGCTTGGCTTCGGAAGCCCTTCAATGTAGCACCAAAAAATGACTATGTGAAGTGGTTTTGGTTGCACCAGCCTCATCATGATCCAACAAACTCCCCCTAGGCTGATGCTACCAAAACTTCACTTCCCTCTTCTTCTCAAAGCTCTCAGCACCATGGAAAGTAAGTGTTTATCAGTGTCTTCATTCTTTCCTGATGTGGTGCTGAGAATCTTGTACAGATCCTTGGTAGACAAAATCTCCACTCTGTCACCTTGGATTATATGTACCCTTTGTTGTGGCCCTCTGAAAAGAGTTAGTTGATGGGAACTATAGTCATATTCCCATCTAACTATTGGTTCTAATTCAGGACCTTCCACCATCTGTAGAAAGGCTGTGCCTTTGGTGGTTGGTCTTTCCTTGTCTTCCACTCTTTTCAGCTTCAACTCCAGCAGTCTCAGAGTTGGAGGGATTGGAGAATGGCTTCTCTGCAAGCTCAGCAAGGTCAAATCTGCTGAGATGCAGTAGAGAAGTGGCATTAAGCCTGTTGGTTTCTCCATTCTCCCTTTCCACAACAAATTGTGAGAAGGTTCATCGAACCTCCACTGGATTATAGCATTCCTAGGTCCAGGAGATTGACTAGAAATCCTGTCCTCTTTCCTGGTATCCAGCAGAGTCACCAGTCTCCTTCTTAGTCTCTTCTCCTTAGCATTGAGGGTATCGGAGTTGAGACCAAGAAGTCTTGCAGCCTGGCCCAAGGTGTCTCTAGGCAACTTAAGAAATTGTCCTAGGGTGAGGGAGCTTGAAGAGTTATCAACATAGGTGATGTTGATAAGGTCTCCCTCACAGGAGATGCTGCTCAAAGTGGTGCAGTTGATGAGCCTTGTCTTGAACTCCTTTATTTCCTCAAAGGAGAGATGTTGACGAGGCTGAGGGGATGGTCTTGGTTTTTGTTGGGTAGGCTTAGGATTAGTGGTTTTGGGTTGTGTTTTGAGTTTTAGGATGGGTAGTTTGGGTGGTTGAGGTGATGTGGTAGGTTTGGGTAGAGTAGTGGGTTCAGGGGTGAAGGTTTCATAAGTGGGTTCGGTTTTAATGGGAAATGGGATTGGTTCTTCTGGTGTGGGTTGTGGTTTAGTGGTTGGCTGTGGTTGAGTGGCTGGGGTGAACACCATTCCCTGTACCCTCCTGTACATCTCCTTCCTTTTCCCCAAACGGATGTCAGCTTTTATTTCACTGACTATCCGCTGGAGTGTCCTTTCGGACATAGGTCCCACCTGCCTACCAGAGAAGCCATGGGCCCGGAGATAGTCTTTCATCCAGGATTTATCGTTGGACTTCTTGGTGGCAGTGACCCCCTTCTCTTCCTCCCTCCTCTTCTTCTCCCTCAACTTCTCCCTAGCAGCCTTCTTCCTTTCCTTCTCCATTTGATCCTGCTCTTTGTTGTGGAGCAGCAGGATCATGTCATCATCATATGGAGACAGTTTAGGAGACTGAAGCCTCTTGAGAGTAGGAATTTGATCCTATCCTCTCTCAGCTTCAGGGCTGCCTCCCTTCGCTCTTCTTTTTCCCTCTCCAAGGCTAACCTGGCTTCTTCTTCTTGTTTTAGCCTGGTTGACCTCTCCAAAGTCACCAACTCCTCTAGTGGTAGCAGGAGTATCTCCTTATTGGCAGCTCCTAAGCTGATGAGCTGGTCAATGAGTGCTGTCCTTCTCTTTTGGTTGATTTCTTCTTGATTGGCTGCAGCTGCTTTAGAACTAGCAGCTAGCAGTTTCTCAGTAGGAAACCTACCTTTCTTTTTGAGCTTCTCAATCCTCTCCTCCTCCTGAAGCTCTTCCGCAGTCAATTTTCTTTTTCCTTTGTCTTTGGCAGTGCTTGACTGTGGTGGTTCTTGGATGGAGGGTTGTGATTGAGAGAGAGGTTCAGCTGGTGTTTGGGTTGGAGGAATGTCAGAAATGTCCTCCCTGCTCACCTCAGATGCTATTTCAGCAATAACATCTGTGATGGTCAGTTCCTCGGACATCTGGAATAAGCCTTCCGCAGCTTCTATTTCGGCCTCGGAAGACTTTTCTTGTTCTTCCGAGGCTTCCATGTCAGCTTCGGAAGCTTCAGCTTGAGCTTCGGAAGATAAGACTACTGCAAGTTCTATCCCAACTGTTTCAGCTGCTGGGCCATCAGTCCCCATTTCCCCTTCGAAGCTAATCTCAGGTTCCATGTGGACCTTAGGTTGACCAACTTCTTCCACAATGGTAGAAGGTGCAGTCAGTCTTTAAAGCTCCTCAGCCCTAAAATATATGAGTGTGGTGTCGGGGCTGGGCTGTTCTAGGGAGGATCTCAATACAAACTTTGTGAAAAGTCTGTAGAGATCTTGAAGCATTTTTGAGTCAATCTCTAGAAAAGATTGAGATGACTCAGGTAGTGTGATGAGTTAGGAAGTAAGGGATTGGGTCTGTGGTTCCTCAATTGTTTGTCTCTGAACTTTCTCCCCCTTTTTTGTAGCATCATCTTGAGAGCTAGATGAGCTAGAGGAAGAAGTCATTGAGACCTGAATAGGTACATGCCTAACAGACCTCTCCGTCTGTTTCTCAGCTAGTTGAGCCTTGAGATTGTTAATCTCAAGTTGCTGAGTGGCAGTCCTTGATTCTAAGATCCTCACCTGTGATTCCAGGTTAGAGACCTTAAAAAGCAAGTACTGAAGTGTTAGTTGCACACTTCCCTTATCTTCATGAGAAGAATCACGGGGAGATGAGATAACATACCTAGTATGCTCATTCTCACCACCAGATGTGGCTTCTTGGCACCCTGGATACCTTTGCTCAGAGTCATCTCTTTCAGACATGTCAATGGGCAAAGTTGCTGTAGACTCAGTCCTAATGATGTTACCACTGTCCTGAGAGCTCAATGAGAGACTCTGAGTAGTGGCAGCTGAGCCTACATGAGTCCCCTCCACATCAGTGGGACTCACCTCAGTAATTGGCTGCTGATGGGGGCTAGAGACAAGGGATCTCTCTTGGCTCTGTTGATCTTTCAGAGGGTGTTGTAGATCAACTTCATGGCCATGGAGAGATGTAATCTCTTCATCAGTACGGAGTAAAAGGTCAGTGAAAGATAGGGAAGTTAAACCTACTGACCCGGGACCTAGATCAATGTCTACAGGCATTGAGCCTTTAGTGGGGCTGTCTCTAGAAGGCTGCACAGGGGAGTGTAGAGACTCACCCTGTGGGCTTAAGGCTTGGGGTTTGGGCTCTTGGGTTTGACACTGAGGAGGCTCAAAACCCACATTGAGGTCGAATGTGAAGGATGGTGTGACCTCAGACTGAGTGGGAGCCCATGATTCCACTCTAGCTCTTTTGGTTTGAACTGAAGGAGCTTGTTCAATCAGAGTAGATTGAACAAGGGTTCGTTTGGGTCGTCTCTGGTATGTAACTTTGATGGGTAAAGAAGATTTTGGCATTATGGTGGAGGTTGCTGGTGTGGGTTCATCACCTGTGGGGATAACAGGGATGTCACCAGGAGCTATGCGCTCAGTCATCTCTGGAGGTAATGGAGTGTACCTTCCAGTGAAGTTGATGGAAACCTTCTTCAGTATTTTGAAGATGGTAGGCCTCACTTGTGGAACAGTAAGAGCAGCTGCGCAGACAAGCTTGCTCGGTTCCAGCTCACAGTTAATTATGTGTTGAATAAATCTGGGATACATGAAGAATGTATCCCTGCTCAGATTGCTGATAAGGTTGGTCAACACAAATCATGAGTAGTTGAATCGGAGACCTCTCACCAACCCATGAACCAGACATCCTAGTTCATATGGGATTTGATCCCAACCCCCTGATTTGTTGGAGAGGCAGTGCAGGATAATGTGCAGCAGGAACTTCCAATGGTAAGAGAAGTTAAACTTGTAGACGGTAGACCTGCTTACATCCCCTCCATATCCCATGAGGATATAGGTGCCTTCCAAGTCTTCTTTGGGGAACTCAGTAGGAGCCCCATCATCATGGAGCTTGAGATGCTCCCTGATGAGCTGTTCAGTGATGACCAACTCTTGGCCACAAATTCGGGTTCTCAGGACTCGAACCCCATTCAGAACTGCAGTTTGACCGTTGCTCCAGAATTTGGACATATGGTTGGAGTATACGGTGGGGTTAACTGTAAGTGCAGTGAGGTATGTGGATTCGGTGAGAAAGGTGATGATTTGGGTGAAGTCGGCATCCCTTGACGAATCAAGTAATGCGACTTGGTTGTGCTGAGGGTTTAGCGCCATTGAAGAAAAGGTAAGCTTGAAATTTGGGTGAAATTGCAGGTTTGACAGTGAAGGGAATAGTTAGGGCAGTAAATAGGTAAAAGAAGATGAAATTGATCAGTCAAGATTATTTAAAAGCGATGAATTGGGGTAGTGGCGGTAATAGGGTAACTGTTTGGAGGTTACTGTGGGTGGTATGGTGGTTTACGGCAGAGAAATGATAGTGGCGGCAAAGGATAATTTTAAATAATCTGACCATCATGAACAAAATCTTTACTTTTTATAGAGTGGGGCCCAAAAGATATCCGTTACATATAAAAACCTTTACTTCCGAATGTAAAACATTTCCGAAGGTAATTGTCTTCCGAAGTCAATTTCTCTTCCGAAGCAAGGCATTGCTTCCGAAGGTAAAATGGTCTTCTGAAGGTACTTTCTCTTCCGAAGCAAAGCATTGCTTCCGAAGGTAAAGTTATCTTTCCGAATGGAGAGTTTTATAAGGTTCGGAAGTAGATCTGATGTAAAATCAATCGCTTCTTCCGAGACCAAAAACTCTTCCGAGAAGACAATTTCCATTGAGGAATTTTGGCTTCGGAAGATATTCAAGAATATCTTCCAAGAGTTAGTTCCTTTTCGGAAGGAATTTACACTTAGAATAATTTAAAGATCTTTTGTAATAGGGCTTAAATTGTATTGACACAAGACATTACACATTTAAAAAGCTTTTTCAAAAGAGGTAGTTAATCAATATTTATCATCCCAATAGCTGATATGAGATACTTAAATCTTTGTTCATCAAATGCCTTTGTGAACAAATCAGCATATTGTTCATTTGAGTCAACTTTGATTAACTTGATCAGATGTTTCTCATGAATATCTCTAATGAAATGATACCTGATATCAATGTGCTTTGTCTTGGAGTGCTTCACCGGATTCTCAGTAATGGAGATAGCACTATTGTTGTCAATATGGATAGGAGTAGTCATGAAGTTGAATCCATAGTCTAACATCTGATTTTGAATCCATAGTAGTTGAGCACAGCAGCTAGCAGCAGCAATGTATTCAGCATCAGCAGTTGATGTAGAGACACAGGATTGTTTCTTGCATTGCCATGAGATAATCCTTCCACCAAGAAATTGACATCCTCCTGATGTTGATTTCTTATCAATGTTGCAGCCACCATAGTCACTGTCAGAGTATCCATAGAGATTGAAATCACTATTTCTTGGATACCAGAGACCTAGTTTAGGTGCTCCTTTGAGGTATCTGAGGATCCTCTTTGCAGCAGCTAGGTGAGACACCTTTGGAGCTTTGTCCAGCTTGCACACATAGTTGGGGTGCTGTGGGTCTTCAAATCCTGGAGGTTGACATACATAGATTTCCCTATCTATATCCCCATATAGAAAAGCACACTTGACATCAAGTTGGTAGACTGTGAAGTTCTTGGATGCAGCATAGGCAAGGAAGATCCTAACTGCCTCAAGTCTTGCAACAGGTGCAAAGACATCAGTATAATCGATTCCTTCCTCCTGGGTGTATCCTTGAACTACTAGTCTTGCCTTGTTCTTGATAATCAAGCCTCTATCATCTTTCTTGTTCCTGAATACCCATTTAGTGCCTATGGGTACTTGACCAGATGGTAGTGGGCATAGATTCCAGACCTTTTGCCTTCTGAATTGAAGCAGCTCCTCCTGCATCGATTCAACCCAACTACTATCCTTTAAGGCATCTTCTACCTTCTTTGGCTCCATCTGAGACAAGAAGCATGAGTACAAGCAGACATTCCCATGATGAGTTTGTCCTCTTGTTCTCACACCCTCAGAGACATTCCCTATGATGTTCTCAGTTGGATGAGTGTTGTGAATCCTAAGGCGAGGAATCACTTCCAGTTGCAGAGATAAGTTCAGATTGGACATATTCTGATCAGGAACTGGATTACTCTGTCCAACTACTGTTTCAAAGTCATTCAATGAGGACTGATTGAATGATTGAGAAACATCATCAATGGTTGGTTGTGAAGTAGTATTAACAGTTGCCTGTTCCTTCAGAATACTACTTCCCTCAACATGGTGTTGTAGTGGATCACCTGAAGAGCTTTGAGGTTGATCAAGTGATTCACTTGTTGAAGCTTCACTATTCCTGGAGATAGTTACACTATCAGACCTGTGAATGGTTGAAGCTTGTTGCCTTTCAGCTCTTGGAGAACTTGGACGAGGTCTGGGAAGCTCAAATAGTTGATCCGCATCAGCATCAACATCACCTTGAGCACCTGTTCCAGCTGAAACATTCTCACAAGATGGTTTAGAATAGTTTGGAAACAATTCTAAATCAAAGATATAATCAGGTCCATTCCCCCTAACACAAGGAGTGTGCTCATTAACAACTATATTGGATGACTCCTCAAATTATTGATTCTTGAAGTTGTATACTCTATAAGCTTTGGAGCTAGAAGAGTATCCAACAAAGATAGCATCATCCGACTTCTCAGCAAACTTTGTTAAGTTGTCCTTTGTGTTAAGTATGGTACACCTGCAGCCAAAGGACCTTAGAAAGCCAATGAACGGTGGTCTCTTGTTTAGTAACTCATAAGGGGTTTTTCCATGGGGCTTAACTATAAGAATCCTGTTCTGCACATAGCATGCAGTGCTGACTGCCTCTGCCTAGAATGTTAGAGGCAGCTTTGAATCAGCTAACATGGTCCGAGCAGCCTCAATAAGTGTCCTGTTCCTCCTCTCAGCAACACCATTTTGTTGAGGAGTTCTGGGAGCACTATATTGTCTGGCAATCCCTTTTGAGTCACAGAATGAGTCAAGAACAAAGTTCTTAAACTCAGTCCCTTGATCACTTCTAATGATCTTAACCTTGTGATCAATTTGATTTTCTATTTTAAGAATAAAAGATTTTAAAGTTTCAGCAGTTTCATCTTTACTTCTTAAAAAGAATACCCATGTAAATCTTGTAAAATCATCAACTATCACAAAGGCAGTATGATTTCCTTCCAATGCTCATTATACTTATGGGTCCAAAGAGATCCATGTGCAGTAAGTGTAATGGAGTAGTGATAGAGTTAACACATTTGAATTTATGAGATGATCTGTGTTGTTTCCCTTTCAGGCATGCAACACAGTTATCTTTGCAGAAAAATTCCTTTTTAGGCAAACCATGTACCAAGTTATTTTTAGCCAATTTATTCATTGTTTTAAAATTCACATGACACATGCGTTTATGCCATAGTGTTGACTCATCACTATCAGCTTTGGAAAGAAAGCATGATACTTCACCCATAGGAGAAGCATTATTCATATCCAGCTTGTACATATCCCCTTTCCTGGGAGATCAAAGAAGCACCAATTCCGGAGGAATTGTCATCCCTGGTTTGAGGATAATGCACTCATGTTCTGTGAAAAGCATCTGATGCTTCTGGTCACAGAATTGAGAAACACTTAGCAGATTGTGTTCAAGCTGTTTAACAAAGTGAACTTTGTCAATGTTTATTATGCCATTGGATATACTTCCTCTGCCAGAAATATATCCTCCGGCCTCACCTCCAAATTGGACAGGCCCTCCATCAAAGTTCTGGAATTGTTGAAGGAGAGATCTGTTCCCTGTCATGTGCCTGGAGCATCCACTATCTACAATCCAGACATTGTTGTTCTTGTCAAATGGACGTCTCTGCACATAAGATGAGATGGTTAGTTTTGTTTGGAAGCCCAAGCCTTGCTGGTCTTGGGCTCTTCCAACGATAGTGACATAATTGAACCAAAAGATATGCATTGGGGTTCAATAGAGGTCATTGTTGAAGAAGAGGTTTGGGCTGCAGCATCTTCCTTGATCTTCCAATCCATCCCTTGGTTGATCTTTGAGGATGAGCTTGTTAAAGCTTTTGCAGCATGGTCTTCTTCTGAAGCTTCTTTCTTTTCGAAAGAAGCATTCACCACCTTTTCTTCCGAAGTAGTCTTCTTCTGAGATGGTTTCAAGGGAGCCTTCTTGTTCTTCCGAACCTTAGAAGGTTTGGCTTCCAAAGCCATTTTCCCTTTGGAAGGAGTACTTCCTTCCGAAAGCAACTTGCTTCCGAGACCAACTTTCCCTTTTTCATCATTTGGCCCTTTTGAAGTGGTCCAACTGAGAAACCTTCTCTGACTCCTTCTTTTCTAACATTATTTGCATAATGTGTGCTTGCTGGATTGTAGTAACAATCTTTAGCCATGTGGTTGTGCAGACCACACATTATGCAGGCAATGTTAGTCATCTGGGAACTTGCAGGTTGCTGTTTCTTGGGTTTCTTCTCTTCATCATCAACTTTCCCTTTCAACTTCTGATCCTTTGGTAGGACAGGAGTGCTGGTACTACACTCCTTTCCTGAATCAGGAGTACCTACCACTTGGAATCCGGCATAAATTAAGACACCCTTTTGCTTTGGGTCGATCTTAAGCTTGGACTCTGCAACCTTCTTGGCAGTCCTTCTAGCAGCCTTAGCTCTGCTTCTTCTTGCCTTGATGGTTAGGATTTGGTCTTCACAGGTGGAGATGAGTGTATCCTCCAGTTTCTCCCCTGTGGTGGCCACTATTTTTTCCTCATCCTTTTGTTCCAATGGAGAAGGGTCAGCAGTTGGAACCTCTTGCTCTTCAGTACCACATCTAGGTAGTCTAATAGACTCATAAGAGTGTGGTGGAGCTATTTCATTGGTTCCCAACCCTTCTTTGTTTTGATAAAACATTTTGCAATGAGAGGTTGATGCAAGAATAGTTTGGAAGCTTTGCTCAGCAATAGCTTGCTTCCTGGCCTGAGCCTCAGCTGTGACCAACTGGGCTTGAACTTCAGATAGTTTGGATATCAGATCTTTGATTTGAGTCTTATAGTTGGTCTTTTCATGTTTAAAAAGAGACACAGTTTTCTCTAACTCTTCAATTTTTTTTGATAGTCAGATTCAGCTCTCTTAAAATTAGATTTTAGCACATTTAAAGACTCAACCTCAGATCTGATTTCTGAAATGTAATCCTTATAGAGTTTAACTTTAGCAATACAGGCAGCAGCACAAAGATGTTCATATACCTGATCATCATCTGTTCCGACCATGAGTGCTTGAGCGGGAGTCACATCCTGTACCATGAAGCTCCAGTCAACTTCTTGAGCAACAGCAGCTGTTTCAGTTGACTTCTCTTCATGCTTTGGGGCAGTGGGATGTGTGGAGGCCTGTGGGGTTCCCGGGTTGTTATTGGGAGCCTTGCATTCCCTAGCAAAGTGACTAAGTTGGTTGCAGTTGTAACACTTTGCTTTGCTCTTATCAAACCCAAACTTGCTGTTGACTGGGTTTTGAGGGAATTACCTTCGAGTTCTCTTGAAGAACTTCTTCGCTCTGTTAGTTAAAAGAGCCATCTGTTGGACAATGTCCACATACTCCACATCATTTGGACTGAAGCACTCAAGATCATCAAAGAAGTATTGAAAATCACCAGAGTGTCCACTTCCAGAGACAAAGGCACAACTATCCTGAAAGGAGTTGTGTTGAACCTTTTGAGACTTTGGAGTCTCAGGTAGAGTAATGTAGGGTCCACTATGTGAGTTGTCAGGGTAACATAGCAACTGATGTTGTGGGTCTATGATTTCCCTTTCAACCACATGAAGGGCTGAACTCAGCTGGTTATTGGAGTGATCAGAGGAGTTCTGCATGTTCATCTCCATCTGGAATGCACTTAGGATACCATACAACTCTGTGAGAGTAAGAGTCTTAAGGTCCGAAGTTCTCTTGATGACAACACAGTAGTGAGTCCATAGTTTAGGAAGGGAAGACATGAACTTCCTAACTATGTCTCTGTTCTTAAGAGCTACTCCAATATCCACCAGAGTATCTACTATCTCAACATACCTGAAGTATTGTTGAGTCAAGGTCTCACCAGCCTTGACAGTAAAGTTCTCAAACTGCTGCTTCAAGAGATCCTTCTTGTTCTCTTGGGTTTCCTTGGATCCTTCATACATCAGCTTCAATGCTTCCCATAAATCTTTAGCAGTCTTGCACTTCTTGAAGTGTCTGTAGACGGAGTTGGGGTGAGCAGTTTGGAGAGAAGACATAGCCCTTTGATCTAGCTCTATTCTCTTCCTGTCTTCCTCTGAGTAATCATCAACATCTTTTGGAATGATGCGATTACCAGTGGCAGAAGTAGTGCTTGGTATGAAAGGACCATTGACAATGGAGTCCCACATCCTTGAATCTTGACACTTGATGAAGCCTTCCATTCTGATACACCATGTGTCAAAGTCTTCAGGGGTGATCATTGGGGATTTGGTCATGGTACCGGTTTCCATATCAGCTTTGGAGAGAGTGACCATTTGAGTGAGTGGTTTGAAGTGAGGAGTGAAAAACAGGTTGATTTGGATGGTAAGATCTCACAATCAAGAGCCTGGAGCTCTGATACCAATTGCAGGATCGATTATGGGTGGTTTTTCTCTCAACTCACTGCGAATAACACTCAGCAAGTAGTCTATGAAGAGTTGATCATAATATAACAAGTAAGAGGCAGTAAGAAAATTAACACAGGAAGTAAAGTTTCAAGGTACTTTTATATATTGCTTCTCAACTCAAAGGATTACAAGACTCTTGGACTCAAATCACTTATCTAAAGAGTTACAAGGAGAAGATATATATAATACTACCTACAGCCTGGTATACTTTGATAACAGCTGGACACCTCTAACCTTACATCTATACTACAAGACTCTAGGTGAGGTCTTTCAGACATTTTTCCTGAGAGTTGGTAGTCAGGACATGTCCCTGACTTACCTTTTGTCACCAACTAAAGTTGGTAACATGTACTATCATAAAAAGGCGAACAGTAGAATAAAGTATGGTCAACAACATGGCTCTTTATGAAGATGCCATGCTGTATCAGAGGTCTGCAGCGGACTGTCAGGGACCATACTTATATCTACTGGACATAGCAATGTCTTCCGAAGGATAAAATGCTTTGGAAGAATAACTTCTTCTGAAGCCACTTATACTTCGAAAGACTGCTTCTTCCGAGGCTTGGAGTCTTCTTTGTCTTCGGAAGCAGACTTTGTCTTCGGAAGCTCAGACTTTGTCTTCAGCTCTTTCATCAGACTTTGTCTTCGGAAGCTTTTAGACTTTGTCTTCAGCTCTTTCATCAGACTTTGTCTTCAGCTCTTTCATCAGACTTTGTCTTCAGTAGATATCTTCAGCTGTTGGCTTCAGCTGTTGTCTTCAGCAGTTGACTTCAGCTTTTGCCTTCAGTAGATATCTTCAGCTGTTGGCTTCAGCTGTTGTCTTCAGCTGTTGACTTCAGCTGATATCTTCAGCTGATGTTCTTCAGACTTTTGGAAGATCTTTTGCTTGGCTTCAGAAGCCCTTCAATGTAGCACCAAAAAATGACTATGTGAAGTGGTTTTGGTTGCACCAGCCTCATCATGATCCAACAGATATGATGACAAGCGTGCCATGACGACACCCGTACACAAATGGAGACTTGTGTCGTGTTCAGTCAATTCACGACAGCATAGTCATAAGCATAATATCAAATGATCACATAAACATATAGATTACATTGTTTAGTTTCCCACAACCCGGGAACAAGTGTTCAAAAGAATGTTATTTGTTAAGTGGACTGCAACAATGTACAAAAGAATTGTCCATTAACTATGTATAGTCTCAAAAATGTTTCCTAGGGTCTCCACTAAAAGGCAGCACTCCTAGTACTTCAATTACCTTGATCACCTGAAAAGAAATGCTCAAAACGGTCAACATAATTGTTGGTGAGCTTCGCAGGTTTTAAGTATTAAAAGATGATAAGATGAAAACAACTTGTATGTTTAATAAGAGCTACCATAACTACACTTATGTGTAGGCGGTTTTACCAGTTATAAATTGTTACAGCCAAGCCTATTCATCGGTTCCTCACGGGAATTGATGGCTGTAAAGAAAACATTTCCAAGGTGTAAATAGTTTAAAAATGACGTAGCAAGATCCACAAAGCGCATACGTTTAGTTTACAACCAAACCAATCCTTAGGTCCCATTACCAGAATTAAGGGTTGTATTGAAAGATTTTCCATCGTTTAACATGTTTAAAATGACGTAGCATGATCCACAAAGCGCATACGTTTAGTTTACAACCAAACCAATCCTTAGGTCCCGTTTCCTGAATTAAGGGTTGTATTGAAAGATTTTCCATTATTTAACATGTTTAAAATGACGTAGCATGATCCACAAAGCGCATACGTTTAGTTTATATGACGTAGCAAGATCCACAAAGCGCATATGTATAGGTTACAACGAAACCAATCCTTAGGTCCCATTACCGGAACTAATGGTTGTATTGAGGGGTAATGATGTAGCAAGATCCACAAAGCGTATACATTTAGTTTACAACCAAACCAATCCTTAGGTCCCATTACCGGAACTAATGGTTGTATTGAAGGGCAATAACGTAGCAAGATCCACAAAGCGCATACGTATAGGTTACAACCAAACCAATCCTTAGGTCCCATTACCGGGATTAATGGTTGTAATGGATGCTCGGCAAAGAAGAACCACGAAGTAGACCCACAAAGAAGAACCACACCGCCGAGAGCATCCAAGGTCAATAGCATTCACAAGTAACAATACCCAACACATAGCATCAAGTAATAACACATAGTAGAAAAGAGAGTATTCACTGGAAGAACCTCCAGAAACACACATCTAACATGTCTAAGTAAGAAACACACACTGGAACGCAACACACAAGCCCACACGACCTCATGTGCTCGGATGAACCCGAACACCCGAAACCCTAGAAAACGCAGAAGTGAAATCGAGAAAGAAACGGGTCAAACGAGGTTATCTACCTGCTAGGAGGGAGTATTCACGACGATAACCAAGATTTGACGGTGCAAACGCATCAAACGTGCCCGATTTTGGTGCTAATCCGAGAGAGAAAATGGAGAAGAAAAAGAAGAGCGATGGAGATGAAGAGGATGGTGAAAAATGGCTGGGAAGAGGGTATTTATACCCAGCCTAGTTTGCAAGGTATCACATTTGGTCTCTGCACTTAGCCCCCGAGTCCCTAAACTCGTTTCGGTTGAAACGACGTAAACACGCGCGTTATACTAATTACAAGGATGTGTTTAATATTGTTTATATTATATAACATAATATAATTAGTGGTGTCGGTTGTGATATTCGTGAGCATTTTGGATGATATGGTGCAAATATTGATAACACCACTAAAACGGAACTAAACAAACACGATGTCCTCACGGATAACCCATGAGCATGAAAAATGAATGCTCTGAGGATAGTCAATGAAATTTCACGTTAAATGACGGACCTTGAAGTGACGGATGTCACAAAAAGACACATCAAAGTCCATATCGTAAACCTTCTAAATTTGTATCTCCTTATAAAAAATAAAAAAATAACAAATTTCAGAATATATCATTAGATGACACGAGTGTATTGACTTAAATAAATTTATCTAGAGTAATGTAACTATAGTCTAATTAAAAACTATAAAATACAATTATATGTTACTTTAACTTAGCCATAAAAATATATAACTATATAAACAATTAATGTCACACCCTCAAAATCCACTAACGGGGTTTTACCGTCAGGCGTGTGACATAACCAGGATCTCAGATAAGCATCAGTTACACCAAACGACTCGATAATTACAAAACAGATAGATTGCTTAATAATAATGAAACAATCCAATTATATTTAAGTATTACGGAAGCGTAAACAAGATAACTTTTAACAATGGTTGTGGAACGCGTAAACACGCGTCCAATCCAGTTTATGTAAAGTAAATGCAAATCAAAACTTGAAAACAGTTTGTGATGAACGCGGAATGACATGCGGTAGATGCTGTGCTCCTAAACTTGCCACATCAATGTCCTGAGAGAAAACATGCAAAATCTCAGTACAAGACTGGTGAGTTCACAGGTTTATCAGAAAACAGTAAGTAATGAAATCCCCGGATTGTATAATCCGATAATTATCAGTAATGAAATTCCCGGATTATGTAATCCGATAAGTATCAGTAATGAAATCCCCAGATTATGTAATCCGATAAGTATGAAATTCCCGGATTATGTAATCCGATAAGTATGTAATTCCCGGATTATGTAATCCGATAAGTATGTAATTCCCGGATTATGTAATCCGATAAGTATGTAATTCCCGGATTATGTAATCCGATAAGTATGTAATTCCCGGATTATGTAATCCGATAAGTATGTAATTCCCGGATTATGTAATTAAAGCACATAGTGGGTAGCTAGTCCATAATGATCACTATCTGTATGAAGTCGCGGCCGAGCTGACATGTAATCAAATAATAAAACAGGCCCGGATGTGGATCACACACCACAACACTTGTAATTAGGCTAACCGTTCACCCCTTTGACGAACGTTGTGCTAGCGCGACTAGCCCGGGTGGGGTATGTCAATCCCAGTAGTACTACTAACAATTACCTCGCTAAGTCCATATTAACGGTCCGTTGGGCAAGTATAACACCATAGTATCAAGTATATGCAGTATTACAGAAATCCAAATGTAATGTAATGTTTATGAAAATGGCATGTTTCTCTCCCCCAAAAGAGTATATAAGAAAAGTGGGGCTGTAAACTCACCTTAAATTGATGTAATGAAAGCAACAAGAGCTTCAAAGAATAAGGCAATGCAAGATCAAACACGAGCAATACCTGTTATTAATGGTAATTACGTCTTTAAGATATGTGCAACGCGAATAGATATATTTGGTTGGATTTGAGTCGGTTTGAGTTTGACGCACACGATCGGTTCTATATATCTAAGTTTAATTATAAACTTTGTGATTTATATATTTAATTTTAATTAATTAAAGTATAATTTTATAAGAAGTAACTCGTAAATAATTATGAAATTACAAGTTGTATGATTTCTACAATTTCCACGGTTATTCTTTAATTAAACATGATCTAGTGTTCATTTTTATAAAAATGGTTGTTTGTAGATCATAATTTATAAAAGTTATTAAGGTTTTTAAATAAAATAAATTCACAGGAAATATTTATGTAACCTTTTAAATAAAAATAATTTATAAAAATTATTTTTATAATTTATAAGAATTTTTATAAAATTTTTAGAAGCTTAAAAAGCTTAAAAATAAATAGTTGAGGGTCCCCGGGTTCGAACCCGGGACCTAAAGCTCACAATCCCACACACCAACCAGTGAACCAAGGCACAAGGCCGTGACAGAACACCGCTTCATTTGTTTTTAAGCAATGAATCCCAGTTTCCCCCAAATCAACCGAAACCCTAAATCGAAATCAATCAAATTGAACTCGAATTCAATCTTGTTTGCAGTTGTAATCATGGGGCTTTTGATCCCCATGTATAAACGAGTATATGTATGTATTTAATTACCTGTTTAGTTTCGATTTGATGATGGAACAGATAAGAACAAGTCGCGGTATAGCTCGAAATCGAATGATGATCAAACGATGATGGAAACCAAATTAATTGCACAGGAAGCTTCCAATGACAATAATAATGAATAGCCCTCTATCAATTTCGTGTATTGGAGCTTATATGATGGGGTTAGAATGAGTTGCAGGTCGAAACAGAGGTGGTGATCGAATTGGTTTAATTTTGTGTGTTCTGATGAAATGGAAGGTTACATTCGATTTACAGACTGTTAAAGTTTGAGTTGATTGAATCAATTTGGTTAAAGTGGTGTTTTAATGGTCGATTTAGCCGTTGAACGGTCGAATGATAAAGTGGAAAAGGTTTTAGCCGTTTAATCGACCGTTAAACGCGTTTTGTGGTTGCCTTGTGTTCGATTCTGGTCCACGAAATGGTTCGGGGTAATTTGGGCTATTAAAATCGAGTCTTTATGTGGTTTTGGGGCTCGCCGGCTGTTGGCCGGAGTTTGGCCGGAAATTCGAAAGGGGTGGGGGTTGGGTTTGTAAATTCAGAAGTTACAGATTTGGTCCCTGGGGTTTAAACTATTTATTATTTTATGTATAAAACTTCTTTTGAAGTTTCAGAAATAACAGAATGCCCCCTGGACTTTATTATTTGTTGTTATTATTATTATTATTATTATTATTATTATTATTATTATTATTATTATTATTATTACTTTTATTAATTATTATTTTTATAATCAGGTCACCAACGTTTAACGAGACTAGCGAAGTTTCGTAAAATTTTCGGGTGTCACATTATCCCCATGTTGAAAGAATTTTCGTCCCGAAAATTGGAACACCGAGGTTAACAAATAAGTATTCGGAGAATTCGGTTAAACCGATATTTAGGCTTTGAAAATACATGAGGACAGTTAATACACACCGTGAGTTAACCAGCTTACTGCTAATTGATGTATTTGTTAGTGACAGATATCACACACCATCACATTCACCACATGATCGTCAACAAGAAGAATCTTAGGTTTCCTTTCTGATTTGGGAATATCTTGAATGTTTCTAGCACTTTTGTTCATCAGAAGGTGACCATGAAACCATAGGTAGATCATAGTGATTCTCTTTTTCTTTCTTGATACAGTTTGCATTTTCATTTTCTGAGGTAGACTTTGAAGAGTTGATGTCACCATCTGATGACTCGTTGTCAGTCATATCATCAAATCCATCTGTATCATCTGAGCTATCACACGCATGTGAAACTTTATGAGGTAGAACAAATGTGAAAGTAGACCCAGAATGTTCTTTGCTTGATATTGTGAGATGTCACAGTTTCCCTCAGTTGATTGAATTTCGTCCTGAAATTCAGTTGGAGTTAGGTTCCGAAGTTGTATCCACGAATAAGTGCGGATATTTAGACTTCATCTGATCCTCCCGTTCCCACGTAAACTCTGGTCCCCGTTTGGAGTTCCATCTTACGCGCACAATGGGAATTTTGCTACGCTTTAGTGTCTTGACTTCACGATCCATGATCTCCACTGGTTCTTCGATGAAATATAGTTGATCATCTATCTTTTGTTCCTCTAAAGGCACGATCAATGATTCATCAGACAGACATTTCCTCAGATTGGATACGTGAAACACATCATGTATCCCCCTAAGTTCTTCAGGTAAATTCAACTGATAGGCTACTGGGCCAATCCGTTTGACAATCTCAAATGGCCCCACGTATCTTGGGCTTAACTTCCCACGTTTTCCAAAGCGTATTACACAATTCTAGGATGAGACCTTCAGCAGTACTTTGTCACCAATCTGAAACTCCAATGGCTTCCGACGCTTGTCGGCGTAACTCTTTTGTCGATCACGTGCTGCCGCCATACGGTTACGAATTTGCACGATCTTCTCAGTCGTTTCGTGCACAAGTTCAGGTCCTGTAAGTTGGCTTTCTCCTACTTCTGCCTAACAGATAGGTGATCGGCACTTACGTCCATACAATGCCTCAAATGGAGCTGCCTTGATCGAGGTGTGATAACTGTTATTATAGGAGAACTCAACCAATGGTAGATGAGTTTCCTAACTGCTGCCAAAATCGATCACACAGGCACGCAACATGTCTTCCAGTGTTTGGATTGTACGCTCACTTTGACAATCGGTCTGCGGGTGATATGCAGTACTCATATCCAGCCGTGTTCCTAATGACCGTTGTAATGATTGACAGAAGTGAGAAGTGAAGCGAGCATCACGGTCAGAAATGATAGATATCGGTACGCCATGCCGAGAGACTATTTCCCTTAAATAGATACGGGTAAGCTTCTCCATTCGATCAGTCTCTCGGATTGCCAGAAAGTGTGCGGATTTCGTTAAGCGATCTACTATAACCCAAATGGAATCGCATCCGCTGGGAGTCCTAGGTAACTTCGTGATGAAGTCCATGGAGACCTGCTCCCATTTCCACACTGGAATTTCCGGTTGTTGGATAATCCAGATGGTCTCTGGTATTCTACCTTAACCCTGGAACAAGTTAGGCATTTGCTTACGTATGTGGCTATCTCCTCCTTCATTCTCGGCCACCAGTAAAATTCTTTCAGGTCCTGATACATCTTGTCTGAACCTGGATGGATCGAATAACGTGACTTATGAGCTTCATCCATTATCAGCTCTCGCAAATTCCCGTGCTGGGGTACCCAGATCCGTTTCATAAAATAATGGATTCCATCAGCTTTAATCTCCAACTGTTTGTCCATGCCTCGCATGGATTCTGCTTTCAGGTTCTCCTTCTTCAAAGCCTCAGATTGAGCAGCTTTGATTTGTACTGGCAGGTCAGAGGGATTGCCATTTGCAATGCGCGCACCCGACGAGGCTTTAGAGTTTCCTTACGACTCAGGGCATCGGCTACTACATTAGCCTTACCCGGATGGTACTTGATCGCACAGTCATAATCATTGAGTAACTCTAACCATCGTCGTTGCCGCATATTCAATTCCTTCTGGTCAAATATGTGCTGGAGGCTCTTATGATCTGTATAGATCGTGCACCTGGTTCCATATAGATAGTGCCTCCAGATCTTTAAGGCAAACACTACAGCTCCTAGTTCCGAATCATGCGTTGTGTAGTTCTTCTCATGCACCTTGAGCTGTCTGGATGCATAAGCTATGACTTTGTCACGTTGCATCAGTACACATCCCAAACCTTGGATGGATGCATCACAGTAAACAACAAAGTCATCAGTCCCTTCTGGTAAGGCTAGGATTGGTGCGCTGCAGAGTTTGTCTTTAAGCGCTTGAAACGTTGTTTCCTCTTTGCTGCTCCACTTGTATATTACTCCCCTACGAGTTAGGGCAGTCAAAGGTTGCGCCAATTTCGAAAATCCTTCGATGAACCTTCGATAATAGCCTGCCAAACCAAGGAATTGTCGTACCTCAGTAGGCGTCTTTGGTGCTGGCCATTCCTTGATTGCTTTAATCTTTGAAGGATCAACATGTATACCCTTTTCATTCACCACATGCCTAAGGAATTGCACTTCACGCATCCAGAAGTCACATTTTGAGAACTTCGCGTAAAGCTGTTCATCTCTCAGCAATTCAAGTATGGTCTTCAAATGTCCCTCATGATCTTCCTTATTACGGGAGTAGATTAGTATGTCATCAATGAAGACAATGACAAACTTATCCAAATAAGGTTTGTAGACACGGTTCATGAGGTCCATGAAAACTGCTGGGGCATTGGTCAGCCCAAAAGGCATTACGGTGAACTCGTAGTGCCCATAGCGTGTCCGAAACGCAGTCTTGGAGATGTCTTCCTCTCGACCCTCAACTGATGATAACCTGATCTCAAGTCAATCTTGGAATAGTAGCTGGATCCTTGCAACTGGTCGAACAAAACATCAATGCGTGGGAGTGGATACATATTCTTGATTGTCACCTTATTCAGTTCGCGGTAGTCAATACACATCCTGAAGGTTCCATCTTTCTTTTTAACGAAAAGCACTGGAGCTCCCCAGGGTGAAGAGCTGGGACGTATGAATCCCTTGTCTAACAATTCTTGCAATTGTTTAGACAGCTCTTGTAGTTCGTTCGGTGCCAAACGGTACGGCGCCCGAGCTATCGGAGCTGCTCCAGGTGCTAATTCAATCTGGAATTCCACCTGTCTGTGTGGAGGAAGGCCAGGTAGGTCTTCGGGAAATACTTCGGGAAAGTCTCTAACAACGGGAATATCTTCAATTCGCCTTTCATCCGCCTTTGTTTCAGTAACAGGTGCCAACAAGGCAAGGTGTCCTTTTCTGAGACATTTCTGTGCCTTCAAATATGATATGATGCCGACCACCGCACCCACCTTTTCACCTTCCACTGTAAGAATTTCATCGTCCGAAATAGGTAACTTGATCAGCTTCTCCTTGAAAACGATCTCAGCACTGTTCTGGGATAACCAATCCATCCCGACTACTACATCGAAGCTTCCTAGTGTGACAGGAATAAGGTCTATGCGAAAAGTGTGCGCGGATAGGCCTAGCTTACAGTTTTTAAACACTTGTGTTGCTGTTATCGTCCTACCATCGGCTATTTCTATGGAATACTTAGAACTTAAGTCAGTAGGCACCATCCCTAGTGTTTTACTAAACTTGGTGGACACATAACTCTTATCAGCACCAGAGTCAAATATTTTAGAGGCATAACATCCACTAATAGTGAATCTACCAGATACTACAGTAGGGTCATTTCGAGCCTCACCTGAACCCATGATGAAGGCTCTGCCTCTGCCACCGCCACCACCATTGTTGTTGTCTTTTGGCTTATCAGCAGCACCATTGTCACCATTCTTTTTCTGTCTCGGGCAATCCCTTTTGTGACACCCCGTAATTTCAGATTTACATTATTTAGACTGTTGTCGTTAACATTGACCCGTACTCGCAAATACTTGAAACGTATACAAACACCGCCACAGACATCGTTAAACGAATTATGATAAAATACTAACGCGGGTTTCTGTAGAGGATTCACATAAACGAGATTACCTAAGGAATCCTATTAATTAATAGAGCTCGCTCATCTACGTCGTTATCAACCGAAACAAATTCGGGAACTCGGTACCTAAGTACAGGGACCAAACCTGACAATTTCCAAACTAGAGCTGGGTATAAATACCCACCCACCAGCCAAACACACCCCATTTTCTGCTCTCTTTCTCTCCTACGCTCTCTACACCCCGATTGTTCATCCTAGCACCAAATCCCACCCGATTGTTTTTGTCGGATTAGACCACCCAACAGCTGAGAAATCACGATCCCAGCAGGTAGGCGACCATTTTCATCCGTTTTATCACCCGTTTCACTGCTGCAAGTATGGGATTCGGGTGTTCGGGTTCAACCCGAATGCATGTGGTCGTGGGGGTGCGTATGAGGTCAATCAGCGTATGCATTTCACTTAGACATGTTAGGAGAGTGTTTCTGGAAGTCTTGATTGTGAGAAAACCGAGCACAGAACCGCCGAAGGCTGTTCGACCCACCCAGCAGTCGCGACCTGCTGCAGTCCGCGACTGGGCCAGCCGTGCGATTGGGTCATGCGACCGGTCCCATCGTGCGGTTGAGTCATGCGACCGGTCCCATCGTGCGATTGATCGGGGCGACTGGGGTGAGACGTGCGAATGAATGCGTGCGACTGAGTCAATCGAATGAATGTGTGCGATTGAGTCAGCCGAATGAAGGTGTGCGACTGAGTATCACCCGACTGAAGGTCCAACCGCACGAATGAAGGTTCATTCGTGCGATTGGTTATTGATTCGGGTGAATGGGTAATGTGTGGTACGACTGAAGGCTTTGTCGTATGAATGAGGGTTCAATCGTACGAGGGAAGTTGATTCGTACGATTGAAGGTCCATTCGTGCGAATGAAGTGTCCAGTCGTGCGTCTAGCCTTGTTATGCGATCGGAGTCATTTGGAGTGAATCCTTCTGGTGTGCGAAGTGTCTATCGTGTGATGATAAGTTCACATCAATAAAAATGTCATTTCTTAACCACAAAGATTAAAGTCAACGCAATCAACAGACATATACTTTTCAACTCGAAATAACCTAACTGTTTACAAATATCAACAACCCATTTGAAATCTACATGAAGTCTAATACGTCTATGACCACTTGTGTGTGTGACACCCACGACCGAACCCATGCGACCCGACCCAACTAAACATGTCTATTGACGCTAAACACAACATTAACGCTTAACACAACTGTCAATAGGTGTTTGACAGCGCATCGTAAGACAACACTTGGGAGACTTGCATCCTACACACTTGCTACATCATCTGTGAGTTTCACGGCCCCTATTTTACATCTCTTTCCGTTTGGGGGAGAAAACATGCAAAAACAGATTTACATAAATGGTTGTAGTAATATTGATATCGCTTGTTACGTTAGTGCAAACACACGCATGTCCTCACACACTCGAACCGTTAGTAATGGGATTAGCAAGGTAATTTTGAGTAGTACTACTGGGTCTGACAAACCCCGCCCGGGCTAGTCACGCTAGCTTGATTGGAGGTCAAACGGGTGCCAAATTGACCTAACATACGATTGCCACGGTCGGTTAAGACGTGGTGGAAACACATTGTCATGGTCTGATGAGACATGACGGAACATACGATTGCCACGGTCGGTTAAGACGTGGTGGAAACACAAATAGGACGTAAACAGTCAGCTTCGGTTCGAAACGCTAAGTAACAAGAACATAGGCTAGCTACCTAACGATATGCTTTATGTACTAAACCATTGAAACGCAAAACATGGAAACGCTTACGAATACATTTATTGTTGATTAAACCTGTGAACTCACCAACTTTATGTTGACACATTTTAGCATGTTTTCTCAGGTCACAGGAATGCATAAGCTGTTGAGGCACGCTTCAGGATATGCACTCAGGACATGCATTCATCTAGTTTATTTTTAGCATTGAACATTTTGTCTAAACATGACAATTGTAATAGTATTGTAATGGATTTACAACTTTCGTACATGCTTCCGCACTATTGTAAACTCTGCTTATGTTCGCGTGAATGAAGTCAATGTTTATTTCAAAATTCATATAGTGTCGTTCGATATGACTGTGTCTGAGATCCTGGTATGTCACACGCCTAACGGTAAAACCCCGTTCGTGGAAATTGAGGGTGTGACAGATTGGTATCAGAGCCACAGGTTATAGAGAACTAGGATTGCATTGCATCTAGACTATAGCCTTAGACACAACACTAGTATTGCATAGACACTTTTATATGGTTACCACTATTGTGCAAACAACCTTCTTGTGTATTGACATTTCACTACTGAGCAAACATAAACACTATGGGTATGACATGTGTGTCATTACCGGCTAACAGAGGGGCGGAGAGTCCCGCTCGCTCACAACCAACGCTTACCCTTGATCCTTCACTCGCGGAGTGAAAGCAACAACGAATTGAATCAAACATTTCCATGATTGGAACACGAAACTCATTTCTAACGCACGCGATAAGCATAACGATGACAAACAAAAAGAACAATACCTCACTCTTCCAACTCTCTCACACTTGTTACTATTCCCAACATATCCTACCCTCTACGCTAGTCCGAGCAGTAAATGAGGGACAACTAAGATATTCAAGTCGATTAGAGAATCGGACTTGGACATCCAAACACCTAGAACCATGAAGGGAAGGAGGCCAAATTGTCTTGATTCCCGTTGTTACCTAAACCGAATCTCTTGTACAACTTTAGTTATTTGACTCTTGGTATAACAAATACATCTTTGATGCTTTTATCATTGATAACACTCAGTACTGGACAAGGTATGTTATCTCGAATAGGAGGAACCATGTGTGACCATGCAAAGCAAATTAGAATCACGGGTGCACACGTAATTGTAATTTGTCGTGCATGAGAACTCTGGCAACTCTATTGGGTGATAACGGTAATGGCCAGTACAAATTTTCAAATTCCATACTTAGGAGGCATAAGGCCTCGGATCTTCATAAAGCCTTACTATCGATGTGCAAACAAACCCCTCATTCTTACTAGCATGGTACAATATATATTACTGTCAATAATTGTTATCCGGTTATTGATTAATATGTGTTGTGAATTGAAGAAATCATGTCTGGAAGAAGACCTGGACGCCCGGGTGGACGAGGAAATATCACCCTGACTCAAGCCGAGCTGAATGCTATCATCAACGAGCGCGTGGCTGATGCGCTTGCAGCTTATGAGCAGGCCCGCAATCAGGGCCAGAACGACCAGAATCCGAACCAAGGAGGTCCAACAGTCTGTACCTTCAAGATGTTTATGGATTGCAAGCCTCATTCTTTCAGCGGCTCAGAGGGCGCTGTCACACTGCTTCCCTGGCTAGAGAAACTTGAGTCAGTGTTTGCCATGTGCAGCTGTCCTGATGGAAATCGGGTCAAGTACGCCTCCGGCACATTGGAGGGACCAGCCCTGACATGGTGGAATTCACAAGTCCAAACCTTAGGACTTGGTGCTGCAAACGGTATGCCATGGGAAGACTTCAAGATTCTAATGAAAGAAGAGTACTGCCCCAGGAGCGAAGTCCAGAAACTGGAGGCAGAATTTTGGAATTTAAAGATGATTGGTTCTGACATCGAGGAGTACACGACTCGTTCGCACGAGTTGGCAGCATTATGTCCGCAGATGGTAACACCGGCCTACAAACGGATCGAAAAGTACATTGATGGCTTGGCTCCTCAAATCTAGGCTAGTGTGATGGCTGCTGATCTAGTCACTATCCAGCAGGCCATCCGACTGGCTCACAAACTCACCGACCAGGCAGTGGCACAGGGCACTTTGCGTAAATGTGGCGCTGCTTCTGGTTCATCAGATCACAAAAGAAAATGGGAAGGTAACAACAACAAGTCTTCAAGCTCCAACAACCCCCAGCAACAACCGACCAAAAAGTTTGATCCATCAAGAAACTTCACCCACTACAACCCGAACAGCAACAACAACAATTATGGTCAGGGTTCGAGCAGCTACGCGGGCAAGAACCCTAGGTGTAACCGGTGCAACCTCCATCATCATGGCCCATGTGATAGACTCCGTTGTCAGAGATGTGGAAAGACGGGACACGCAGCCAAAGACTGCCGGGGTGAAATAATGACTCAGCAACAACAACCTCAACAACAATGCCAGGGTGGAGTGACTAGAGCCTGTTATGAATGTGGTAAGGAGGGACATTACAGGAAGGATTGCCCACAGCTGAAGGGTGGAAACAAGGGTAATAATGGGGGCAATGCCAAGGGTCGTGCCTTCGTGATCGGTTCCGGCGAGGCAAGGGATGACCAGAATGTGGTTACTGGTACGTTTCCCCTGAATGGTTGTTTTGCTTCTATATTATTTGATACTGGAGCTGATAGGAGTTTTGTTTCCGACAAGTTCATTAAGTTCTTAGATGTAACCCTAGCTGTCATGGAACCTAGTTATGTGGTAGAATTAGCTGACGGAAAACAAATCGAGGCAACTCATATCGCCATGGGGTGCAGACTAGGATTATGTGGTCATGAGATAGATATTGATCTGATGCCTGTCACACTTGGTAGTTTTGACGTAGTGGTGGGCATGGACTGGCTATCCAAGAATCAAGCTGAAATCATCTGTGGAGAGAAAATCGTACGCATACCACTTCCTAGTGGTGAAATTCTATCAGTTCAGGGCGAAAGGAGTGGCATGGTCTCTGGAATCATCTCCTACATGAAGGCTCAGAAGTGTTTGCGTAAGGGTCATACCGCTTTCCTAGCCATGGTCACTGAAAAAGAAACCGAGGAAAAGAAAATTGAAGACATCCCAGTTGTACGTGATTATCCTGAGGTTTTCCCTGAAGACCTACCCGGTCTTCCACCGCACCGCCAGGTCGAATTCCAAATTGATTTGGTTCCGGGAGCCGCCCCTATCGCGAGGGCACCGTACAGATTAGCTCCAAGGGAACTACAAGAGCTGTCTACACAACTGCAGGAACTGTTGGATAAAGGTTTTATCAGACCTAGCTCATCACCGTGGGGAGCCCCAATTCTGTTTGTCAAGAAGAAGGACGGAACTTTTCGCATGTGTATCGATTACAGAGAACTGAACAAGGCGACAATTAAGAATCGTTATCCCCTCCCGCGTATCGATGATCTGTTCGACCAACTACAAGGGTCGAGTTACTATTCCAAGATAGACCTAAGATCGGGTTATCATCAACTAAGGATTCAAGAAGAAGACGTTTCAAAGACTGCTTTCAGAACGAGGTACGGTCACTACGAGTTCTTGGTTATGCCATTCGGGTTGACCAATGCACCAGCGGTTTTCATGGACTTAATGAACCGAGTATGCAAACCCTACCTAGGCATAAATCTAACATATACATAATCATACATACATTCATTTCATACAGGTATCAAACCAAAGTTTATAAAAAACATACTTACATGCATTTTCCAGCCCCAAAACGTTTAAAACAGGTAAAAAGGGGTCTAGAACTCACCTTTGTTGCCTTCTTCAAATATCACACTCTTCACCTGAGCCTCCTCAACTGTTCTAACACCTAGAACACACACACACCACACCACCCGAACACACAAGTCACATTTATAAGCTCACATACGGTTCTAGAATCATCTAAACTTCAAGAATTCGAGATTTCTTACCAAAAACTTCGAATTCTCCTTCTTTCTCTTTCTAAAACTCGAATTCTGCTTTCTCTCTCTGAAATGTCCGAATAAGGTAATGATGTGAAACAAGGGTGGGCGGCCATACCACCTTTTTGTGCCAAATAAATATAAACTTTGCATATTTGGCACTTTTGGCCCCTTCACTTTGGTTGACTTTTGTTTCTTTCTCTTTTCTTCCTTTTTCTTGTTATTTCTTACTAAATAAAAATACGGGTGTTACAAGTCCACCCCCCTTATATAGGTTTCGTCCCCGAAACCTGTCATTCCTCAAACAGATGTGGGTAGTGTTGTCTCATCTCTTCTTCAGTCTCCCACGTAGACTCGGATCCCTTCCTGTGCTTCCACTGTACACGCACAAGAGGAACCACTTTATTCCTCAACCTCTTTTCTTTACGATCAATGATTGCCACTGGTTGCTCCACGTAGTTGAGCCGTTCGTCTACTTCAATATCCTCCAGTGGTACAACCATGTCCTCATCAGCTAAGCACTTCCTCAGATGAGACACATGGAATGTGGGATGAATTCCACTTAATTCATCTGGCAATTCGAGTCGATAGGCTACCTCTCCTACTCGTGCGATAATTCGGAAAGGTCCTATGTATCTCGGGCTTAGCTTACCTCGTTTTTTGAATCTAATGATTCCCTTCCAGGGCGAGACCTTCAACATGACTCGGTCACCAACCTTAAACTCAATCGGTCTTCGCCTCTTGTCAGCATACGACTTTTGCCTATCTTTCGCCGCCTTCATGAAGGCTTTGATCTTTTCTAATTTCTCAGTCGTTGCTTCAATCACCTCAACACCTCCCAATTCTTTCTGCCCAATGTCTCCCCAACATACGGGCGTCCTACACCTCCTCCCGTATAGCATCTCGTAAGGTGGCATGCCAATGCTGGCGTGATAACTATTGTTGTACGAGAATTCTGCTAACGGCAGGTGGTCATCCCAACTTCCTCCAAAATCGATCACGCACGCCCGAAGCATATCTTCGAGTGTTTGGATCGTCCTCTCAGACTGACCGTCCGTCTGAGGGTGATATGCTGTACTAATGTGTAGTCTCGTCCCCATCGCGTCATGAAATCTCTTCCAAAACTTGGAGGTAAACCGGGTGTCACGATCAGACACAATAGACACCGGCACACCATGACGAGCTACAATTTCTTTAATGAACAGATCCGCCAATCTTTCAGATGAATACGTTTCACGGATCGGTAGGAAGTGGGCACTCTTTGTCAAGCGGTCAACTATCACCCATATGGCATCATACCCTTTCGGGGTACGTGGTAGTTTCGTGATGAAGTCCATGGTGATGTGCTCCCACTTCCACTCAGGTATATCCATCGGTTGGATCTTCCCGTAAGGTTCCTGGTGTTCCGCCTTCACTTGTAAACAAGTCAGGCACTTACTCACGTACTCCACTACGTCACGTTTCATACCCGGCCACCAGTAATCCTTCTTCATATCGTGGTACATTTTGGTAGCACCGGGGTGAATGGAGTATCGGGTCTTATGGGCCTCATCCATGATTCTTCCACGTAGATCCCCGTATCGAGGAATCCACATTCGCCCAAATCGGGTCTTAACACCAAGAGTGTTCTCACCCAATTCCGTAACTAGGCCTCTCATCCTTTCGGAGTTAAGACGATCTTCTTTCAAAGCCTCGTCTTGAAACTCCTTAATCTGTGTCATCACATCGGGGGTCATGATCAGCTGATAAGCCTTCACCCGAATCGGTTCAGGCCTTTCTTTTCGGCTAAGGGCATCAGCCACCACATTGGCCTTGCCCGGATGGTAATGGATTTCGCAGTCATAATCCTTTATGAGCTCCAACCATCGCCTTTGCCTCATGTTTAAATCCTTCTGCTCGAAGAAATACTTCAAGCTTTTGTGGTCAGTGAAGATTGTGCACTTCGCCCCGTATAGATAGTGCCGCCAAATCTTCAACGCAAAAACCACCGCGGCTAATTCTAGATCGTGTGTGGGATAGTTGACTTCGTGGGTCTTCAGCTGTCGAGATGCGTAGGCTATCACCTTTCCACGTTGCATCAACACACAACCTAGCCCAGAGTAAGATGCATCCGAATAGACCACTAAGTCTTCACTTCCCTCAGGCAAAGTCAAGACAGGAGCTTGTGTTAGTCTTGCCTTCAACTCCTCAAAAGCCATCTCCTGCTCTCGACCCCACACGAATTTCACGTCCTTACGAGTCAATTTTGTCAAAGGTGAGGCGATCTTTGAAAAGTCTTGAATAAATCTTCTATAATAGCCCGCCAATCCCAAGAAGCTACGAATCTCGGATGGCGTCCTTGGTGATTTCCATTGCATCACAGCCTCAACCTTTGCTGGGTCCACCATTATTCCTTCTGCATTCACTACGTGACCCAGAAATTGCACCTCGCGTAACCAAAAGGCGCACTTGGAGAACTTGGCGTACAATTTCTCCCTTCTCAACGTTTCCAACACTTCCCGAATATGCCCGGCATGCTCTTTTTCACTTCTTGAATAAATCAGAATATCATCGATGAATACAATTACTGATTTATCCAACATTGGTCGGCACACTCGGTTCATCAAATCCATAAAAGCAGCCGGCACATTGGTCAACCCAAAAGACATGACAAGAAACTCATAGTGACCATAGCGCGTACGAAAGGCTGTTTTAGGGATATCTTGTTCCTTCACCTTTAGTTGATGGTAACCCGATCGAAGATCTATCCTTGAAAACCAACTGGCACCCTGAAGTTGATCAAACAAGTCATCGATCCTCGGTAAGGGGTATCTGTTCTTCACCGTCAGCTTATTCAGCTCGCGGTAGTCGATGCACATCCTCATACTACCATCCTTCTTCTTTACGAACAGAACCGGAGCACCCCAAGGTGAGATACTCGGTCGGATAAACCCCTTATCCAGCAGCTCCTGCAACTGTTCCATCAACTCTTTCATCTCCGTCGGAGCCAAGCGATACGGTGCTTTTGCGACAGGTTGGGCACCCGGTATCAGGTCGATCTGGAATTCGATCTCTCGGTCAGGTGGCAATCCCGATAAGTCTTCGGGAAACACGTCTGGAAAGTCACACACCACTGGCACATCGCATAGCTGTGGTGTTGGCGTCTCTACATTCTTTACATAACATAAGTAGGCGGTACATCCGCGCCTCATACACTTTCCCGCCACCGCCATCGAGATCACCTTCGGAATCGTCGTAACTCGATCGCCATAAATTGTCACCGGACTTCCGTCGGTCGCCGTCAGTCTAATCATCTTCTTTCGGCACACGATATTCGCTTCGTAGGTTGCTAACCAGTCCATCCCTAACACTACGTCAAATCCTCCTAAGGGCATCACATGTAATCTAGCAGCAAACCTATGACCTTCTAACTCCATGGTACAGTCCTCTATCACATCAGTAACTCTCGTGGACTTACCAATGGCAGTTTCTACATAAAAAGGCTCACTAATGCATTTGCTACTAACAGGCAATTTAGCACAGAAAGTAGCAGAAATGAAACTCCTACTAGCACCAGAGTCAAATAACACAGAAGCAAGAGTTTGGTTTACTAGAAACGTACCTGACACCACATCGGGGTCCGTCCTAGCCTCTTCCTGCGTCATAGTGAAAGCCCTGGCACTTGCTCTCGGACCTTCACTTCCCGTCTTCTTTACCCCTGAAGCCTCAGCCCTCGGCTTCTTACAGTCCCTGCTCATATGGCCACTTTCTCCACAGTTAAAGCACTTGCCCATCCGGCAATCTTTTGATATGTGCCCTGTCCTCCCGCACTTAAAGCAGAGGTTGGATCCCCACTTGCACTCCCCTGAGTGCTCCTTTCCACACTTACCACACTTCCTTACCCCAGCTCCAGACACGACCACTCGGCGGTCATCCACCCTTGCCTTCTTGTTGTTTGTCGAAGTATCACCCCGACCAAATCTCTTCCCCTGCCAGTTCTTTTCTCCACTTCCTTTCTTGCTTCCCTCAGCCTTCACCAAAGCAGCACGTTCATCGAATAACCTTCCCGCCAAATCCACTGCCGACCTGAAGGTGCTTGGTCGGGCAGAAATCAAGTGCCAACGAATTTCAGCTGGCAGCCCCTGAATATACCGGTTGATCTTTCGGGACACAGGCGTCACCTGCTCCGGCACCAACAGCGCCAATTCGTTAAACTTGGTGGTATATTGTTGGTGGGTCATCGTCCCCGCCTCCAGCTGCAGGAACTCTCTCTCTATTCTATCCATTTCCCGACGAGGACTGAATTCCTCGATCACCAGCCTTTTCAACTCAGCCCACTTCATCTTCCCTATAGCCCTGCTACCCTCGGCTTGGACTATATTTTTCCACCAACATAAAGCCGACCCTGTAAAAGAGTGGGTGGCAAACTTCACCTTCTTGTCCTCCTGGCAATCACTAATATCGAGGACAGCTTCCATTTCCATCACCCATTGGTGAGCATCAGTAGCAGTACCAGACCCATCAAAAGTTGGGGGTTTGCACCTCATGAATGCCCCGTAGTTACAACCCCGGGCGGTCTCCCGTAACTGTTCTTCTTCCTCTTCCTCTTCATCATCAGATAGTACCGTCTCTGCTTCCGTCTGTTGTTGTCTTCCTGAGGACCGATTCCTCCCTCGTCTATCGTCTTCACGTACTGCCTTTATCACTTCAGTCACTACAGACGGTAAGATCGTCTGCATGACTTGGTGCACCTCCTCGATCACCGTCTCTTTCACCGAGGCTCTCACATTATCACTCTCATCCACTCCCCCCGAGGGAGTAGTATTAGGTTCTTCGGGAACCTTCTTCTCTTTTCTAGGCCTACCTCTTGTGGCTCGTGGTTCCACACCACTTCCGCCACTGCCTCCACCAATTGGGGCTTTAGATGATCTACCACCGACCATCTTCTATCACACTGAAAGATTTAAACACCAACACGGTCATTCAAGGAAATAGCTCAGTTTATGTCAAGTATAGTAAGTCCCTAATTACAATGGCCAGTTGTGATTAGCCACTTACTCTACTCTTCACACCCCGAGCATTACCTGTCCTGACTACATTAGTATCTAAGTCTAACAGTACACATAAACACATAACATGCGCACGTAACACTGATTAACTTTCAAGAAAATACCTGATGGCACGCAGCTACTCAGATGGCATTCCCATTTTCCCTGTCCCATTCTCAGTTTAAGTTTTAGGTTTGTTTTAAAAATTTACCCATTTCACTTAAACTTTGGCTCTGATACCAACTTGTAAGGCCCCGTTCCCGGGCACCTCACAGTTGGTCGTCATTACCCATAAAACATACATTTAATACAATTTAATAAAAACCATGCAGCGGAAACTTTAAATTTACTATAAATGCTTTTGCAAAGTAATACAACACCCGTTACAAAATTTCATTTGTTTGCATTACAATACAAAAACATTAACAAAAGAATGCCATCCCAAAAGAGCTGAGTAGCCGCCTCGTGCCATCCTCAGCAACACTACCTGCCAACTGGAAAATACATAAAAGTCAGCGTTGCTGAGTGAGTTCTAGTTTTGTAATAAAACATACTTTTACTTATTTAAAAGTATCCTTTCGTGCATGCGTTCATACATCATACGTACATAGAGATAATATTCGTTATTATCTTCATCATTCGTTATTCATCGTTATCTTTAACTTCTCGTATGGATTCTGTCAGGCTTTACCCACTTCATAGCACTTGGCTATGATTACTGTGGTCGAATGACAAGAATCCCGTTCATACTTACTTGCACGCATTGAAAAGTGAATTGTACCAATACCATAGGCTACACCCCGAACGTTATTAGCTACCGGGCCGAAGTCAACATATGAACAACAAAACGTATGCCACGGTACTAGAGGTAAGCGGTAGAGGTACCGTGACCATGGTCAATCACATAGAAGGACCAATCGCGTTATTCAATGCTTGCAAGACATAATTCGTTCGTTCATTAATGCATGTATTCATCATCATTCTTCTTTTCGTTCATTCGTTAATATATGCATTCGTCATCATGTTCCTTTTTCCGTTCATACTTACTTGCACGCATTGAAAGGTGAATTGTACCAATACCATAGGCTACACCCCGAACGTTATTAGCTACCGGGCCGAAGTCAACATATGAACAACAAAACGTATGCCACGGTACTAGAGGTAAGCGGTAGAGGTACCATGACCATGGTCAATCACATAGAAGGACCAATTGCGTTATTCAATGCTTGCAAGACATAATTCGTTCGTTCATTAATGCATGTATTCATCATCATTCTTCTTTTCGTTCATTCGTTAATACATGCATTCATCATCATGTTCCTCTTTCATTATCTTTCACTTTACGATACATAATACTTCATTAATTCATTTCTCGTTATTCGTAAAGTTTCAGAAAGATAAGCATACACAATCACAAGGAACATACACACATCATACATATTCATCTTACATTCATCATCATACGTAGCATCATCATATCATACCATACTTAACAATATTTTAATAATATTGTTAACAATAATATTCTAATAATAATATTAGTAACAATTAGGGTTAATCATACTCATCATTATATGCATGAGACATCATCATTTATTAACCCTAGTCAACCCTAGTCAAACCTCGAACTACGGACTTACTGGAAATTCCTGAAAATTTCTAAGTGTTTAGGCGTTTTAGCCCTATTGGGCGTATAAGCCCTCTGGCCGTATGAGCCCTGTTAGCCGTATGAGCACTGCTGGACTTTTCATCTTATACTTAGACATTTTCATCTGGTCATACGACCACACTGCTGGTCGTATGAGCACTATTGGTCATACCATTCCCTAAGAAACATGTTCTGATCATATGACTACTGTTGGTCGTATGAGTCCTGTTGGACTCCTCATCATACTTAGAAAATTTACTTAGTCATACGACCATACTGTTGGTCGTATGAGTCCTATTGGGCTCAACACTTAGACAAAATACTTGGTCATACGACCACACTATTGGTCGTATGAGTCCTGTTAGACTCATTAGCACTTAGAAAAATACCTCTTGGTCATACGACCACACTGTTGGTCGTATGAGCACTGGTGGACTCATCAACCTGTAAATTAATTATTCTAAGTCCCATTTTCAGACATATTTGCAACCTGTTTATGTGTCTAATACATAGTCCAAGTCCCAAACATCATAATGCCTAGTTCTAAACATATACATATGATTCTAGGCATAAATCTAACATATACATAATCATACATACATTCATTTCATACGGGTATCAAACCAAAGTTTATAAAAACATACTTACATGCATTTTCCAGCCCCAAAACGTTTAAAACAGGTAAAAAGGGGTCTAGAACTCACCTTTGTTGCCTTCTTCAAATGTCACACTCTTCACCTGAGCCTCCTCAACTGTTCTAACACCTAGAACACACACACACCACACCACCCGAACACACAAGTCACATTTATAAGCTCACATACGGTTCTAGAATCATCTAAACTTCAAGAATTCGAGATTTCTTACCAAAAACTTCGAATTCTCCTTCTTTCTCTTTCTAAAACTCGAATTCTGCTTTCTCTCTCTGAAATGTCCGAAGAAGGTAATGATGTGAAACAAGGGTGGGCGGCCATACCACCTTTTTGTGTCAAATAAATATAAACTTTGCATATTTGGCACTTTTGGCCCCTTCACTTTGGTTGACTTTTGTTTCTTTCTCTTTTCTTCCTTTTTCTTGTTATTTCTTACTAAATAAAAATACGGGTGTTACAATCGATGACATCATTATTTACTCAAGGAATAAAGAAGAACACGAAGAACACCTTAGGCTGATTCTGGAGCTGTTGAGACGAGAACAGTTGTAAGCAAAATTTTCAAACTGTGACTTCTGTATACGAGAGGTCCATTTCTTGGGCCATGTGGTCAATGAGAATGGGATACACGTTGACCCGGCAAAGATAGCAGCCATCAAGAACTGGGCTACGCCTAAGACACCGACTGAGGTACGACAGTTTCTTGGGTTGGCTGGCTATTATCGACGGTTCATCGAAGGGTTCTCGAAGATTGCTCAACCTCTCACCGCATTGACTCATAAAGGCACTACGTACGATTGGGGTGATAAACAAGAATCTGCATTCCTGATTCTGAAGCAGAGACTTTGTACAGCACCGATCCTATCCCTGCCTAAGGGAACCAATGATTTTGTAGTTTACTGTGACGCTTCCATACAAGGCCTAGGTTGCGTACTGATGCAACGCAATAAGGTGATTGCCTATGCATCACGACAACTGAAGGTACATGAGAAAAACTACACGACACACGACCTAGAGCTTGGAGCAGTCGTGTTTGCACTCAAGATATGGAGACACTACTTGTACGGTACCAAGTGCACCATTTACACCGATCACAAGAGTCTCCAGCACATCTTTGAACAGAAGGAGCTAAATATGAGACAACGTCGTTGGGTCGAGTTGTTAAACGACTATGACTGTACGATCAAGTATCATCCAGGCAAGGCCAATGTAGTAGCAGACGCATTAAGCCGGAAGGAAACGCCCAAGCCAAGACGAGTTCGAGCATTGCAACTCACCATTCACACCGGTTTACCCGACCAGATCCGCAATGCTCAACTTGAGGCGTTAAAAGACGGGAATTTGAAAGCCGAATCGTTACGAGGTATGGAGAAGCAACTAGAAACCAAGCCTGACGGAATCCGCTACTTCATGGATCGAACATGGATTCCCTCGTATGGAAACCTACGAGAGTTGGTAATGGACGAAGCTCACAAATCACGGTACTCAATCCACCCAGGTTCAGACAAGATGTACCACGACCTGAAGATTCTTTATTGGTGGCCAAACATGAAAGCAGATATCGCCACCTACGTGAGCAGATGTTTGACCTGTTCTAAGGTTAAGGTAGAGTATCAACGACCGTCTGGTTTACTCCAACAGCCAGAAATACCAGTATGGAAGTGGGAGCAGATATCTATGGACTTCATCACGAAACTTCCTCGGACTCCCAGCGGATGCGATACCATTTGGGTGATCGTGGATCGCTTGACGAAATCCGCACACTTCCTGGCAATCCGTGATACTGATCGCATGGAAAAGTTAACTCGTATCTACCTAAGGGAAATAGTCTCTCGGCATGGTGTGCCGGTTTCCACTATCTCTGATCGTGACGCTCGATTCACTTCACACTTCTGGCAGTCCTTACAACGAGCACTAGGAACGCGGCTGGATATGAGCACCGCGTACCACCCCCAAACCGATGGCCAAAGTGAGCGTACGATCCAGACTCTAGAAGACATGTTACGTGCCTGCATCATAGATTTCGGCAGCAGTTGGGAAACTCACTTACCGCTAGTCAAGTTTTCTTACAATAATAGCTACCACACATCGATAAAAGCTGCTCCATTTGAGGCACTGTATGGGCGTAAGTGCCGATCACCTATCTGTTGGGCGGAAGTTAGGGAAAGTCAACTCACCGGCCCTGAACTTGTGCACGAGACGACTAAGAAGATCGTGCAAATCTGTAACCGTATGGCAGCAGCCCGTGACCGACAGAAAAGCTACGCTGACAAGCATCGCCGACCGTTGGAATTTCAAATAGGTGACAAGGTGCTTTTGAAAGTGTCACCTTGGAAGGGTGTGATTCGTTTCGGGAAACGTGGGAAACTAAGCCCCAGGTACGTGGGACAGTTTGAGATCGTCAAACGGGTTGGCCCCGTGGCCTATCAGTTGAACCTACCCAAAGAACTCCGTGGGATACACGATGTGTTTCACGTCTCCAACTTGAGGAAATGCCTTGAAGACGAGACTCTTATCGTCCCGTTAGACGAGATACATGTGGACGAACAACTACATTTCGTCGAGGAACCAGTGGAAGTCATGGACCGAGAGGTCAAGACGCTCAAACATAGTCGTATCCCTATCGTCAAAATCCGTTGGAACTCAAAGCGTGGACCAGAATTTACTTGGGAACGCGAGGACCAGATGAAGAGGAAGTACCCTCAACTGTTCCAAAACCAGGCATCTACCTCTTAGATACACAGGTACTCTATTCCACATGCGTCACAAACTATTGAGCCTTATACTACCCCATAAAAACCACGTAACAAGATGTACTAATTTTCGGGACGAAAATTCCTGCAACAAGGGGATGATGTGACACCCCGTAATTTCAGATTTACATTATTTAGACCGTTGTCATTAACATTGACCCGTACTCGCAAATACTTGAAACGTATACAAACACCGCCACAGACATCGTTAAACGAATTATGATAAAATACTAACGCGGGTGTCTGTAGAGGATTCACATAAACGAGATTACCTAAGGAATCCTATTAATTAATAGAGCTCGCTCATCTACGTCGTTATCAACCGAAACAAATTCGGGAACTCGGTACCTAAGTACAGGGACCAAACCTGACAATTTCCAAACTGGAGCTGGGTATAAATACCCACCTACCAGCCAAACACACCCCATTTTCTGCTCTCTTTCTCTCCTACGCTCTCTACACCCCGATTGTTCATCCTAGCACCAAATCCCACCCGATTGAGCTCGTTTTTGTCGGATTAGACCACCCAACAGCTGAGAAATCACGATCCCAGCAGGTAGGCGACCATTTTCATCCGTTTTATCACCCGTTTCACTGCTGCAAGTATGGGATTCGGGTGTTCGGGTTCAACCCGAATGCATGTGGTCGTGGGGTGCGTATGAGGTCAATCAGCGTATGCATTTCACTTCGACATGTTAGGAGAGTGTTTCTGGAAGTCTTGATTGTGAGAAAACCGAGCACGGAACCGCCGAAGGCTATTCGACCCACCCAGCAGTCGCGACCTGCTGCAGTCCGTGACTGGGCCAGCCGTGCGATTGGGTCATGCGACTGGTCCCATCGTGCGGTTGAGTCATGCGACCGGTCCCATCGTGCGATTGATCAGGGTGACTGGGGTGAGACGTGCGAATGAATGCGTGCGACTGAGTCAACCGAATGAATGTGTGCGATTGAGTCAGCCGAATGAAGGTGTGCGACTGAGTATCACCCGACTGAAGGTCCAACCGCACGAATGAAGGTTCATTCGTGCGATTGGTTATTGATTCGGGTGAATGGGTAATGTGTGGTACGACTGAAGGCTGAGTCGCATGAATGAGGGTTCAATCGTACGAGGGAAGTTGATTCGTACGATTGAAGGTCCATTCGTGCGAATGAAGTGTCCAGTCGTGCGTCTAGCCTTGTTATACGATCGGAGTCATTTGGAGTGAATCCTTCTGGTGTGCGAAGTGTCTATCGTGTGATGATAAGTTCACATCAATAAAAATGTCATTTCTTGACCACAAAGATTAAAGTCAACGCAATCAACAGACATATACTTTTCAACTCGAAACAACCTAACTGTTTACAAATATCAACAACCCATTTGAAATCTATATGAAGTCTAATACGTCTATGACCACTTGTGTGTGTGACACCCACGACCGAACCCATGCGACCCGACCCGACTAAACATGTCTATTAACGCTAAACACAACATTAACGCTTAACACAACTGTCAATAGGTGTTTGACAGCGCATCGTAAGACAACACTTGGGAGACTTGCATCCTACACACTTGCTACATCATCTGTGAGTTTCACGGCCCCTATTTTACATCTCTTTCCGTTTGGGGGAGAAAACATGCAAAAACAGATTTACATAAATGGTTGTAGTAATATTGATATCGCTTGTTACGTTAGTGCAAACACACGCATGTCCTCACACACTCGAACCGTTAGTAATGGGATTAGCGAGGTAATTTTGAGTAGTACTACTGGGTCTGACAAACCCCGCCCGGGCTAGTCGCGCTAGCTTGATTGGAGGTCAAACGGGTGCCAAATTGACCTAACATACGATTGCCACGGTCGGTTAAGACGTGGTGGAAACACATTGTCATGGTCTGATGAGACATGACGGAACATACGATTGCCACGGTCGGTTAAGACGTGGTGGAAACACAAATAGGACGTAAACAGTCAGCTTCGGTTCGAAACGCTAAGTAACAAGAACATAGGCTAGCTACCTAACGATATGCTTTATGTACTAAACCATTGAAACGCAAAACATGGAAACGCTTACGAATACATTTATTGTTGATTAAACCTGTGAACTCACCAACTTTATGTTGACACATTTTAGCATGTTTTCTCAGGTCACAGGAATGCATAAGCTTTTGAGGCACGCTTCAGGATATGCACTCAGGACATGCATTCATCTAGTTTATTTTCAGCATTGAACATTTTGTCTAAACATGACTATTGTAACAGTATTGTAATGGATTTACAACTTTCGTACATGCTTCCGCACTATTGTAAACTCTGCTTATGTTCGCGTGAATGAAGTCAATGTTTATTTCAAAATTCTTATAGTGTCGTTCGATATGACTGTGTCTGAGATCCTGGTATGTCACACGCCTAACAATAAAACCCCGTTCGTGGAAATTGAGGGTGTGACACCTTTTAAAGTGTCCGGTTTGACCACATTCATAACACATCGTCTGATTGTGGTTCTGCTGTTGTTGGGGTGGTTTTCCCGAGAGGTTTACCCGGCAATACTTGGCAACATGCCCAAACTTCCCACATCTCTCACAAGTGTTCCTTGTACACTGCCCAGTATGATGAAGCTGGCATTTGTTGCACTTTGGGAGATTTCCATGATAGCCGCCCGAATGAGAAGATTGGAACGGATTAAACTTCTTGTGTTGTTGTTGTTGATGAGTGGAGGATGAAGGTTGCTTCTCACTGGTGGAAGGTTCCCATTTCCTCTTGTTTTCCTTGGAACCCGATGCAGCACCTCGCGGGGCTAGCTTGCCCTGTGCGACGGCCTGATCCGTCAGCTTGTACGCCAGTCGGATAGCCTCCTGTATGGTAGCTGGTCTTGCAGTGGTGACCATGCTCTGTATTTCTGGAACTAGCCCATCAATGTACCTCTCAACCCGTTTGTAAGCTGGGTTAATCATAGTAGGGCACAGAGTAGCCAACTCGTGAGAACGAGTTGTGTAGGCTTTGATTTCAGAACCTATCATATTCAGGTTCCAAAATTCGGTTTCTAGTTTTTGTACTGTATCTCGTGAACAGTACTCCTCTTTCAGCAGGTCCTTGAATTCCTCCCATGTCGTGGCGTTTGCAGTTTCAACGCCCAACATCTGAACTTGTGTGTTCCACCAGCTCAGAGCAGCACCATCCAGTGTGCCAGCAGCATATTTTACCCTATTTCCAGCAGGGCAGTTGCAGATTTCGAACACCGACTCTAGCTTTTCGAACCAACGGAGCAGTCCCACCGCTCCCTCAGTTCCATTGAACGGGTTAGGCTTGCAGTCCATAAAGGACTTGTAGGTGCAAGTCGGTTGTCCAATAGGGTTTTGCTGTGGAGGGTGTTGGTTTGCCAACGTTGCGGTAATACTATGATTGATTATTGCTGCCAATTCTGCGGGCGTCATTGAGATGTTACCTCTCCCGCGTCCACGTCCTCTTCCAGACATTCTATAAATTACCAAATATCAAAATCTATCAGTCGTATGAAAATAGACCTTTTGTCTTGGAATGAAAAGGAAGAGAAATTCAAGGATTTAAAAAAATAAACAAGCTAGAGAATCAGTCCGAATCCGAGGGGTTAACACAAATGTCATGGTTTGGATTTCGTCCAAATTCAAGGTAAGGGTGAGCATTCCTACAAGTAGAACGATAGATAGTTTCCACATCAGTGGCTATGTTCTATGAAGATCGAAACTTTCTTGCTCAAGGTGTAGGAATGATGACTTATACTGACTACAATGTTACCACCCAACTAGATTCACCGGACTTAGCATGCATGACAAATTATAATTATGTGTGCACCCGTAATGGTAATTTGCTTTGCATGATCACCCCTGGTTCCTCCTATCAGGTTAACATATCTTGTCAAGTACAGTGGTCATCAATGATAGAAGTACCAAATAGGTAAGTATTATATCGGGGTCGATCAATCAAAGTATACAAAAAGATCAGTAAGGTTCAAGAATCGTTGACACGTCAAGGTGGTTTGACCCTTTTGCCTTATAGGCTTGTGTCTTGACCATAGTTTATCACTCATCCCAGAAATCCCCAGGTAAGCATAACTGGCCTCACAATGAGATTTATGCGATATGCTTGCCTTAGCCCGAGGGCCTTTTGCCAGGAAATCCAGAATACAGGTGTCTATGTGTCGCACAAATCATAAAGAACATTTAGGCGATGTCAAATGCACACAAACTCTCCCATGACTCACAGCAACTCGGAGCCACCATCCCGGTAGCCATATGCTCACAGGGATATGTTAAAGTAAAAATTCTCTGGCAACCAATTTAGTAGGTATAGCTTAGTAATCTATGTGTGTGTAACTAGTGCAAATCCAGCTATAGTCTAAAATGCAATGCAAATGAGATGCAAGGTTCATTTTAGTTTGCTATAACTAATGCTCTGATACCAATCTGTCACACCCTCAAATCCACTAACGGGGTTTTACCGTCAGGCGTGTGACATAACCAGGATCTCAGATAAGCATCAGTTACGCCAAACGACTCGATAATTACAAAACATATATATTGCTTAACAATACTGAAACAATCCATTTATATTTAAGTACTGCGGAAGCATAATCAAGATAACTTTTAACAATAGTTTTGGAACACGTAAACATGCGTCCAATCCAGTGTATACAAAATAAATGAAGATTTAATCTTGAAAATAGTTTGTGATGAATGCTGAATGACATGCGGTGGATGTTGTGCTCCTAAACGTGCCACATCAATGTCCTGAGAGAAAACATGCAAAATCTCAGTACAAGACTGGTGAGTTCACAGGTTTATCAGAAAGCTGTAAATATCAGTAATAAAATTCCCGGATTTTGTAATCAAAGCATAAAATGGGTAGCTAATACATAATGATCCCTATGTGTATGAAGTCGCGACCGAGCTGACATGTAATCAATAATAAAGCAGGCCCGGCTATGGATCACACACCACAACACTTGTAATTAGGCTAACCGTTCACCCGTTTAACGAACGTTGTGCTAGCGCGACTAGCCCGGGTGGGGTATGTCAATCCCAGTAGTACTACTAACAATCACCTCGCTAAGTCCATATTAACGGTCCGATGGGCAAAGTATAACACCATAGTATCAAGTATATGCAGTATTACAGAAATCCAAATGTAATGTAATGTTTATGAAAACGGCATGTTTTTCTCCCCCAAAAGAGTATATAAGTAAAGCGGGGCTGTAAACTCACCTTAGATTGATGTAATGAATGCAACAAGAGCTTCAGAGAATAAGGCAATGCACGATCAAACACGAGCAATACCTATTATTAATTGTAATTACGTCTTTAAGATATGTGCAACGCGAATAGATATATTTGGTTGGATTCGAGTCGGTTTGGATTTGACGCACACGATTAGATATATATATTCTTTGTGATCTTTTGAAATAAATATTGTTTTAACATTGATTACGATTATACATAATCCAATAATAATTTATTACTTACAGTATAAAAATATAATCTATAATTGCGTTGGTAATTAAAAGTGAAATTATAAGATATATAATTTCTATGATTTTCACAGTTATTTCATAATTATTCAAGGTTTAGAGTCTATTTTTATGAAAATTGTTATTTGTAATATTTATTTATAAATATTATTACGGTTTTTAAATAAAATAGATTTACAGTAAATATTTACGTAACCTTTTAAATAAGAAATGTTTATAAAAATTATTTTTATAATTTTTAAGAATTTTTATATAATTTTTAGAAGCTTAAAAAGCTTAAAAGTAAATAGTTAAGGGTCCCCGGGTTCGAACCTGGGACCTCAAACTCACAATCCCACACACCAACCAGTGAACCAAAGGCCTCAGCTACGATAGTATTTGGTTACAACTGCTTTTAAACCGTGTTCCCCTATTCCCCCCCAATTCCCCTTAGAACCCTAATTCGTTCTGGGTTAAATTGAAGATCGAATCGATGTTCATCTCCAAATTAATGTTGGGGCTTTTAATGCCCATGCAAAAACTAGTGTGTAGGTATGATTAATTACCTGTTTCGATTTGATTTGATGATAGACGCAGTTAAGAACAGACCGCGACCTAGGTTAAGCTTGAACAGTGAGCAATTGATGATGGAAATCAAATTAAGCTCGTGGACAGCTTCTAAGGATGCTTATGATCGAAAGCCCTTTGTAAATTTTAGTGTATATGGGTCGGGGTTTGGGTTTTGATTGAGTTGCAGGTTCGATGAACGAGGAACTCAAATTCGGTGTGTGTGTGTGTGTTTCAGATGATGTTACAAGTTGTATTCGATTTTTAATCTGATAAAATTCGATCTAATTGAGTTAATTTGACTGTAATATCGTTTTAGTGGATTAACTAGCCGTTTGAAACGGTCGGGAAATAAAGTGAAATTTTATAGCCGTTGATTGACCGTTTCAACGCGTTTTCTTGTTGCATTGGGTTCGAATCTTGCCCACGAAACGGTTCGTTGTATTTTGAGCTATAAAATTCGATTTTTTAAACGGTTTTGGGGTTCGCCGGCGTGTTGCCGGAATTTGGCCGGTCCGGTGCCGGAAAAACGGGGGCGGGGGGTTTGGTTTGAAAAATTACATAATTGGTCCCTGCGGTTTATGTTTTATTAATTTAGGTTATATACTTTCTTTTGAAGTTTCAAAAATGACACAACAGCCCCTGGACTTTATTATTATCTTTATTATTATTATCATTATTATTATTATTATTGTTATTATCATTATTATTATTATTATTATTATTATTATTATAAAATATAATAAAATGGAAAAACTCGGGTTGTCACAGTATGTATATATATACATATGTATGTATATATATATATATATATATATATATATATATATATATATATATATATATATGTAGATATGTATATATAGGTATGTATATATATACATATATATATATACATATATATATATATATATATATATATATATATATATATATGTATGTATATATATATATATGTCTTTCGTACGCGCTACGGTCACTATGAGTTTCTTGTCGGCCAATGTTAGATAAATCAGTCTTTTGGGTTGACCAATGAGCAGGACATCCCTAAAACAGCCTTTCGTACGCGCTACGGTCACTATGAGTTTCTTGTCATGTCTTTTGGGTTGACCAATGCGCCGGCTGCTTTTATGGATTTGATGAACCGAGTGTGCCGGCCAATGTTAGATAAATCAGTGATTGTGTTCATCGATGATATCCTGATTTATTCGAAAAGCGAGACAGAGCATGCCGACCACATTCGGGAAGTATTGGAAACGTTGAGAAGGAGAAATTGTATGCCAAGTTCTCCAAGTGCGCCTTTTGGCTACGCGAGGTGCAATTTCTGGGTCACGTAGTGAATGCAGAAGGAATAATGGTGGACCCAGCAAAGGTTGAGGCCGTGATGCAATGGAAGTCACCGAAGACGCCAACCGAGATTCGCAGCTTCTTGGGGCTGGCGGGCTACTATAGGAGATTTATTGAAGACTTCTCCAAGATAACCTCACCTTTGACAAAATTGACTCGCAAGGACGTAAAGTTCGTGTGGGGCCGGGAACAGGAGAATGCGTTTGAGGAATTGAAGATGAGACTGACCCAAGCTCCTGTCTTGACATTGCCCGAGGGGAATGAAGACTTGGTGGTCTATTCGGATGCATCCTATTCTGGGCTAGGTTGCGTATTGATGCAACGCGGAAAGGTTATAGCCTATGCATCTCGACAACTGAAGACTCACGAAGTCAATTATCCCACACACGATCTAGAACTAGCTGCGGTGGTTTTCGCGTTGAAGATTTGGCGACACTATCTATACGGGACAAAGTGCACCATCTTCACGGACCACAAGAGCTTGAAGTACTTCTTCGAGCAGAAAGATCTAAACATGAGGCAGAGGCGGTGGTTGGAGCTGATAAAGGATTATGATTGTGAGATCCAGTACCACCCGGGTAAGGCCAACGTGGTGGCTGATGCCCTTAGCCGGAAGGAAAGGCCCGAACCGATTCGGGTGAAGGCTTGCCAGCTGATTATGACCTCAGACGTGATGACGCAGGTTAAGGAGTTTCAAGACGAGGCCTTGAAGGAAGATCGTCTAAACTCCGAAAGGATGAGAGGTCTAGTTACAGAATTGGGTGAGAACACTCTAGGTGTTAAGACCCGATTTGGGCGAGTGTGGATTCCTCGATATGGGGATCTACGTGGAAAAATCATGGATGAGGCCCATAAGACTCGATATTCCATTCACCCAGGTGCTACCAAGATGTACCAAGACATGAAGAAAGACTATTGGTGGCCAGGCATGAAGCGTGATGTGGTGGAATATGTGAGTAAGTGCTTGACTTGTTCACAAGTAAAGGCCGAGCACCAGAAACCGTACGGGAAGATCCAACCATTGGATATACCCGAGTGGAAGTGGGAGCACATCACCATGGACTTTATTACGAAGCTACCACGTACCCCAAAAGGGTATGATGCTATATGGGTGATAGTTGACCGATTGACGAAGAGTGCCCACTTTCTACCGATCCGCGAGACGTATTCATCTGAAAGATTGGCGGATCTATTCATCAAAGAGATTGTAGCTCGTCATGGCGTACCGGTGTCTATTGTGTCTGACCGTGACACCCGGTTTACCTCCAAGTTTTGGAAGAGATTCCATGATGCGATGGGAACGAGGCTACATATTAGCACGGCATATCATCCTCAGACAGACGGTCAGTCTGAGAGGACGATCCAAACACTCGAAGACATGCTCCGGGCGTGCGTGATCGATTTTGGAGGAAGTTGGGACGATCACCTGCCATTAGCAGAATTCTCGTATAACAACAGTTATCATGCCAGTATTGGCATGCCACCCTACGAGATGTTATACGGTAGGAAGTGTAGGACGCCCGTATGTTGGGGAGACATTGGACAGAAGGAACTGGGAGGCGTCGAGGTAGTGGAAGCAACGACTGAAAAATTAGAAAAGATCAAAGCCTTCATGAAGGCGGCGAAAGACAGACAAAAGTCGTATGCTGACAAGAGGCGAAGACCGATAGAGTTCAAGGTCGGTGATCGGGTCATGTTGAAGGTCTCGCCTTGGAAAGGAATTATTAGATTCCGAAAGCGGGGTAAACTGAGCCCGCGGTATATAGGCCCTTTCCGAATTATCGCCCGTGTGGGAGAGGTGGCCTATAGGTTGGAGCTACCAGATGAGCTGAGTGGAATTCACCCGACCTTCCACGTATCTCATCTGAGGAAATGTTTGGCCGATGAAGATATGGTCGTTCCGCTGGAGGATATCGAGGTAGACGAACGGCTCAACTATGTGGAGCAACCAGTGGCGATCATTGATAGAAAAGAGAAACGGCTAAGAAACAAAGTGGTTCCTCTTGTGCGCGTACAGTGGAAGCACAGGAAGGGATCGGAGTCTACGTGGGAGACTGAAGAAGAGATGAGACAGCATTACCCACATTTGTTCGAAGAGTGACAGGTTTCGGGGACGAAACCTAAATAAGGGGGGTGGACTTGTAACGCCCGGAAAATTTTCTGATCGAGTCGGATGATAGCGATGGGCTCGGATGAAAACCATTTAATGAATATAGAGTGGTTGCGGGTATTACACCAAGTTAACCCTCCGGGTCACGAGTTTAACGAGTTTGGGGTCCCGGGGACGCCTGGCATATAAATAGATGGATCAGCCGAGCAACTCTCATTTTCACTCAAACGCCATTCTAGAGAGAGAAAGTGTAGAGAGAGAAAGTGCCGGATCGAAGCTCGGGTGGTCAAGAATCGAAGGCTAGTGTTTGTGGACTCCAAAACTACAAGAATCAAGGTAAGAAACGCATCTAAATTACCACATTTGGTGAAAAACCCGAGTTTGGGGTTTTTGGGGTTTTTAGTGGCAAAAATCGCCCAAAACACACGTTTTAGGATAATACAACGTGTAAGAAGCTTGGGTATAGCTTCCTGGATGATAATGCAAGGGTTTGGGTGGAAAGGATTGGATTTTTGGGCTAAAACGAGCTGATTCGTAAATTTCAGCTCGTTCTGCGAAATTGAGGTCTCGTCCAGCGAAACTGTAAGTTCGTCCAGCGAAACTGGAGGAACCTACAGCGAAGTTACAGTTTCGCTGCAGCGAAACTATATATTCGCCTGAGCGAAACTAAGGTTTCGCTGATGACTATGCCAATGTCCAAGTTGACCTTAGATATTGCGAAACTAGGGAATTCCAACGAAAGTTGGGCGCTCGAGGTAGCGAATCTGTCCGGCGAAACTGGCGGATTGCTGCCCAGCGAAATTAGCAGCGAAACTGCTAATTCGCCCGGCGAAATTACCGGCGAAACTACCTGCGAAATTAGTGGCGAAATTAGGCAGAAATTAACTCTTTTGAGTGTTAACTTATCTGCAGGCAGTGTAGTGTTACCCGCGTCTTAAAGGCTTGATTGAGAGGCTGCTTGTCAAGCACAGGTGAGTTCTAGGACCCCTCATTTACTTGTTTTAAATGGTTTTGGGGCTGGAACACATATAAACTGGTTTAATGATGTATGTATGTATGACCCAATTGGGAATAATGTTGTGTTAGACGTTTAAGGTATGATTGGGAACCAGGTATGTTATATAGGGTCCTGGTATGAGTCCCTAACGTCTTGATGGGACAGTTAGTGCTTTTGCACACAAGATGACGCTTAGTAAGTCCCGGATTTGGGAAGGATACGGGGGTAAGTGCCTAGTAATGATCGAGGATGTAGACGATGATTATACGAGGTAATGTAAGATGACGAATGTATGATGATGAATGTATGACGATGTGTGTACGATGAATGTATGACGATGTATGTACGATGAATGTATGACGATGTATGTACGATGAATGTATGACGATGTATGTACGATGCTATGTATGATGATGTATGTATGGTGTGTGTGTGTTCCTATAATAATGATGTATGAATATCTTTCCATGACTTTACGTATTAACGAACGAACGAAGTATTATGTAACGTAAAGTGAAAGATAACGAAAGAGGAACACGATGATGAATGCATGTATTAATGAATGAACGAATGAATGAATGATGATGAATACATGCATTAATGAACGAACGAATTATGTCTTGCAAGCATTGAATAACGCGATTGGTCCTTCTATGTGATTGACCATGGTCATGGTACCTCTACCGCTTACCTCTAGTACCGGGCATACGCTCCCGTCATATGTTGATTACGGCCCAGTAGCTAAGACTGATTGGGGTATAGCATATGGTATTGGTACAATTAACCTTTCAATGCGTGCAAGTAAGTACGAACGGGATTCTTGTCATTCGACCACCGTAATCATAGCCGAGTGCTATGAAGTGGGTAAAGCCTGACAGAATCCATACGAGAAGTTAAAGATAACGAATGATGAAGATAATAACGAATATTATCTCGGTGTACGTATAATGTATGAATGCATGCACGAAAGGATACTTTTAAATAAGTAAAAGTATGTTTTATTATAAAACTAGAACTCACTCAGCAACGCTGACTTTTTATGTGTTTCCAGTTGGCAGGTAGCGTTGCTGGGGATGGCACGAGGCGGCTACTCAGCTCTTTTGGGATGGCATTCTCCATTTAATAATGATGCAACGTCATGCGTTGTGGGTCTATAACGCACGCAACTCATCACGTTGCATGCCATTATGAGATTTCTTGAGTATTTCCCCCGGAAGGGATTATTTAAGAAATCTTCTTTAGATTTTGATAAGTTCGCCACGCATTGGTGCGTGTGCGTAGCACATGCAACGAAATATGTTGCATGTGAATGTCAAGAGTATTCCGTCAGAGTTCCGATGTACGGAACTACTTAAGGAATATTCTTTAGTATAAAAATTATAAACTTTAAATGTTTGCACTTGATACCTCCTCTAGAGGTCGCTGTATGATCTTAGGAGGAGAGACAAAGTAGAGAAAGCTTCATTTTGTAATCGAGTCAATGATGTAATGACTATTATTAAGGAATGAGAATGTATATATATTTTATCATTTCCGCTGCGTTATTTTATAATTATATACATTATGTATGTTTTATGTGCAATGAACCACCAACAGTAGGGCGCCCGGGAGCGGGGCCTTACAAGTTGGTATCAGAGCAAAAGTTTAAGTAAAATGGGTAAAATTTTCATAATAAACCTAAACTTAAACTGAGAATGGGACAGGGAGAATGAGAATGCCATCTGAGCAGCTGCGTGCCATCAGGTATTTTCTTAAAGTTAATTAAAGTATGTGCGTGTGAAATGTGGTTATGTGTGCTGTTAGATTTAGATACCGGTGTAGTCAAGAAGGGTAATGCTTGGGGTACGAAAAGTGGAGTAAGTGACTAATCACAACTGGCCACTGTAATTAGTAACTTACTGTACTTAACATAAACTGAGCTATTTCCTGGAATGACCGTGTTGGTATTTGAACCTTTCAGTGTGTGATAGAGGATGGTCGGTGGTAGATCATCTAAAGCCCCACTTGGTGGAGGCAGTGGCGGAAGTGGTGTGGAACCACGAGCCACAAGAGGAAGGCCTAGACAAGAGAAGAAGGTTCCTGAAGAACCTAATACCACTCCCTCGGGGGGGGTGAATGAGAGTGATGATTTTAGGGCCTCAGTGAAAGAGGCAGTTGTCGAGGAGGTTGTACGATGAGCGAGCGGCATTGGTGAAGACTGAGAGTGGAAAGAAGGCAGGTGGAGAGAAAGGCTGGCAGGGAAAGAGGTTTGGCCGAGGTGATACCTCGACAAGTAATAAGAAGGCGAGGGTAGATGACCGCCGAGTGGTCGTGTCTGGAGCTGGGGTGAGGAAGTGTGGTAAGTGTGGAAAAGAGCACTCGGGGGAGTGCAAGTGGGGATCCAACCTCTGCTTTAAGTGTGGGAAGACGGGACATATATCAAGGGATTGCCGGATGGGCAAGTGTTTTAACTGTGGGGAAAGTGGTCATATGAGCAGAGATTGTAAGAAGCCGAGGGCTGAGGGCTCTGGGGAGGAGAAGACGGGAGGAGAAGCACCGAGGGCAAAGGCTAGGGCGTTCACCATGACGCAGGAGGAGGCTAGAACGGACCCTGATGTTGTGTCCGGTACGTTCCTAATAGACCAAATTTTAGCCTCTGTGTTATTTGATTCGGGTGCCAGTAGAAGTTTTATTTCTACTACCTTCTGTGCTAAACTGCCTGTTAGGAGTAAATGCCTTGATAGGTCCTTTGACGTAGAAACCGCTATTGGTAAATCCACTAGGGTTACGGATGTGATGGAGGGCTGTACTATAGAATTAGAGGGCCATAGGTTTGCTGCCATGTTACATGTGATGCCTCTAGGAGGATTCGATGTAGTGTTAGGAATGGACTGGTTAGCAACCTACGAAGCGAATATCGTGTGCCGAAGGAAGATGATTACACTGACGGCGACCGACGGAAGTCCGGTGACGATTTATGGCGATCGAGTTACGACAATTCCGAAGGTGATCTCAATGGCGGTGGCGGGAAAGTGCATGAGGCGCGGATGTAGCGCCTACTTATGTTATGAAAAGAATGTAGAGACGCCAACACCACAGCTATGCGATGTGCCAGTGGTGTGTGACTTTCCAGATGTGTTTTCCCGAAGACTTATCGGGTTTGCCACCAGACCGAGAGATCGAATTCCAGATCGACCTGATACCGGGTGCCCAACCTGTCGCAAAAGCACCGTATCGCTTGGCTCCGACGGAAATGAAAGAGTTGATGGAGCAGTTGCAGGAGCTGCTGGATAAGGGGTTTATCAGACCGAGTATCTCACCTTGGGGTGCTCCGGTCCTGTTCGTAAAGAAGAAGGATGGTAGTATGAGAATGTGCATTGACTACCGCGAGCTGAATAAGCTGACGGTGAAGAACAGATACCCCTTACCAAGGATCGATGACTTGTTTGATCAAATTCAGGGTGCCAGTTGGTTTTCCAGGATAGATCTTCGATCGGGCTACCATCAACTGAAGGTGAGGGAGCAGGACATCCCTAAAACAGCCTTTCGTACGCGCTACGGTCACTATGAGTTTCTTGTCATGTCTTTTGGGTTGACCAATGCGCCGGCTGCTTTTATGGATTTGATGAACCGAGTGTGCCGGCCAATGTTAGATAAATCAGTGATTGTGTTCATCGATGATATCCTGATTTATTCGAAAAGCGAGACAGAGCATGCCGACCACATTCGGGAAGTATTGGAAACGTTGAGAAGGGAGAAATTGTATGCCAAGTTCTCCAAGTGCGCCTTTTGGCTACGCGAGGTGCAATTTCTGGGTCACGTAGTGAATGCAGAAGGAATAATGGTGGACCCAGCAAAGGTTGAGGCCGTGATGCAATGGAAGTCACCGAAGACGCCAACCGAGATTCGCAGCTTCTTGGGGCTGGCGGGCTACTATAGGAGATTTATTGAAGACTTCTCCAAGATAACCTCACCTTTGACAAAATTGACTCGCAAGGACGTAAAGTTCGTGTGGGGCCGGGAACAGGAGAATGCGTTTGAGGAATTGAAGATGAGACTGACCCAAGCTCCTGTCTTGACATTGCCCGAGGGGAATGAAGACTTGGTGGTCTATTCGGATGCATCCTATTCTGGGCTAGGTTGCGTATTGATGCAACGCGGAAAGGTTATAGCCTATGCATCTCGACAACTGAAGACTCACGAAGTCAATTATCCCACACACGATCTAGAACTAGCTGCGGTGGTTTTCGCGTTGAAGATTTGGCGACACTATCTATACGGGACAAAGTGCACCATCTTCACGGACCACAAGAGCTTGAAGTACTTCTTCGAGCAGAAAGATCTAAACATGAGGCAGAGGCGGTGGTTGGAGCTGATAAAGGATTATGATTGTGAGATCCAGTACCACCCGGGTAAGGCCAACGTGGTGGCTGATGCCCTTAGCCGGAAGGAAAGGCCCGAACCGATTCGGGTGAAGGCTTGCCAGCTGATTATGACCTCAGACGTGATGACGCAGGTTAAGGAGTTTCAAGACGAGGCCTTGAAGGAAGATCGTCTAAACTCCGAAAGGATGAGAGGTCTAGTTACAGAATTGGGTGAGAACACTCTAGGTGTTAAGACCCGATTTGGGCGAGTGTGGATTCCTCGGTATGGGGATCTACGTGGAAAAATCATGGATGAGGCCCATAAGACTCGATATTCCATTCACCCAGGTGCTACCAAGATGTACCAAGACATGAAGAAAGACTATTGGTGGCCAGGCATGAAGCGTGATGTGGTGGAATATGTGAGTAAGTGCTTGACTTGTTCACAAGTAAAGGCCGAGCACCAGAAACCGTACGGGAAGATCCAACCATTGGATATACCCGAGTGGAAGTGGGAGCACATCACCATGGACTTTATTACGAAGCTACCACGTACCCCAAAAGGGTATGATGCTATATGGGTGATAGTTGACCGATTGACGAAGAGTGCCCACTTTCTACCGATCCGCGAGACGTATTCATCTGAAAGATTGGCGGATCTATTCATCAAAGAGATTGTAGCTCGTCATGGCGTACCGGTGTCTATTGTGTCTGACCGTGACACCCGGTTTACCTCCAAGTTTTGGAAGAGATTCCATGATGCGATGGGAACGAGGCTACATATTAGCACGGCATATCATCCTCAGACAGACGGTCAGTCTGAGAGGACGATCCAAACACTCGAAGACATGCTCCGGGCGTGCGTGATCGATTTTGGAGGAAGTTGGGACGATCACCTGCCATTAGCAGAATTCTCGTATAACAACAGTTATCATGCCAGTATTGGCATGCCACCCTACGAGATGTTATACGGTAGGAAGTGTAGGACGCCCGTATGTTGGGGAGACATTGGACAGAAGGAACTGGGAGGCGTCGAGGTAGTGGAAGCAACGACTGAAAAATTAGAAAAGATCAAAGCCTTCATGAAGGCGGCGAAAGACAGACAAAAGTCGTATGCTGACAAGAGGCGAAGACCGATAGAGTTCAAGGTCGGTGATCGGGTCATGTTGAAGGTCTCGCCTTGGAAAGGAATTATTAGATTCCGAAAGCGGGGTAAACTGAGCCCGCGGTATATAGGCCCTTTCCGAATTATCGCCCGTGTGGGAGAGGTGGCCTATAGGTTGGAGCTACCAGATGAGCTGAGTGGAATTCACCCGACCTTCCACGTATCTCATCTGAGGAAATGTTTGGCCGATGAAGATATGGTCGTTCCGCTGGAGGATATCGAGGTAGACGAACGGCTCAACTATGTGGAGCAACCAGTGGCGATCATTGATAGAAAAGAGAAACGGCTAAGAAACAAAGTGGTTCCTCTTGTGCGCGTACAGTGGAAGCACAGGAAGGGATCGGAGTCTACGTGGGAGACTGAAGAAGAGATGAGACAGCATTACCCACATTTGTTCGAAGAGTGACAGGTTTCGGGGACGAAACCTAAATAAGGGGGGTGGACTTGTAACGCCCGGAAAATTTTCTGATCGAGTCGGATGATAGCGATGGGCTCGGATGAAAACCATTTAATGAATATAGAGTGGTTGCGGGTATTACACCAAGTTAACCCTCCGGGTCACGAGTTTAACGAGTTTGGGGTCCCGGGGACGCCTGGCATATAAATAGATGGATCAGCCGAGCAACTCTCATTTTCACTCAAACGCCATTCTAGAGAGAGAAAGTGTAGAGAGAGAAAGTGCCGGATCGAAGCTCGGGTGGTCAAGAATCGAAGGCTAGTGTTTGTGGACTCCAAAACTACAAGAATCAAGGTAAGAAACGCATCTAAATTACCACATTTGGTGAAAAACCCGAGTTTGGGGTTTTTGGGGTTTTTAGTGGCAAAAATCGCCCAAAACACACGTTTTAGGATAATACAACGTGTAAGAAGCTTGGGTATAGCTTCCTGGATGATAATGCAAGGGTTTGGGTGGAAAGGATTGGATTTTTGGGCTAAAACGAGCTGATTCGTAAATTTCAGCTTGTTCTGCGAAATTGAGGTCTCGTCCAGCGAAACTGTAAGTTCGTCCAGCGAAACTGGAGGAACCTACAGCGAAGTTACAGTTTCGCTGCAGCGAAACTATATATTCGCCTGAGCGAAACTAAGGTTTCGCTGATGACTATGCCAATGTCCAAGTTGACCTTAGATATTGCGAAACTAGGGAATTCCAACGAAAGTTGGGCGCTCGAGGTAGCGAATCTGTTCGGCGAAACTGGCGGATTGCTGCCCAGCGAAATTAGCAGCGAAACTGCTAATTCGCCCGGCGAAATTACCGGCGAAACTACCTGCGAAATTAGTGGCGAAATTAGGCAGAAATTAACTCTTTTGAGTGTTAACTTATCTGCAGGCAGTGTAGTGTTACCCGCGTCTTAAAGGCTTGATTGAGAGGCTGCTTGTCAAGCACAGGTGAGTTCTAGGACCCCTCATTTACTTGTTTTAAATGGTTTTGGGGCTGGAACACATATAAACTGGTTTAATGATGTATGTATGTATGACCCAATTGGGAATAATGTTGTGTTAGACGTTTAAGGTATGATTGGGAACCAGGTATGTTATATAGGGTCCTGGTATGAGTCCCTAACGTCTTGATGGGACAGTTAGTGCTTTTGCACACAAGATGACGCTTAGTAAGTCCCGGATTTGGGAAGGATACGGGGGTAAGTGCCTAGTAATGATCGAGGATGTAGACGATGATTATACGAGGTAATGTAAGATGACGAATGTATGATGATGAATGTATGACGATGTGTGTACGATGAATGTATGACGATGTATGTACGATGAATGTATGACGATGTATGTACGATGAATGTATGACGATGTATGTACGATGCTATGTATGATGATGTATGTATGGTGTGTGTGTGTTCCTATAATAATGATGTATGAATATCTTTCCATGACTTTACGTATTAACGAACGAACGAAGTATTATGTAACGTAAAGTGAAAGATAACGAAAGAGGAACACGATGATGAATGCATGTATTAATGAATGAACGAATGAATGAATGATGATGAATACATGCATTAATGAACGAACGAATTATGTCTTGCAAGCATTGAATAACGCGATTGGTCCTTCTATGTGATTGACCATGGTCATGGTACCTCTACCGCTTACCTCTAGTACCGGGCATACGCTCCCGTCATATGTTGATTACGGCCCGGTAGCTAAGACTGATTGGGGTATAGCATATGGTATTGGTACAATTAACCTTTCAATGCGTGCAAGTAAGTACGAACGGGATTCTTGTCATTCGACCACCGTAATCATAGCCGAGTGCTATGAAGTGGGTAAAGCCTGACAGAATCCATACGAGAAGTTAAAGATAACGAATGATGAAGATAATAACGAATATTATCTCGGTGTACGTATAATGTATGAATGCATGCACGAAAGGATACTTTTAAATAAGTAAAAGTATGTTTTATTATAAAACTAGAACTCACTCAGCAACGCTGACTTTTTATGTGTTTCCAGTTGGCAGGTAGCGTTGCTGGGGATGGCACGAGGCGGCTACTCAGCTCTTTTGGGATGGCATTCTCCATTTAATAATGATGCAACGTCATGCGTTGTGGGTCTATAACGCACGCAACTCATCACGTTGCATGCCATTATGAGATTTCTTGAGTATTTCCCCCGGAAGGGATTATTTAAGAAATCTTCTTTAGATTTTGATAAGTTCGCCACGCATTGGTGCGTGTGCGTAGCACATGCAACGAAATATGTTGCATGTGAATGTCAAGAGTATTCCGTCAGAGTTCCGATGTACGGAACTACTTAAGGAATATTCTTTAGTATAAAAATTATAAACTTTAAATGTTTGCACTTGATACCTCCTCTAGAGGTCGCTGTATGATCTTAGGAGGAGAGACAAAGTAGAGAAAGCTTCATTTTGTAATCGAGTCAATGATGTAATGACTATTATTAAGGAATGAGAATGTATATATATTTTATCATTTCCGCTGCGTTATTTTATAATTATATACATTATGTATGTTTTATGTGCAATGAACCACCAACAGTAGGGCGCCCGGGAGCGGGGCCTTACAATGAAGGTACTATATGTCTGACTTTAATGGTTGTTGACAACTTTCCACTCCCACATATCTATGCTTTTTTGTACTTGTCACATATTCCCACCAAACCTCACATATCAATATCATTACATCTAACACACCATACCTTTCCCTTCATTTCAAATTTCTTCCTTCATCACAATTTTCTCCCTTCATCACAATTTTCTCCCTTCATCACAATTTTCTCCCTTCATCACCAAAACACCGAGAAGAGGTCACCTCATTCATGGTTGGCGATGACGTTAATAGTGGCCACCCTTTTTACCAGTTGTGAATGTTGTAGATGAAGCTTCGTGTGAGGAGGTAGTACCGGAAGTCTCCTGTGTTGATGATGTGGTTGATGGAAATTCTCATTTTTGACATATTGGTTATGATCGTCATGGTTAGTTTTATAAACAATTATAGTATATTATGTTTGTTGTTCAATTAACCTTAAATCTTTTGTCAAAATTTTTTGATATTTAGGAAACCCTGTTCTTGAAAGTATGTTGTTATGAGATATTCTGCTTCATTAAGGTAGTATTCATTCTTACTCGTATTTTCTTATCATCTTCACCTTCCTCGTTAACATTTTTTTCCCCTTGTTACCCAAATCTGTAACAACCTGTAATACAGGCCGAGATACCTTTTTTATTAAAAAAACAACTATGTTCTAGTATGGGTTACACTATGTTTCAAAGCAAAGATAATGTGTCCACTTTTAATTTTTACATTTAACCAATTTTTTCATCTTAAGACAATCTGTAAGAACAGGTTACACATCCTAATATTATTTTTTTTCTAAAAAAATAACTTTGTAGAGTTTTTTTGTGTGTTACACACACAAGAAGTGACATTTTTTTAGGGGGGGGGGGTTATGTAGTTCCCTGTGTTTATTATAGTATAGTATTACTTCTTTTTTACCATGTAGTTTCCTGTGTTTATTATAATATACTACTAAGTAATTTTTTTTACATTTTTTATGATACTTTTCATATATTTTTTTATTTTTTATTTGTCTTACTATACCTTCCAGCACATACATAACCTCTAACATGTGATTTACATTATGTAACATGAGATTTACATTATGTTCCACCTACCTCCCATAAAAAAAATTTAACGTCACAGGAAGTCACTGTAGTAACATATTCTAGACCCCAAATTGTAGCAAGTATGCTAATTGATTTTTTATTCCACTAGTTCCTTTTTTATAATTTTTATGATATTTTTCATATATGTTTTTATTTTTTATTTGCGTTACTATACCTTCCAGCACCAACATAACCTCTAACATTTGATTTACATTATGTAACATGAGATTTACATTATGTTACACCTACCTCATGAGATTTATATTATGTTACATAACCTACCTCCTATAACTTTTTTTCTAACATCACAGGAAGTCACTGTAGTAACATATTCCAGACTCCAAATGGTAGCAAGTATTGGGTTCCTGAGGTTTTCGTTTTTTATGCTCATTTATCTAGCATTATTTACCATGTAAAGTGTCATGTATGTAATATAATTTAATATAATCTAATGAAATGATAGTGTGATGTAGGGTAAATAATGTTTGGTGTTAATTAATGTGATATATTATTAATGAAATATGCTATTAGTGTAATGTCATTTGGTCGTTGTAATTATATTATTACTGTTAGTTGGAGTGGTGTAATATTGGGTATTTAACATTGTAATATTGGGTTACATCAATTTACATTGTTTTACAGATTGATTTATATTGGTTAATATTGGTTTACATCAATTTACATTGGTTTACATTGGTTTAATATTGGTTAATATTGGGTTTTTCGTTGTGTAATTTGATGTTTCATTACAACTTTGATAAATGTTGCATTAGTATAACAGTAATTCATTACAATTGTTTTACAATTGTAAAACATTATTTATATTAATGTCATAGTAAGTTGCATCAGCTTACAATTATTTTACAGATTGATTTATATTGGTTTACATCAATTTACATTGATTTACATTGGTTTAATATTGGTTAATTGTAACACCCGGAAGTTTGACTTTTTGGAGTGATATGCGACTGAGTCTCAGTCGCATGGAATTCATGCGACTGGAGGCCCAATCGCATGATGCTCGGACGATTGAAGGATCAAGCGCATGGAACTCATGCGACTGGAGGTCCAGTCGCATGGTGTTCATGCGACTGAAAGTCCAGTCGCCTGGTGCTCGGGCGACTGAGCTGTAGCTATAAAGGAGGGGCTGCCCTCTTCTTCCCCCACACTTGCACATTTTCAGTCGGGAAGAAAGAGCAGAGAGAGAGAGAGAGCAGAGAAAGAAGAGAAAGAAAGAGAGAAAGTGTGATTCGGGCTCGAGATTTGTCGAGTGGCTAGTCAAATCGAAGCTCTTCATCTTCTCCTTGATAATGTGAGTTCTAGAACCCCTCATTTACTTGTTTTCATACGATTTTAGGGCTGGAACACATTCAAACCCGTTTTTTTGAAAAAGTGTATGTTTGACCCATTTGGGTGAAATCTTGAGTAATGTGTTTAAGGTACGATTTAGGGCTTGCATATGCTTGTATGATGTCCTAGTATGAATCCCTGAGATTTAGGAGGGCTAATTTGGGCTGGTAATGAGTTTAGAGGAGTTTGAAGGCCGTAGATCGCGGCTGCTGTTCGTGATGAACTCTAGTCGCTGCCCAATTAGGGCTAGGCGACTGAAGGGCCAGTCGCACGACTGGGGAACGACTGATGTTCAATCGTACGATTGAGTCTCAGTCGCGCGAATGGGGCTCAGTCGCACGACAGGCCATGCGATTGAGGGTTCAGTCTCATAGGTCCATTCGCATAGCTGTTCAGTCGCACGACTGAGGGTTAGTCGCATAGAAGCCTATTCGCATAGTGTTTATTCGTACGATAGGAAGTCCATTCGCACGACTGCATGCCTATTCGCATAGTGTTCAATCGCATGACTCAGTCGCATGAAGGCCATGCGACTGGAGTATGTTAAATCGCCCAGATAGGGCTGATGTGAATGAGGAGAGATGTGTATGCAAGATGTATGTGTGATAAGTATGATGTAGCCTTATATAATGGTAATGACTGATGATTTGTAAATGCCGGTGTTCCTTGTGTCGATGTATGTTTATCTTTCCGTAGCTTTACGTGTATCGTATATGAATGAATGGAAAGTAATAAATAACGTAAAGTGAAAGATAATGAAAGAGGAACATGATGAATGAATGCAACATTAATGAATGAACGAATGAATGTAAGAAAGTCTTGCATGGTCTAAGGGGCACGAGATGGATTTGACGGTTAAGAAGTCTTGGAAATGGTGCTTGGTTCTAGTAACTAGGCCTATTACGAGCCTTATGGTAGATTATGGACAGTGAGCCATAGTTGCCTTAAGAACAACGGGGCAGTGTCTTTGTGACCTGTCACGGGATAGTTGTTACAGCAGGAGTGGTGACGATCACTCGTGGGATTAACGTGACCCGAAAAGAGGTGTTGTCGGTCTATGGACAGAGAGCCATAGGGGCAACAAGGTTGTCGGTCTATGGACAGAGAGCCATAGGGGCAACCAGGTGTCGGTCTATGGACTGTGAGCCATAGGGGCACCAGGTGTCGGTCTATGGACTGAGAGCCATAGGGGCACCAGTATGTTACAGTATGCTTTGTCGGCTCATGGGTTGGAACCATGAGGGCAGAGAAGAGAGGCGACCCTTAGAGATTTGCATGCTTGACGAATGAAAGTTAAAGAACGAATGAGCAAGATACTAATAATATTATCTACGTGTACGTATGTTGTGTGATCGCGTGTATGTAAGAACGGTTTTTAACGAATGAAAGTATGTTTTATTATAAAACTAGAACTCACTCAGCAACGCTGACTTTTTATGTGTTTCCAGTTGGCAGGTAGTGTTGCTAGGGATGGCACGAGGTGGCTACTCAGCTCTTTTGGGATGACATTCTCCTTTTGATAATGCTGCCACGCATTATGTTGCGTGCAAGTGTTCCTTGAGGATCCCGATAAACGGGATTACTTAAGGAATCTTCTTTATGATGAAATTTTAATGTTTCTATAATAGAGGTCACTGTTTATGACCGTTTTGTAAACAATAGCGATGTAAAAACGTTGTAAAAGCTTTTATGATGAAATGAAATGTATCTCCTGAATGTTTCCGCTGCAACGTTTTATTTAAAAATATGCGATGAATGACCAACTGTAAGCGTCCCGGGAACGGGTCCTTACATTAATATTGGGTTTTTCGTTGTGTAATTTGATGTTTTATTACAACTTTGATAAATGTTGCATTAGTATAACAGTAATTCATTACAATTGTTTTACTTTGATAAATGTTGCATTAGTATAACAGTATAACAGTAAGATGCCAACAGTATTGCAGACTATGCCCTTCCTGCAACCTGATGAGTGTAAAAATAAGAAAGCAATAGAACAAAATGAGGATTGCATGTAACGCCCCGAAATTTCCCGAAACAAGCCATTTAATAATAACGGGCTTTTAAGGGTTAATTTAAGAAATAAAGGGGTAAATTAGTGGGCTATGGATCAAATTAGCCTTAATGGGCTAGACTTGGTGGGTTTAAGGGCCCTAATCAGCCCTTAAACATGCATAATCAGTCTCATTCCATCACATTACATCCCTAGCCACCAAATTCGTAGAGAGAGAAAGTAGAGAGAGAAAGTGAAGAAATTCAAGATTTGGAGCTTGAAGGTTGGAAGGATTGAAGTTCTGGTGGATTGGAGCATCAAAACACAAGGAAAGAGCAACAAAACAAGCTAGAGTATTCAGGCTATAGCTTAAGTGACTTAGAATTTAAGCTACTGGGACAAGTTCAGGTGAGTTCTGTTGGGTTTGTTGGACTTAAACAATGTTGTTTAACCATTTTAAACAAGAAAACGCAGCGGATTAACATCAAATATCAACCATTTGATATCTGAAAATTATACTTCATAATATTGTTTCAACAAACCCAAAGACAAAGGATCATATATATGTGAATAGATTAGTTATCAAGAAGCTAACATAACAACCAAATCAACACAATTTACTACCTTTAGAGGCTGTCAAAACGGTGATGCATGCTGTTAAAACCGTGGATCTATGATGAAGATGAACTACCTTATTCATGCTCTTTGTATGCTGTCAAAAGTGGCTGAAAAACCAACAACACAAGCTGCTGAAAATGTGAACAATAGTGAACTTGCAGCTCTTTGTATGCTGTCAAAAACCAACACACAAAGATGTTGAAAATGTGATCAACAATGAACATGCAGCCAAAGATTTAGAAGCTGTCAAATCTGAAAAAACGTGGACTTATCTGAAAGGGGGCTGCCATTGAATGACCAAAACACCAAGAGAAGGTGTTCTCAAGTGTTCATACCCACAAGCATTAAGCATACACCATTTTTGCTAGGATTTGACACCAAGAATCGGACCAATCAAGGCTGCTGAAAACGATTTCCAGCCCCAAACGAAAGCAATGCTACTGGAACAACTTGCTGAAAACCGTTTTTCAGCTCCAAAACAAAACAATGCTGTTGGAACAACATGCTGAAATCGATTTTCAGCTCCAATCGAAAACAATGTTGCTGTAACAACATGCTGAAAACGATTTTCAGCTTCAACTGAAAACAATGTTGCTGTAACAACATGCTGAAAACGATTTTCAGCTTCAATTGAAAAACAATGTTGCTGTAACAACATGCTGAAATCGATTTCTTTGAAGAAAAGGGATTACCTTTCGTTTGTGGTCCTTGCATGTGTGAAAAGGAGAAGGAGAAGAAGTATGTGTGTGTTCAAGGAACACCTTTGTTCCAAAAACCCCAAAACGAAAAATGAAGAAGCTTCAAGAGAGAGAGGGGCGGCTGAAATCCCCTTATGGGGTTAGGGTTTTCTTCCAAAAATCTCTCTTTTAAAATTAGAAGAGTTTTTAGAATTATACATAATTAAACCTTTAATTATATATAATATGCACACACACTTTTATTATTTGATGTTGCTTAACTAATTTAAACAACATAACAAATAATATCCATGAACAAAATATCCTCATAATTTGTTCTTTCTCACATACAATTTATTTAGAAAACCCATTTTCTAAATTGGTGTAATTATTTAATTGCATGATCATATCATTAATTAAATATCAGTTGGTGTTTGCTAAGCTTGTTATTGGGTATGACCCGACTTGGATCATGACGTACTAACCACATCAATATTCTATGTGTCTTGGGCATCAAGAATCCAACAATCTCCCACTTGCACAAGATACATAGAAGATTGATGCAAGCAGTAAATAACGCCTAACAACGGTTTACTACCCTTAATACGCATGACTTAGAAGCCATTCAATAACATCATCCCCTTCAAGTATCCAACTTGAAATGATTTAGGTGAATCAATCATTTATCCTTTTGTTTCAGATGTCATGTTAAATCCAAGGACACAGGATGATCATTCCTTGTTGATTTAACTTAATCAGGCCTTAGACATCATACTCTCAACGAATAAGAGGAACAAATCCCATCTTGACTACATACGTTTCTCACAATCACCTTATGTCATATCTGAACATAGCCTTATGTACTGACAACTATCTCATATCAGTGAAGAACTAGCTCAAGGTATAACACTTGATGAATATCAAAACCCAATATGTATCTCAGGTCGGAGGATACCAAATGATATTCGCCTTTACTCAAATTTACTTATGATCAATCAATAAGATTCCATGTAGTAAGATTTGAGATGCGGGTCAGTCCAATATTCGTATCCCACGAATATCTATGAACCTTGGCAGCAACCAATTGCTCTATATTCATGCCTTATGAATATCCACCAATCCAAGTTCATAATAGTCTTACATTCATATTTGTTCCCACAAATATGACCGACTACGGACATTTAGAATAATAAAATTATTCATGGATGTAAACATGCTAAAAGGAACATGACTCAAGGTATCATGAATGTATAGATGAGTCAAGTATTACAATTGTTCCATATTATTAATATTAATACTAAACAGATCAATTCCAATCACTAGAATATCGAAGTCCTGAGGCACAAGTATGACTTTCATGCTTTGCCCTTTCAAGGAGCTTCGTGAGTGGATCCGCAATACTTTGATCAAAGTGAACTTTGCGAATACATATCTTTCCCTTTTCAACTTCATCCCTTATGTAGTTGAATTTCCGCTCATTGTACCTAATCTTTTGATGTGCACGGGGTTCCTTGATTTGAACAATCGCACCCTCGTCATCACAAAGATTTCTAAGGAGTCTTGAATGGTAGAGACCATCCTTAGACTGGTGATAAACCTTTTATCCATGCAGCTTCCCAAGCTGCTAATGAGGCGGCTATGTGTTCGAATTCTGTAGTGGACAATGCTACCCTATTCATAATGGAGATGTACCCTGATTGTGATCGAGGATCATCTCGATCAGTTTGGAAACTAGCATTCGTGTAACCCTTTACAACTAGTTCCTCTTCATCAGATCCATATATTAGAAACATATCCTTAGTCCTCCTAAGGTATTTCAATATACATTCAACAACCATCCAATGGCTATTACTTGGATTCTGCTGATATCTATTTGTCATGCTTAACGCGCATGACTCGTCCAGTCTAGTGCATATCATCGCATGCATGTTGGATCCTATAGCAGACGCATATGGGATGTCCTTCATACGATGTTGCTCATCGTTTGAGCTTGGACATTGAGATGCACTCAATGTTGTCCCTCTTTGAATAGGTACTATACCTTTCTTAGAGTTTACCATCTTGAACATTTTCAAGATTTTATCAATGTATGCACTTTGGTTTAACCCTATCAACCGCCTCGATCTATCCCTATAGATCTTTATTTCCAAAATAGAGACGGCTTCACGGAGATCCCTTTTGGAAAGACAATTTCCAAGTGTAGTATGTCATCAACATACAATACTAAGAACGTAATTACACTCCCACTAGCCTCTTGATACACACAATCCTTGTCAGTGTTCTTGATGAAACCCAATTTCTTGATCTTTTCATCAAAACGTTGATTCCAATTTCTCGATGCTTGTCTCAATCCATAGACTGATATCTTTAACTTGTATACTTTATCAGGATGATTTTAGCATTGCGATTGGCGAGAAGGTTTCATCATAATCAACCCTTTGACTTAGAGTGAAACCTTTTGCTACAAGTCATGCCTTGTAAGTATCCAAGTTTCCATGTATGTCAAGTTTCTTCTTGAAAACCCACTTGAATCCAACCGATTTGGAGTTAAGTGAAGAGTCAACCAATTCCCAAAATTGGTTGTCATACATGGATTGCATCTCTACGTTCATGGCTCCTAGCCACATGTCACAATCCGAATTGGACATTGCATCATGGTATGTAGTTGGCTCTTCGGAGTCAACAACATAGCATCCATCTATGAAAAATCCACATCTTTCATGTGAAATGCTAACTTTACCAGATCAGCGAACGTTTTGTGTGTATTGATCAACCTCTTGATCATGATCAACAACCTCTTATTGATTGCTAGTGTCAACCAAACGTGTATCGGCTTGTGGATCTTGATCCTCATCAAATTCCACTGTTCTATGCGTCATTCCTTTCATAAGGAACTTGGCTTCTAAGAACTCTGCCTTTTGAGCAATGAAAAACATTTGCTCTGTTGGATCAAAGAAGTAGTATCCTTTACAGTCCTTTTGAATATCCAACAAATATACACTTAGTGAATCGACTTTCAGTTGGTTTGGGTGTTAAGCTTAACATAAGCTCCATGACCCATAATTTTAAATATGATAGTGATGGAACTATTCCCATTTCATATTTCAAAAGGCGTCGAATCCACTTTCTTGGTTTGGACCATATTCAAAATATGAGTCGCGGAGAGTAGTGTGAAACCCCAAATGATACAGGTGTGCCATCAAGTACACATAACCATAGAGACTATAATCGTCGGTTGAGGTAATGAAGTAAGTTTCACCATACCTTGTCATTATCTTAAAAGGACCACATACATCCAAATGTATGACTCCTAATAAGTCTTTTGCCCTCTCATTAGTACCACTAAAGGGCGTGTTTGTCATCTTACCTTGTAAACAAGATTCACACTTATCAAATGAACATTTTTCATTTGTTCTCAAAAGACCATTCTTTTAAAGTGTTTAAATCCGATTCTTGTTTATGTAACCAAGATGACAATGACAAGCATGAGAGTCACTTAAACCATTTTAAGTCTCTTGGTGCATGATTGGTATAATATGTTATTATAGGATGAATTATCATGAACCAATTCATCAACATCATTAGAAGGCATGACCTTAAAATAATATACATCATCCATATAAATATAAATACCATCATTTATTAACTTTAAATCATAACCATATCGTTTTAAAAGGGAAACTTAAATCATGTTCCTATTCAAAATAGGAGCATATAACATGTTTTGACGAACAACTTCCAAACCTTTTGAAAGTTTCAAAACATAGTCTCCTTTCTTAAAGTGCTTATTTCCTTTTGAACCCTTGCAACAAATTGCAATGGTGAGTTCCATATAAGGTATCCAATTACCCATGTGCTTTTAAGAAATAACACCTAAGTTAATATGGATTATGAAATTTATACTTAAGGTTTGGCCAGCATCCCTTTTATTTCTTAACTCATTGAGATAGGTTGGATGAATTCCTTTCAAATGACCTATCTCACCATACTCAAAGCATGGATCGTTTTCGGTTACCTCAAGCTTCATAAGCTTAGGTTTTGGAGGTTCCGCTTTGATCTACCCTTACCCATTGCCTTTGATGTGCCCTTCTCCTTTGGCAACATTTGCCTTAGGATCAGGAATGGCCTCAACATCGTCGGGGTCGGGTTGGTTAGGAATAGGATCGTCAAGGACACATGCCTTTGCTCTTGCTTAAGAACAGTTCTTAAGTTTCGAGACTAGTCCATAAGGTTATTATGGTAGAGACGATCCCTCTCTAAAATAGTTCTCGGTGATAGGGTATGGACGGTCGGGGTGGTAGCATTATTGTTTGCGGTTATTCTACAAATTTTACAAAGTTCTTTTTAGTATTTCAAAATTTCATTTTAATTATTAATACCCTTTATGTCTCATAGACAATTAATAATTAAAATCTAGAATCCAACGTTACATTCAAATAATGGTTAGGTGACCTTTATCCCATTATTCAAATTAACAAGGTAGTCAATATTTGACAATTGCAACCCTTTGCAACTTCTAGCGGTATGGGATCGACTTTAAACGTCATATACAAAGTCGGCATGTTAATCCCATCAACACCATTTGGAAACCATATTTTAGGTGATCCATTCAACATGGTTTGCAAATCAAGTTACCCTACTTGCACACACATGTGAGTTTACCAACACAAGTGGTTAGGTGACCTTTATCCCACCAATGTGGTATTCTCACCTTAAGTCATAAGTTCCCTCAAAATGGTTAGGTGACCTTTATCCCATTAAGAGTTTCCAAATGACTTAAGTGTTGTGCAAAAGGACGGTGTTAAACTTGTTTGAAAAGGGATTTTTAGTTTTCATTGATTCTAGTTTGAAAACTCTATTTACCTTGTATTTGCATGCTTTCAAATGCAAGGTATCCTATGGTTCACTTTTAATAAAACCTCTTTTATTAAATCATTAATCCTTTTAATAACCTTTTATTAATCACTTAATGATTAGGAACCATAAAATTCAGCTTGTTAAGTTTGTTAATTAGTTTGTTATGCACATCCAAATGTCAAATAACAATCACACAACAAACAACCAAACAAGTACAATCATACAAGCATATGTGCATAACTATAGCCACTAAGTTGACTACACTTGTTTGCCATCACAAGTGTTGTCATAAGGTCTTTCCTAAGGGTTCAACATAACACAAATGATGAGGTCTTCAAAAACTCCCACTTGAACTTGCATCCAAATGCTTCAAGTCCATCCTTTGTGTCTTCCTTTTGTGCTTCCTTCCCGAGCATCTTCTTTTACAAAATATATATCCTAATACATATTTTCTAGTAAAAGAAAAAATACTCCTAATCTATTTATTACATTACCAAATGAATAAACAAATTACAATCCAAATAGAAACACCAAAAGGATTATTACAACCCATAAAGAATGAATACAACCAACATGACAAGATTACAATCAACCAAATCCAAAACACACATGGTCAAGGCTATGTTATGCACTAATATATGTATCCACATACATCATTTCAAGAACCAAAATGAACCCCATTTGACCCTAAATTTTCAGCCAACACAAACTAAGAATTTAGGGTCTATTGTCCAAACAAAAACACAATCAACCAACTTGATATCTTCCTTTCAAGATCCAATCATAAGCATGCATGATTACAACCTTGAAAGGTTGGGGTATCATCAAATCATCACAAAACAGCCCTAATAAGGTTGTTAAACCTTATATATCCAAATATACAAGAACATATGAAACTAGTCATCCACATATCCGGCTCTAGATGCCATTGTTGGGTTTGTTGGACTTAAACAATGTTGTTTAACCATTTTAAACAAGAAAACGCAGCGGATTAACATCAAATATCAACCATTTGATATCTGAAAATTATACTTCATAATATTGTTTCAACAAACCCAAAGACAAAGGATCATATATATGTGAATAGATTAGTTATCAAGAAGCTAACATAACAACCAAATCAACACAATTTACTACCTTTAGAGGCTGTCAAAACGGTGATGCATGCTGTTAAAACCGTGGATCTATGATGAAGATGAACTACCTTATTCATGCTCTTTGTATGCTGTCAAAAGTGGCTGAAAAACCAACAACACAAGCTGCTGAAAATGTGAACAATAGTGAACTTGCAGCTCTTTGTATGCTGTCAAAAACCAACACACAAAGATGTTGAAAATGTGATCAACAATGAACATGCAGCCAAAGATTTAGAAGCTGTCAAATCTGAAAAAACGTGGACTTATCTGAAAGGGGGCTGCCATTGAATGACCAAAACACCAAGAGAAGGTGTTCTCAAGTGTTCATACCCACAAGCATTAAGCATACACCATTTTTGCTAGGATTTGACACCAAGAATCGGACCAATCAAGGCTGCTGAAAACGATTTCCAGCCCCAAACGAAAGCAATGCTACTGGAACAACTTGCTGAAAACCGTTTTTCAGCTCCAAAACAAAACAATGCTGTTGGAACAACATGCTGAAATCGATTTTCAGCTCCAATCGAAAACAATGTTGCTGTAACAACATGCTGAAAACGATTTTCAGCTTCAACTGAAAACAATGTTGCTGTAACAACATGCTGAAAACGATTTTCAGCTTCAATTGAAAAACAATGTTGCTGTAACAACATGCTGAAATCGATTTCTTTGAAGAAAAGGGATTACCTTTCGTTTGTGGTCCTTGCATGTGTGAAAAGGAGAAGGAGAAGAAGTATGTGTGTGTTCAAGGAACACCTTTGTTCCAAAAACCCCAAAACGAAAAATGAAGAAGCTTCAAGAGAGAGAGGGGCGGCTGAAATCCCCTTATGGGGTTAGGGTTTTCTTCCAAAAATCTCTCTTTTAAAATTAGAAGAGTTTTTAAAATTATACATAATTAAACCTTTAATTATATATAATATGCACACACACTTTTATTATTTGATGTTGCTTAACTAATTTAAACAACATAACAAATAATATCCATGAACAAAATATCCTCATAATTTGTTCTTTCTCACATACAATTTATTTAGAAAACCCATTTTCTAAATTGGTGTAATTATTTAATTGCATGATCATATCATTAATTAAATATCAGTTGGTGTTTGCTAAGCTTGTTATTGGGTATGACCCGACTTGGATCATGACGTACTAACCACATCAATATTCTATGTGTCTTGGGCATCAAGAATCCAACAAGTTCTAGATCCCCTATTTTATACATGCTTTAAATGTTTTGGGGCGGTATGCATACTAATATATATACCTTTTTATGACCAGTTCTTTTAGAGTAAAGTTTTACTTACTATCTTATATGGGAAACGGGATTTTCTAACGAATTGATAACGTGTTTTTCCTTATTGAGATATAACCTTGTAGTGATGGATTGCCTTCGAGATGTGTTGTGTTGTATTAAATATATATAACTTAAATAAGAAAGAGAAACGTAAAGAAAGGTTATGTGCCCATAACGTGTACTTGGATAAAGTAAAGTCTTGCAAGTAAAGTCCTGCAGGCAAGGGATAAAGTAAAGACTTGCAAGCGATGGCTAAAGGAGGGTTGCATTTGTTGTGCCCTCACCCGGATAAAGTAATGCTCGAACAGGCAGGTCTGTAAGCCCTGAATTGGCATGACATTAATGGCCCGATCGAGTACGACTGTAAGCCCTTAATTGGCATGTCGGTAAAGTCCTAGGCGAGCCTAGGCACCGATTGTGACAGAGAATTGACGGATAAAGAAGAGTAATAAATAACGAGAAATTAAAAGAAATGATAAAGTATCGATAAAGTGATAGCCTGTATGTATTGATACTTGATAGACGAGAACTATTTTCAAATTCTAAAGCTAATGCCTTTACAAAAAGTTATTTACAAAGAAAAACCTAGAATTCACTCAGCGAAGCTGACTTTTGTATGCATATCAGTTGACAGGTAAAAGTTAGAGCGACGGAATAGAGGCATGGGACTGAAGCTTCTTGGTACTAGAAGACTGGCATCCCGAATGAAGAAAAGCTAAACAAGAACCCCTAAATAGTTTTGTGGATTAAAGACAATGTTTATATTTTACTTGTAATGAATTGAAATGACAGTAACTTTCCGCTGCAATATATATATATCTTATATGTATATGAGTAAATGATTGTTTTAAATAGATGTTTTGCTGTGAATGACCAACTGTGAGGCTTCCCTGAGAAAGGTGGGCCTTACAAGTTGGTATCAGAGCCAGTGTTTAAGAGATTTGGGAAAACTGTTTTTGTAAACCTAAACTTAAACAGATAATGGGACCAAGTGTCAAGGATGCCAGTCCAAGAAGCTCCATGCCAAGAGGTTATGGGGTATTATCCCGAGGGATAGTGCCTTCTTATTTAAGTAAGAGCCGAGATAGAGTATGATAAAGTTATCGGTGACACCTTTCTGAATTTATGTGACATATACGTGCATAGAATAGGTATAGTAGGTTCTAGTGTTTGTGTGGTTCAGGATAGGAAAGTTTATGGCACGAGGAGTTCTGTAAGTAGTTAATCACAACTGGCCACTGTTATTAAAAATTTACAAAACTTGTCGTGAACTGAACTTGCCTTGAAAGACCATATTAACATTCTGAATCTTATAGGAAGTAGAACGAATGGCACCTAAGAAAGAAGTTCCAACCATGGTCACCCGGAGAAGCACTAGGGGAAGGCCCCCGACTAAGGCAAAGGAAACTGCAAGTGCAACTGTGAAGCCAATAAAAAGATCAACCAGAAAGCCGGTTGAGGAACCGATTAAGGAGGAGGAGGTTGAGTTAGAAACGGGAGCCGAGGGGTCTACCCCTGACCAGGCCAAACTGAAAGAGACAGTAAAGGAAGCTATTGCCCAAGAGGTGCATCAGGACCTGTCTGGAGTGATGCCCGCTCTGCTTGCGGAATTTGTGGAGCAGGTTAAGGGCGACAGTAAGAAGAGTACGACTTCAGAAAAAGTTGATAAGAAAGGGGCAGTCAAGACTGAGGAATTGAGCAACGAGGGAGATCGCCTGGGTAACCATGATGGCCCTGAAGTGGAAGAGAGGGCGATGGGGTGCAGCTACTGGGATTTTCAGAGGTGTAAGCCCCCAACGTTTGATGGTACTGGTAATGCTGCCACTGCTTAGCGTTGGATCAGGGAAATGGAGGCCGTACTGAAGATCAGTGACTGCCGTGAAAACCAAAAGGTGAAGTTTGCTTCCCATTCCCTTTTGGATCCAGCATTGTGTTGGTGGGATAACATTGTTGAGTCTTACGGAGAGGAGGCCATTGAGAGGATGAAGTGGCCGGAGATGAAGAGGTTGGTGATAGAGGAGTACTGCCTGGAAAGAGAGCTTGACAAGATTGAGCAAGAGTTCATGAGTTTGGAGGCTGGAAATATGGCTCACCAGGAGTACACTACGAAATTCAATGAAATGGCACGTCTGGTGCCTGACTTGGTGAGTCCTGAATCCAAGAGAATCAAGAGGTACATACAAGGGTTGCCTCTGGACATTCGTAGGGACATGGTCACGGCCCGACCTGGTACTTTTAGATCAGCGGTGGACCTCAGTGGAAGGTTGTACGATCATTGCAGGCCGGTGATAGTGGGTGAGACGAAGAAGGCTTGGAATAATAATGGGAAGAGATATGGAAATAGTGGCCACCAACCGGGGAACAAGAAAGCAAGGGTGGATGCAAAACAGATGGTTGTGAAGGGGGTCGAGGAAGTTAAGAACTGTGGGAAGTGTGGGAGGAGGCATCCCGGAGAGTGCCGATTAGGTAGCCATGGGTGCTACCGGTGTGGGAAAACGGGACACATGGCTAGGGAGTGCCCGGAAGTAAACGAGTGCTTTAACTGCCATGAGTCGGGGCACTACAGCAGGGATTGCAAGAAAGCCAAGCCGGGAAGCTCGAGCACGAGCAGGGGTGATGACAAGGGGGATGATGGAAAGCCCAAGGTCAAGGCAAGGGCTTTCACCATGAACAAGAAGGAAGCAAGGAAGGACCCGGACGTAGTGTCAGGTACGCTCCTTGTCAATGATGTTTGCGCTCCATATTATTTGATAGTGGTGCCAGTAAGAGTTTCATATCTGTATCCTTCTGTGCCACACTAGATGTCCAAACTAAGGAAATAGATGATGTCTTCGAAGTAGAAACAGCCGATGGTAAGTCCATTAGAATAGTCAGGATGATAGAGGATTGCCACATTAAATTAGGAGGCCATTACTTTCCCGCACGATTGTTTGTTATGCCCCTAGGAGGTTTCGATGTCGTACTAGGGATGGATTGGCTAGCTGCCCACGATGCTAACATAGTATGCCAACAGAAGATGATCCGGTTAACGGCTCCAGATGGTAGTCCGGTTACGATCTACGATGATAACGATTGTAAGGTTCCAAGGATCATTTCCATGATCAAGGCGGAGAAATGTATGAGGCGAGGGTGCGGAGCTTATCTAGCGTACGTCAAGGATGCTAAAGATAAAGCGAAGGAGTTGTCCGATGTACCAGTGGTGCGGGACTTTCCTGATGTATTCCCGGAGGATCTGCCCGGAGTACCACTGGACAGGGAGATAGAGTTTCAGATTGACTTACTGTCAGGAGCCCAACCCATTGCCAAAGCACCCTACCGCCTAGCTCCGTCCGAGATGAAGGAGCTCATGTCACAACTGCAGGAACTCCTTGACAAGGGATTCATTAGGCCCAGCATTTCTCCGTGGGGCGCTCCCATGCTGTTTGTGAAGAAGAAGGATGGCAGCATGAGGATGTGTATAGATTACAGGGAGTTGAATAAGCTGACCGTGAAGAATCGGTACCCTCTACCCCGGATAGATGATCTGTTTGATCAGTTGCAAGGGGCAAGTTGGTTCTCCCGAATAGATCTCCGATCCGAATATCACCAACTGAAGGTAACGGAGCAAGATATCCCAAAGACGGCCTTCCGAACGCGCTATGGCCACTACGAGTTTCTGGTTATGTCTTTCGGGCTAACCAATGCTCCTGCGGCATTCATGGACTTGATGAATCGCGTGTGCCGCCCGATGCTGGACAGATCGGTGATAGTATTCATTGACGATATCCTGATATACTCAAAGAACGAAGGAGATCACGCTTGTCATATCAAGGAGGTGTTAGAAACTTTACGAAGGGAGAAACTGTATGTGAAGTTCTCTAAATGTGCCTTCTGGCTACGGGAGGTACAGTTTTTAGGGCACGTTATAAATTCCGAGGGAGTAATGGTTGATCCAGCGAAAGTTGAAGCAGTTACGCAATGGAATTCCCCGAGGACGCCATCCGAAATCCGTAGTTTCTTGGGATTGGCTGGTTATTATAGAAGGTTCATCAAAGATTTCTCGAAGATAGCTTCCCCATTAACAAGGTTAACGAGGAAGAACGTGGTGTTCGACTGGGGAAAGGAACAGGAAGATGCGTTCCAGGAATTGAAGGATAGATTAACCAAAGCTCCTATACTAACCCTACCGGAGGGAGATGAAGACCTAACGGTATACTCCGATGCTTCTTACTGCGGGTTAGGCTGTGTGTTGATGCAAAGAGGGAAGGTTATAGCTTACGCATCCAAACAGTTAAAGGACACAGAGGTTAACTATCCGGTTCACTTGGAACTTGCCGCAGTAGTGTTCGCATTAAAGATCTGGAGACACTATTTGTATGGAACTAAGTGTGCCATATTTACCGACCACAAAAGTCTGAAATATTTCTTTGAGCAGAAGGACCTAAATATGAGACAGAGGTTGTGGTTGGAGTTGATAAAGGATTACGACTGTGAAATCCATTATCACCCGGGTAAGGCGAACGTGGTAGCCGATGCCCTGAGCCGAAAGGAAGGATATGAACCGATCCGGGTGAAGGCGTGTCAACTAGTAGTGACCCTAGATGTTATGAGGATGATAAGCAAAGCTCAAATGGACGCTTTAAAAGAGCAGCAAATCAATAAGGAAAGGGTGATTGGAAAAGTGGATGAATTGGTAGAAAACACCTTGGGCATTAAGACCTTCCATGGCAGGATATGGGTTCCGAAGCATGGTGACTTGCGGGAAAAGATTATGGATGAAGCGCACAAGACCCGCTACTCAATACATCCAGGCGCAAATAAGATGTACCATGATTTGAAGAAAGATTATTGGTGGCCTGGGATGAAAAGAGATGTGGTTGCGTATGAAACAAATGTCTCACGTGCCTACAGGTGAAGGCTGAGCACCAAAGACCTTATGGTTATGTTCAGCCATTAGAAGTACCAGAGTGGAAGTGGGAACATGTTACCATGGACTTCATCACCAAACTACCCCGCACGACAAAAGGCCGTGACGCGATATGGGTGGTTGTTGATAGACTGACTAAAAGTGCGCATTTCCTGCCAATCAAGGAAGCAATTAGTTCAGAAAAGCTTGCTGAACTATTTATCCGAGAAATTGTGGCGCGACATGGTATGCCCGTATCGATTGTTTCAGATAGGGATACGCGGTTCACCTCAAAGTTTTGGAAAAAGTTCAATGAAGAGATGGGTGCGAGGTTGCATGTTAGTACCGCATACCACCCACAGACCGATGGGCAATCGGAAAGAACGATCCAGACACTGGAGGATATGCTTCGGGCATGCGTTATCGAATTTGGCGGTAATTGGGATGATCATCTGCCACTAGCAGAGTTCTCCTATAACAACAGCTACCACGCCAGTATTAAGATGCCCCCATATGAGTTATTGTACGGTCGACGGTGCAGAACTCCTATTTGTTGGGGTGATGTCGGACAGAAGGAGCTAGGAAGCTTAGAAGTTGTGGAAGCCAGAACGGAAAAGTTGGAGAAAATCAAGGCGTATATGAAGGCTGCCAAGGATAGACAAAAGTCATACGCCGACAAAAGAAGGAGACCAATAGAGTTCAGCGTGGGTGACAGGGTAATGCTAAAAGTGTCACCATGGAAGGGGATCATCCGATTTAGGAAGAGGGGGAAACTGAGTCCCAGGTTCATCGGACCATTCGAGGTACTAGCATGAGTTGGGGACGTAGCTTACAGGCTAGAACTTCCAGAAGAATTAAGTGGGATTCATCCAACCTTTCATGTGTCGCACTTAAGAAAATGTTTAGCACCAACTGAGGTAGTCGTACCTCTAGATGACATCGAGGTGGACGAGAAGCTGAACTATGTAGAACAACCAGTGGCTATACTGGATCGGAAGGAAAACAATTGAGAAATAAAGTAGTCAAGCAAGTCAAGGTGCAATGGAAACACCGAAAAGGGTCAGATGCCACCTGGGAATCCGAGGAGGAAATGAGACGCCAATACCCCGATCTGTTTAGTGACGAGTCAGGTTTTGAGGACGAAACCTAAATAAGGGGGGGAGACTTGTAACGCCCCGAAATTTCCCGAAACAAGCCATTTAATAATAACGGGCTTTTAAGGGTTAATTTAAGAAATAAAGGGGTAAATTAGTGGGCTATGGATCAAATTAGCCTTAATGGGCTAGACTTGGTGGGTTTAAGGGCCCTAATCAGCCCTTAAACATGCATAATCAGTATCATTCCATCACATTACAACCCTAGCCACCAAATTCGTAGAGAGAGAAAGTAGAGAGAGAAAGTGAAGAAATTCAAGATTTGGAGCTTGAAGGTTGGAAGGATTTAAGTTCTGGTGGATTGGAGCATCAAAACACAAGGAAAGAGCAACAAAACAAGCTAGAGTATTCAGGCTATAGCTTAAGTGACTTAGAATTTAAGCTACTGGGACAAGTTCAGGTGAGTTCTAGATCCCCTATTTTATACATGCTTTAAATGTTTTGGAGCGGTATGCATACTAATATATATACCTTTTTATGACCAGTTCTTTTAGAGTAAAGTTTTACTTACTATCTTATATGGGAAACGGGATTTTCTAACGAATTGATAACGTGTTTTTCATTATTGAGATATAACCTTGTAGTGATGGATTGCCTTCGAGATGTGTTGTGTTGTATTAAATATATATAACTTAAATAAGAAAGTGAAACGTAAAGAAAGGTTATGTGGCCCATAACGTGTACCTGGATAAAGTAAAGTCTTGCAAGTAAAGTCCTGCAGGCAAGGGATAAAGTAAAGACTTGCAAGCGATGGCTAAAGGAGGGTTGCATTTGTTGTGCCCTCACCCGGATAAAGTAATGCTCGAACAGGCAGGTCTGTAAGCCCTGAATTGGCATGACATTAATGGCCCGATCGAGTACGACTGTAAGCCCTTAATTGGCATGTAGGTAAAGTCCTAGGCGAGCCTAGGCACCGATTGTGACAGAGAATTGACGGATAAAGAAGAGTAATAAATAACGAGAAATGAAAAGAAATGATAAAGTATCGATAAAGTGATAGCCTGTATGTATTGATACTTGATAGACGAGAACTATTTTCAAATTCTAAAGCTAATGCCTTTACAAAAAGTTATTTACAAAGAAAAACCTAGAATTAACTCAGCGAAGCTGACTTTTGTATGCATATCAGTTGACAGGTAAAAGTTAGAGTGACGGAATAGAGGCATGGGACTGAAGCTTCTTGGTACTAGAAGACTGGCATCCCGAATGAAGAAAAGCTAAACAAGAACCCCTAAATAGTTTTGTGGATTAAAGACAATGTTTATATTTTACTTGTAATGAATTGAAATGACAGTAACTTTCCGCTGCAATATATATATATCTTATATGTATATGAGTAAATGATTGTTTTAAATAGATGTTTTGCTGTGAATGACCAACTGTGAGGCTTCCCTGAGAAAGGTGGGCCTTACATTGCAGGACCGATTAAGGGATTGTCAATACAATCAGTCTCACAATGAGGAGAGTGTTAAAACACTTGATAGTTCAAATAGAGAATCGGTTTTAAGAACAAGATGCAAAGAACACTAGTAAAATAATGAGACAGAACTCAAGAACAATATTTCAAGAATGATGTATATTAATCAAGTTCTTTTACAAGAGTTACAATGCATAAGTTAAATAAAATACAAGACCCTGAGATACTGTAAGGTTTATTTGTAAGGCTGATGCAACCCAACCACCAAAAGTTTCTCCTGCATGCATGCACAAGTGTACTGAAGTGGAATGCTTGGGAAGTTTCACACACTGCCTTAGAAATTACTCTAAGTGTGAAATCTTCCGAAGCCAAGACCAATATCTTTCGAAGCCAAAGATGATAGGATCAAATGCATCAATCTGTAATGATTTATGTATACAATTCAAAGAAACACAAACAATTGCAATCAAATCAAGCACATATCAACAAATTTACAATTTCATTGATATAGCAAAGACAATTACAAGAGTAAGAAAGCAGTTCATGCAAAAACTTATCAATCTACTCTAGTCTAAGCTATTTATACGACCAATGAACTAGAGACTATCTATTTACAATTCTAGTCCCTATACTATGACAAATTGTAAAAGACATACTAAGACTAAATGTTAATCTTTCTAGAGTACTAACAATACTCCCCCTAAGATTGACATTGTCTTCGGTCTTCAAAAGTCTTCTCTTTGTCTTTATCTTCTTTTGTCTTTGCTTCTGAATCTTTATCTTCTCTTTGACTTTAGCTATCCATCTTCTCTTTATCTTCTGTCTTCTATCTTCATATATCAAAGAAATCTTCTGGTTCTTCTTTGATCTTGAACATTGGCTTCTTCTTGTACATCTCTAGCTCCTTCGGTGCATTCTTAATTGATGACTTGAATTTGCTAGCAAGAACAACTTGTTCAGGTTTGATTCATTTGTCTTTATCTCCATTTGCTTCATTCTTTCCAAAGTATCCTTTGACAAGCATGCAATGTCAACATTAGCATACAACTCAATAGGACGTTTGCTTTCTTTGCAATACACCTCCAGTACTCCTTTCCTTGAGATTCTCATAAACTCAATGTCATTAATGTCTCTCTTTACAATATTTGCATAAGCAAGAGCTTTCCGCAATGAAATTCTTTCCATAGCCGCATTCATTACATTAATCATTGACAAAAAATACTTCTTATCATTCTTAGCAATCTCAGGATTCACCTTCTCAAAATTTTGAACAGCAAGAAAAGAGATATAACATGGATGTAACAATTTGAGCTCAAAAACTCCAAATAAAGTAATCATATCTACATCCCAATTCTCAAGATTTCGTACCAATTTTAGTTCAAAAGTCTCAGAATTGTAAAACCATCTCAAGATAGGTTTTGTTCTTTGAGTACCTTCTATCACTTTCAACCCCGGATTGGTAACTTTATGGAAATAATGTTCATAAAATTCCAACATGAAATGTTCTTCATCTTTCTTCCTTCCTTGATATTTGTTTTGCTTCTTCAACTCAGTGAAGTAATCCTTGTCTTCTTGTTCACATCTTGTCTGAAGGAAACACATATCTCAACTCATACCTCTGTGAAGTAATTCAACAAACATATCCTCACGTTTAGCATTAGATGGGTTAATCAGAGGTAATTTGTCTAACTCCTTCAGATCTTGCACTGGAAGCTTAATTATACTTGTGTAAAAGTGATAGACATCACACACAGCATTCACTCTTTTAATCAAAAAGACATCAAATATCTCATCGTACTTCCATGCAATGATTTTAACTTGGTTAGTGAAATCAGGAGCAATCATAGCATTCAACAGTTTAGCTACTGACTGTCCTTTTTGCAATATGTTTCTAATCATATCTCCTGTACTTCTGAGTCATCAAATAAATGCCTTTGCTCAGGAGTGGCTTTATACGCTTCTTTCTCAGTACCAGCAAACATCTTCATTAGCTCTTTTCTGCTATCATAGTTGCTGTACTTCCTTGCCATAGACTGATTTTCTTTTGGTTTCAACATCCTTGTTCTTTATGTAATCTCCAGATGTGACATCCGTCACTTCAAGGTTTGTCATCTAACGTGAAATCTCGTTAACTGTTCTTAGAGCATTCATTTTTCATCTTCACAGACTATTTGTGAGGTCACCATACTTGTTTAGTTTTCTCTGACGTTCGTGATACCTTTATTCGCGACCTTACCATCCAAAACGCTCACGAATATCACAACCGACACCACTAATTATATTATGTCATGTAATATAAACCTCGTCAAAAACACCATTAAACACATCCTTATAATTAATATAGCGCGCGTGTTTACGTCGTTTTCAACGGAAGCAAGTTCGGGGACTCGGGAGCAAAGTACAGGGACTACACCTGACAAATTGCCAAACTTGGCTGGGAATAAATACCCTTTTCCCATCCATTTCCCCACCATTTGTTCTTCTTCCTCTTCACCTCCATCTCCATTTCTCTCTCAATCTTGCACCAAAATCGCCCATTTTCGTCTCGTTTTCACCGTCAAGACTTCGACTACAGCTGAGTCTACATGCTTCTTACAGGCAGACGACCTCGGTCGTCCCATTTCTTGCGTTTACTTCTGCGTTTCTAGGGTTTTCGGGTGCTCGGGTTCATCCGAGCACATGAGGTCGTGTAGGCTTGTGTGTTGTGTTCCAGTGGGTGAATCATGCCTAGATAAGTTAGGAAATGAGTCCTGGAAGTTCTGGTTGGGTAAAACTCGTGTCGGGCAGCCGAAGGCCGTCCTGCAACTTCCTGCAGTCGCGACCCCCGTCGGCGCGAATAGGGTTGTCGCACGACTGGGGGCATGCGACTGGGTGTGTGCATGCGACTTGTGTCTGTGCGAATAGGTAAGTCGCGCGGTTGTGTCGCGCGACTGTCGGTAGGTGCGAAGGAATGTGTGTCGTGCGACCGAGTGGTGCGACTGGAGTTGTCGCGCGATAGAGTCATGCGAATGTGATTGTGTGCGACCGGGTGTGAATCGCGCGATCGGGGCTTGTCGCGCGAAAGAGGGTCCAATTGCGCGAATGAACCTGATTCGCGCTAGGGGACGTTGAGTCGCGTAACTGGCTGTTGGGTCGTGCGACTGGTGATGCATGGTACGATTGAAAGCTTAGTCGCACGAATAAAGGTTCAATCGTACGGAAGTAGCTAATTCGTACGACTGAAGGTCCACTCGTGCGAATGGAGTGTCAGTCGTGCGTCGGGTCTTGTTGTGTGAATAGAGTCATTGTGTGGAGTTTTCCTGTGTATTGTGTGTGACGCGCGTATGTGTGGTTTTCCCCTTTTTGAGTGCCTTGTGTGATGAGATAACATCAAAAATAATGTCACTGCTCGAATGTCATAGCCATGACGGCTATCTTTAAATGCTTAGACCTACATAAGGTCTGAGGTGTGTGTGACTGCTTGTGTGTACTACCCACGACCGAACCGAAACTGGCCGCACCTATCGAACATCACATTATGCGTTATGATCATTACTAATGCTTATCAGTAACTTTCAATAGGTGTTTGACGGTTCCTAGCATCTTATTCCAGGAAACCATACATCAATCGTGCTTATCATCTGTTCAGTGAGTGTCGTGGCCCCTTTTTACGCTTATATAACTTTTAAACATTTTCAAACTTGGGGTAAGAGAGCGCTCGCTTACTTAACATATTTTCAAACATCTTTCTTAGTGGAAATCTGCTGTAACTCTATGGTTAACTCATCTTGCTTACTTGTTGGATGTTGACACATTGATGTTAAGGTCAATCAGATGTCAAGTAGCTGGTTTAGGCATCGTTCTAGGTATATCGTGGATGTGGTGGGAACGCTGCGGGGAACCCTATATATAAGCATCACCATATACTAAGAATGCGCTTAAACTGGGTTACGGGATGATCTGATTGACTAAGGCATGAAATGTTGAATGTGATTCTATGCTAAGTTGCTACTACGTGCGATTACTTGATGCTAAGTGTTATGTGATGTCATCTGTAAATGCTACTTGTTTGGTGATACTATTTGGCTGTGTGGGACTTCTATGTGGGACTTCTGTCTGGGACTTCTGTGTGGATCTCTTAGTACAACCATTAATCCCGGTATTGGGACCTAAGGACTGGTTTGGTTGTAACCTATACGTATGCGCTATGTGGATCCTGCTACGTCATGTGAAACTCATGGATGCCTTTAACCTTGGATGCTCTCGGCTGTGTGGTTCTTCTGTGTGGTTCCTCTGTGTGTTTCCTCTAAGCCGATCATCCATTACAACCATTAATCCCGGTAATTGGGACCTAAGGACTGGTTTGGTTGTAACCTAAACGTATGCGCTGTGTGGACCCTGCTACGTCACCTTGAACTTATTATGCTATGGAAAACCTTTTCGTATAACCCTTAATCCCGGCATTGGGACCTAAGGATTGGTTTGGTTATAAACTATACGTATGCGCTGTGTGGATCTTGCTACGTCTTTATAAACTATATTCTTTTTTTGAGAAAACCTTTCTTACAGCCATCAATTCCCGTGTGGAACCAATGACTAGGTTTGGCTGTATTTATTTATAAACGGTAGACCGCCTGCACATAAGTGTAGTCGTGGTAACTTTTATTAAACTTACTTACTATTTTCATCTTAACATCTTTTATTACTTAAAACCTGCGAAGCTCACCAACAATTATGTTGACCGTTTTTGAGCGTTTCTTTTCAGGTGATCAAGGTAATTGAAGTTCTAGGAGCACTGCCTTTTAGAGGAGACCCTAGGACATATTTTGGAGAACTAAGCATTTGTAAACATTAATCTTCGGAACATCTTGGTTGCTCGAACTTGTACATTGTACACTTGTTCAGTTATGGGAATTTACAATGCAAGTTGTTATCAATGAATATGTGATCATTTTATGTTATGTTTAGGCTATGCTGTCGTGAGCATTGATTATACACGACACAAGTCTCCAATTGTGTTCGGGTATCGTCATGACACGCTTGTCATCATATTATTATTGCTACTCTATCCATACCATGTGTTATGACGATCCCGTCTGGCTCGCATTCCCCGTGTTTCCTCTATCAGCGGGGGTGTGACAGACTGGTATCAGAGCCATTGGTTATAGAGAATTAGGCAATTACACTTGACCTAGACTATAATCTAGGAACCTTCATGTAGATTTGCATGCTTAACCTTGTGTGCATTTATATATCTCGTGTATGTGTTCCTCCTTACGTGTTTGGTTATCCTTCCGTTATATGATCTTTTACTTTGTGTTTGAGCCCTTGTGCTCGACCCCTATGGGATGCTTCCTATTGGATCTTCCGTTCCCTCTGCGCGCCAAGTTATCATAACCAAATTCGGGTATGTAGACCCGAAAAGATCGTCACAGATCATACATTGCGCTTGATCTCGGATACTAAATCCGACCCTAACATGGTTATGCCTGAAATCCTGAAGGTATGAAGGATAGGCAGCTATCATTAGATATATTATGCTTATGTGCTTAGAGTTTACTTGCTATTACATTCTACTATTGTTTCAAGGACATGAGGACAATACCTAATTTGTGCTTGATGAATGTGGACAATACTACGATGTTAACTTGGGGTAACTGAAGCTTAGGGTGACCATGCAAGGCAAATTACCATTACGGGTGCACACGTAATTGCAATTCGCCGTGCATGAGAAGTCTGGCTAATCTTACCATGAGGTAACGATCATGAGTATTACTAGTTGCTATTTTATATCCTAGGGTGTGCTAGGATCATAATCCTAGTAAGGCTTTATTAAGGGTAACATAACATTACTAACACCTACCACTACTTAAGTCCTGTCCTATTTAGAGCCTTCATGCTACTTCCAATCATGACATTGATCCTACCTTCTGCGAAACATTCCTCCACTTAGCATTTCAGTAACTAAGAAGCTGATTGAATGCTTAGAATAAGAGTGGACTTCAAGAAATGTAGAGGAGTGATGATACTCTATACACATTACATTATGTTATTCATTTGGATCATGCTAAGGGAAATTAGGATGTCATGTAAACGGTTTAAGTGTCATTAAAGGTATATCGTGGATGCGGTGGGAACGCTGCGGGGGACCCTATATATAAGCATCACCGATATACTAAGAATGTGCTTAAACTGGGTTACGTGACGATCTTGATGGACCAAAGCATGGGTTATCGGAACTTGATGAGTGGAATCATACATGTATCTCAGAAGTGACTAAAGCTTACATGTTTACATCTTTCTATGATTAGAAGATGCCGCCCCGAAGAGTCACACGTGGTACCAACCAAGATGGTGAGACCCCACAAGGCAGAGGTAGGGGTAGATCACCAAGAGAAGGTGGCGCCCCAGCTGGCGACAACCAGGGAACTGAAAACCCTGATATAGCTGCTATGATCGCTCAGCAGCTAGCCGCACTGATTCCAACTATAGTGACTCAAGTGAGCGACACTCTTCGGAATCATCAACTCCACAGGAGTAATGATACTAATGATCAGTATAACCAAGGAACAGAGAAACGGAAAGAGACTAGGGAAACAAGCCGGTCTGGCAACGGAAAGTCTGATAAGCGGCCAATACGACCAGAAACTTTGTGGCCGTGACTCAAGGGAAGAGGGAATATGCTGGGCCGCACCCGAAATGTGACAGGTGCAACCTTCATCACCCCCCAGTAATGCCGTGTCGGTCGTGTGCGAACTGTAGGCACCCGGGGCACCTAGCGAGAGATTGTAGAGTTGCACCGAACCTGGTGACACACGTCAACGTTGTTAACCCCGTCGGGAATGCCAGAGCTTGTTATGAGTGTGGAGGTCTTGGTCACTACCGGAACACGTGCCCCAGACTGGATAGGGCACCGGTCAGCAAGGGAATAACCAGCACCAAGTGATGGCCATAGCTGGCAACCCAGGCCAAGAGCATCAAAGAAGTGCTGCCAGAGGACGTGCATACGTTAACCGAGCAAATGGCGCCCGTCAGGACCCGAATGTTGATACAGGTACGTATTTTGCTCAACCACCCCTTCGTCTTCAGATTGAATGGTACTGGAGCAAACAATAGTTTCATATCTTTTGATTTTGTACACACGCTTGCCTTGATAGTAGACTAGAGACTAGCCTCCCTGTAGAAATGGCCACGGTAGGGTGTACTAGCAGGTGAGATTTTTAGAGAGTACCCTAGGATATTGGAGAACCATGCCTTTGACATAGACATAATACCTTTCGAGTTGGGGATTGTGGGAATGGATTGGTTATCGAAAAATGGAGCCGAGGGTGTTAGTCAAGATTACCTCCTCCACGACAGGTGGGATTTCGTATGGAGTTAGTTCCTGGAGCTACGCCGGTAGCAAAAGCACTGTATCAGTTAGCGCCGTCTGCAATACAAGGATTATCTAACCAATTATAAGAACTACTAGGGAAGGGTTTTATTCGACTGAGTCATTCGCCATGGGGTGCACCGGTCCTATTTGTCAAAAAGAAAGACGGGTCGCTCCGCATGTGCATCGATTTTCGCGAGTTGAACAAGTTGACTGTGAAGAATTGATGACTTATTTGACCAAGTTACAAGGAGCTTCATATTTCTCTAAGATCGACCTCCGATCTGGATATCATCAGCTAAGAGTATTCGAGGATGATATTCCAAAACGGCATTTAGAACTCGTTACGGGCACTATGAGTTCTTGGTCATGCCATTCGGGCTGACCAACGCACCAGCTGTCTTTATGGATCTGATGAATCGGGTGTGCAAGCCTTATCTTGATAAGTTCGTGATCGTGTTCATAGACGACATACTCATCTATTCTCGTTCGAAAGAGGATCACGAAGAACACCTTCGAGCAATTCTAGAACTGTTGAAGGAAGAGAAACTTTTCGCCAAGTTCTCGAAGTGTGAATTCTGGCTTCGAGAAGTGAAGTTCTTGGGTCATGTATTTAACGAAAATGGAATTCATGTGGACCCCGACAAGATTGAAACTGTGAAGAAATGGGATACACCCCAAACACCTTCAGAGATACGGCAATTGTTAGGTTTGGCCGGATACTATCGTCGCTTCATGGCAAATTTCTCAAAGGTGGCCCAACCGTTAACCTTGATGACTCAGAAAGACGAGAAGTTTGATTGGAAGGGAAGCAAATGTGATGGCTGACGCCCTAAGAAATCACTATATGAAATCACTATGTGCTCAAGCTTTGGGATTGACTATTCAAACAAATTTGAAAGCTCAGATCCAACTTGCACAAAGTGATGCATTGAAGAAGAGAACCTTGTGGGAGAAGAATTCCGAGGGTTAGACAAACAGATGATTTGTAAGGATGATGGCATACAGTACTTCATGGATAGCATATGGGCACCCCATTTGGAGAGATGTTCGTACCCTGATCACGGAGGAAGCGCACAAGACACAATATTCTGTTCATCCTGGTGCAGTATGTATCACGATCTTAAGGATCTATACTGGTGGCCAGGCATGAAGAGAGACATTGCTATGTATGTAAGCCGATGCTTGGCGTGCTTGAAAGTTAAGGCCGAACATCAAAGACCATCGGGATTATTACAACAACCGAGATTCCCGAGTGGAAATGGGAGAACATAACTATGGACTTCATTACCAAACTCCCTAGAACAAGTAACGAACACGACTCGATATGGGTCATAGTGGATCGGATGACGAAGTCCGCTCATTTCTTACCGATCAGGGAGGATTACAAGATGGAAAGGTTGGCGAGATTGTACATTAAGGAGGTCGCGACACAACACGGTGTGCCGTAGTCAATCATATCCGACCGTGACAACCGATTCACTTCACAATTTTGGCAAACATTACAAAAAGCGATGGGCACTCGATTAGGTATGAGTACCCCTATCACCCACAAACAGATGGCTAAAGTGAACGAACGATACAAACGTAGGAAGACATGCTCAGAGCTTGTGCAAACGATTTCGGTGGTAGCTGGGACGCTCATTTACCATTGATTGAGTTCTCCTACAACGATAGCTATCATACAAGCATTGGATGTGCTCCATTTGAGGCATTATACGGGAGAAAATGTAGATTCCAGTTTGATGGGCTGAGATTGGTGAGAGCCAGCTTACGGGCCCAGAGATCATTCAAGAGACAACCAACGAAATTTTTTTCAAATCAAAGACAGACTAAAAGCTGCAAGAGATGCCAAAAGAGCTATGCCGACAACCGTTGGAAGCCTTTAGAATTCAATGTTGGAGATCACGTCTTACTCAAAGTCTCTCCCTGGAAAGGGATTGTACGATCTGGAAAGGAAAGTTAGCCCCTCGATACGTAGGACCATCCGAGATTACAGAAAGAATCGGTCTGGTGGCTTACCGATTGAGGTTGCCACAATAACTCAGTGGTGTACATGATACTTTTCACGCGTCGAACCTCAAGAAGTGCTTGGCGGATGAGTCCTTGCACGTACCAATTGAGGAAATCAAGATCGACGAAAGGCTTTATTTCATCGAGGAGCCTATCGAGATCATGGACCGAAAGGTCAAACGCTTGAGACGCAGCAAGATACCAATTGTTCGCATGAGATGGAACTCCAAGCAAGGACCAGAGTTCACGTGGGAACGAGAGGACCAGATGAAACTCAAGTATCCACACCTATTCGAGGATGACGCTCTTGGACCCAACACCAGTTGAATTTCGGGACGAAATTCTCTCAACTGGGGGATATGTGACATCCGTCACTTCAAGGTTTGTCATCTAACGTGAAATCTTGTTAACTGTTCTTAGAGCGTTCATTTTTCATCTTCACAGACTATTTGTGAGGTCACCATACTTGTTTAGTTTTCTCTGACGTTCGTGATACCTTTATTCGCGACCTTACCATCCAAAACGCTCACGAATATCGCAACCGACACCACTAATTATATTATGTCATGTAATATAAACCTCGTCTTAAACACCATTAAACACATCCTTATAATTAATATAACGCGCGTGTTTACGTCGTTTTCAACGGAAGCAAGTTCGGGGACCCGGGAGCAAAGTACAGGGACTACACCTGATAAATTGCCAAACTTGGCTGGGTATAAATACCCTTTTCCCAGCCATTTCCCCACCATTTGTTCTTCTTCCTCTTCACCTCCATCTCCATTTCTCTCTCAATCTTGCACCAAAATCGCCCATTTTCGTCTCGTTTTCACCGTCAAGACTTCGACTACAGCTGAGTCTACACGCTTCTTACAGGTAGACGACCTCGGTCGTCCCATTTCTTGCGTTTACTTCTGCGTTTCTAGGGTTTTCGTGTGCTCGGGTTTATCCGAGCACATGAGGTCGTGTGGGCTTGTGTGTTGTGTTCCAGTGGGTGAATCATGCCTAGATAAGTTAGGAAATGAGTCCTGGAAGTTCTGGTTGGGTAAAACTCGTGTCGGGCAGCCGAAGGCCGCCCTGCAACTTCCTGCAGTCGCGACCCCCGTCGGCGCGAATAGGGTTGTCGCACGACTGGGGGCATGCGACTGGGTGTGTGCATGCGACTTGTGTCTATGCGAATAGGTAAGTCGCGCGGTTGTGTCGCGCGGCTGTCGGTGGGTGCGAAGGAATGTGTGTCGCGCGACCGAGTGGTGCGACTAGAGTTGTCGCGCGACAGAGTCATGCGAATGTGATTGTGTGCGACCGGGTGTGAATCGCGCGATCGGGCTTGTCGCGCGAAAGAAGGTCCAATCGCGCGAATGAACCTGATTCGCGCAAGGGGACGTTGAGTCGCGTAACTGGCTGTTGGGTCGTGCGACTGGTGATGCATGGTACGATTGAAAGCTTACTCGCACGAATGAAGGTTCAATCGTATGGAAGTAGCTAATTCGTACGACTGAAGGTCCACTCGTGCGAATGGAGTGTCAGTTGTGCGTCAGGTCTTGTTGTGTGAATAGAGTCATTGTGTGGAGTTTTCCTGTGTATTGTGTGTGACGCGCGTATGTGTGGTTTTCCCCTTTTTGAGTGCCTTGTGTGATGAGATAACATCAAAAATAATGTCACTGCTCGAATGTCATAGCCATGACGGCTATCTTTAAATGCTTGGACCTACATAAGGTCTGAGGTGTGTGTGACTGCTTGTGTGTACTACCCACGACCGAACCGAAACTGCCCGCACCTATCAAACATCACATTAAGCGTTATGATCATTACTAATGCTTATCATTAACTGTCAATAGGTGTTTGACGATTCCTAGCATCTTATTCCAGGAAACCATACATCAATCGTGCTTATCATCTGTTCAGTGAGTTTCGTGGCCCCTTTTTACTCTTATATAACTTTTAAACATTTTCAAACTTGGGGAAGAGAACGCTCGCTTACTTAACATATTTTCAAGCATCTTTCTTAGTGGAAATCTGCTGTAACTCTATGGTTAACTCATCTTGCTTACTTGTTGGATGTTGACACATTGATGTTAAGGTCAATCAGATGTCAAGTAGCTGGTTAGGCATCGTTCTAGGTATATCGTGGATGTGGTGGGAACGCTGCGGGGAACCCTATATATAAGCATCACCGGTATACTAAGAATGCGCTTAAACTGGGTTACGGGATGATCTGATTGACTAAGGCATGAAACGTTGAATGTGATTCTATGCTAAGTTGCTACTACATGCTATTACTTGATTCTAAGTGTTATGTGATGTCACCTGTAAATGCTACTTGTTTGGTGATACTATTTGGCTGTGTGGGACTTCTGTGTGGGACTTCTGTGTGGGACTTCTGTGTGGATCTCTCAGTACAACCATTAATCCCGGTATTGGGACCTAAGGACTGGTTTGGTTGTAACCTATATGTATGCGCTATGTGGATCCTGCTACGTCATGTGAAACTCATGGAATGCTTATTACTTGTTGGATGCCTTTAACCTTGGATGCTCTCGGCTGTGTGGTTCTTCTGTGTGGTTCCTCTATGTGTTTCCTCTAAGCCGATCATCCATTACAACCATTAATCCCGGTAATTGGGACCTAAGGACTGGTTTGGTTGTAACCTAAACGTATGCGCTGTGTGGACCCTGCTACGTCACCTTGAACTTATTATGCTATGGAAAACCTTTTTGTATAACCCTTAATCCCGGCATTGGGACCTAAGGATTGGTTTGGTTATAAACTATACGTATGCGCTGTGTGGATCTTGCTACGTCTTTATAAACTATATTCTTTTTTTGAGAAACCTTTCTTACAGCCATCAATTCCCGTGTGGAACCGATGACTAGGTTTGGCTGTATCTATTTATAAACGGTAAGCCGCCTGCACATAAGTGTAGTCGTGGTAACTTTTATTAAACTTACTTACTATTTTCATCTTAACATCTTTTTTTACTTAAAACCTGCGAAGCTCACCAACAATTATGTTGACCGTTTTTAAGCGTTTCTTTTCAGGTGATCAAGGTAATTGAAGTTCTAGGAGCACTGCCTTTTAGAGGAGACCCTAGGACATATTTTGGAGAACTAAGCATTTGTAAACATTAAGCTTCGGAACATCTTGGTTGCTTGAACTTGTACATTGTACACTTGTTCCCGAGTTATGGGAATTTACAATGCAAGTTGTTATCAATGAATATGTGATCATTTTATGTTATGTTTATGGCTATGCTATCGTGAGCATTGATTATACACGACACAAGTCTCCAATTATGTTCGGGTATCGTCATGACACGCTTGTCATCATATTATTATTGCTACTCTATCCATACCATGTGTTATGACGATCCCGTCTGGCTCGCATTCCCCGTGTTTCCGCTATCAGCGGGGGTGTGACACCAGATATTGAGGATTGTCTGTGTCAAGAATAATCATCTTATTAGCAAGCTTTTCAGTTTCCTGAAAACTTCTGACAAGATTCCTCAATGAGGTGGACTGGAGTCTTTTAAGACTCTTCCATGGGTAATTTCTATCTTGTAACCATGACCTCAATGCTATCACATTCATATCTTCAGGGTCAGGGTGATGTAACTCAGACTTTGTAGATCATCAACATTGATTACCTCTTGAGCTCTAACCCATTCTCCATGTTCTATTACTATCTCATTTGGATCAATTGGTGCTACAGACTCAGCTGTGACACACTTCTCATATTCATCATTGATCTGAGACACAGTTAATCCATCCAAATAGACTCTGTTATACTTCATCCTTACCAGATAATTATATCTGTCTTCAAAGTCAACAGGAATTTCATCTTGATCTTGAGGTTGTTCAATAGGAGAGGAAGTTCTTTCAAAGTTTACTTCATCAATATCATCATCATTCAAAACTTCATCATACCAATCATCCTCAAAATCATCTTCTATATCATCTAAAGCTTCAATCTGTTCTTGAGACACTTTCTCTTGAACTTTTTGAATTTCATCATCAATCCTTTCTTCCTTATTACCTTCTTTCTCAATTTCTTCTTCAACTCTTTGAATTTTGAAGGAAGATTCAGGTAAAACTGAATCATCAACTTCATCAATCTTCTTTTACCTTTATCTATCACTTTAGGAACTTCATCTACCATTTGAGGAGCTTCAACATCTATTGGATTTATCTCAGATACTATTACAATATCTGCAGATGTTGGCTTTTGAGGCTTTTGATTCTTGCTTAGTTCTTCTTTCAGTTTCTCATTCTCCTCAGTTACTCTCTTGAATTTCTCTTCCAAAAGATCATAATCTTTAATCATAAGATCAAAGTTCTTTAAGACATCATCTTTATCCTTTGCATAATTCACAAGCTTTTCATTCTTGTCTTTTAGATCTTCTTTGAGCTTTTTATTTACATCTTTCAGCAAACTCAATTCTTTTTCATACTTCAAGTTTCCTTCTTTCAACTTATCAAGATTGACTTTAAGATCAACAATTACTTTCTCTTTAGATACATTTTCTTCTTTAAGTACATTCAACTCATCTAAATCAACTATCTCCTCTATTTGTACAGACACATCATGTGTTGCACTTACAGGCATTTCTTGAGTTTGAATGGATGGTGTGTTCTCAAACATTGGATTACACCTAAAAGCATCCATAAAATCATACTCAACGGTTTGATTTTGCACATCAGCATCATGCTCAACCTCTTCATTCTGAATGTTTATCTCAGTGACACATTTCAACTTCATGTACAAATTCATTATGAATCACATCATCTACATCTTCAAGTGCTTCATTCACATTATCATCTTGTAAATTACCACCAAATATTTCTTCTCCTTCATGTTGAGCTTCATCAGCATGCTCAGACTGGTTCTCTCACTGCTTAATGATTGGTGTGTTTCAGCTCCACCACCATCATCATCATTATCATCATTAGAACTAGAAGAGCTATCATCATCAGAACTAGAAGAGCTATCATCATCATCCTGAGCATCTTCATTATCATCATCATCATCATTTTGCTCATCATCATCTTGAGTAAGATTTAGAGGAACTTCATCAATCAGATCAGCTAGATCTATTGGTTCACCTTCTAATAAATGATAGTGATCCACTGTAATATCTACCTCATCATTAGCAACATTCCTCATATATTCAAACATAGGAACATTTTGAGCACCAGTCAACATAGCTAGCCTCTTATATGATATTCAGACATATGTTCCAATTCAAGTCTATCTCCTCCAACTCCATAGACATGAAAATCAGGATATTCCTTGATGATCATTTGTAGAAATCTAAGGTACATAAGTATTTGTTCCTTATACCTCGCTCCAGATTGAATATGAATCCATTCAAGATCCATCTAGCCATATTAAATCTTCTGTTGTTGCAATGGCTACAATCGAGATGCAATGTCCACTGGGAATGAATACCACCCAGCACTTCTCTTGGACATGCAGTGTTGAAAGATATAGCATAGAAGCTTCCAATGGTTACACACGAGCTCTGAAAAACTGTTTCTTTGGAAATGATCAGGATGACCCATTTCCATGAATGTCTCTCTACATTCATTAATGTAAGCTCGGAGAGATCTTCTGGATCATTGTGACCCAGTCTCAAATCACCCTTATGGACTCTTCTGATACTTCTATCATACGATCATTGGTCACAAATCTTCTCCACACTTTACTTCCTTCTCATTCACTTCAACTTCAGCAGTGCTCCAGAACTTCCTGATTAGTCTGTTATAGATCACTGGCTGATAGCACATGGCATATACATATTTGGTCCTCAGAAGAAATCTAATCATCTCCTCAAATGATATGGCATCTTGGACATCTTCATTGAGCAAAGCAGCAACATTATGCTTAGGCTTAAACTTCAAATCAGCCACCTGCACAAGTTTAAAGCATTGATATTAGAAAATGTGTGAATTTTAAATCAAAAGATTGAATGAGTTTGAACATGTGATGATGTAAGATATAATAACCTAATGGTTTAATGAATTTGACTTACAAACTCACTTGTAATATTAATTAATGTTAACTGTAAAACTTTCCTGTTTTTATAAAATTTTAATTATCAGTTGAATTTTATTAAAAATTAACACATTTGATTATTTTATCTTTATCAATTTTATGAACATTTTAATCCTTTGAAATGAGTTTTATTAATTGTTATTTATTTTTCATTAGTTTATTTAAAAAAAAGTTCATCTGTTCATCTTCTTCTTCATGTTCATCTTCAGTTCACTGTTCATCGATGAACAGTTACCAGACATTCAATCAAAGTTCATTTCAATCCTTGATTAATATATCAATATGCTCGAAATCATATGATAATCAACATTCAATGATCAATTTATGAGATTGTTTCGATTTATACTCTCAAATATGAGATTTGACAATTTAGGGTTCGAGCGTCCGAATAGGGTCGAACGCCCATCACAAAATCATCATTTAATCACAAATTTATACGCTCAAATATGAGATTTTGACAATTTAGGGTTCGGAGTTTAAGAGAGTTTTGAAGTACGAATGAAATGAAAATTACACAAGTGTTCTATTTTAATAAGTGAATATTTTAGGCACATGAGCATGTTTGTGCGCATGAACCTAAATTTCACCAAGTTATTAGGCGCATAAGCACTGTTTGTGCGCGTGAGTACTGTTCAGGCACATAAGCACTTTTTAGGCACTTTTGCACTGTTCAGGCACATGAAGTTTCTGATATCCTAAATACTTGTGAATTTCACTTGAATTCAACCCTGAGAAGTCTAACCACTGTGTAGGCGCATGAGCAACATGAAATGCCCAACACTTGGTTTAAATTTTAGACTCATGACAACTGTTTAGACTCATGGGATTTTACAAAGCCCAACACTTATGAAATTTCTGAAATTCATCATGCTCCTATTCAGCGTATGGCCATGTTAGGCACATGAGATGACTTCAATGAGACTTACACTTGTGAATTTTTCAAATCCTTCACCTGCACAAGTGTAAACCATTAGTAGTATTTCATACTAATATTTAAACAATTTTGCTATTTTTGACTTTTTTCCCAAAATTTACATTTTAGACCTCAAAATTGAACTTTACACTTTGACCCTAAAGGATTTCACTTTTGTTCATTTCAATTATTAATCTTTTTTTAACTTTTTGAAATTAACTTCCCATCATTTTAGTCTCTGAATTTAACCAACTTTAGACTCACAAAATATTTTGCATGAAGCTTTTCCAAATTTGAAGTGCTTTCAGGTTCATTGTTTTATGAAAAACAAATCACACATGCTTAAGTTGATTAGCTTCATCTTTCCATCCAAAACATTCCATTTTGAATTTTCTCTGAAATCTTCTTACTTTTACTCCCCCTAAACTTTTAAGTTTTACAAACTTAAAGTTTCTAAAAATATCATAAGAAGATCACACAAGTCATGTTAATAAGCCTCACATACACACAAAACATGCATAAAGAAAAATGAAAAGAAAGAGAATAAGAAAACTAACAAACACATATGAATCAAAGTCTACATGAGATCATATCAGAATAAGCCAGCACATTGAACAACAATAAATATATGAATAGTCAATGACAGTGATTAAATCCTAATCAAGTGTGTTCCATGTCAGCAAATACTGCAGCAAAGGAGAACATGATCTAGTACAGATACAAAGTGTTTTTGGTAAACGGTGCAATCAGCACACACTTACTTTCAATTCTTGGATTGATTAAGGTTTATTTAATATGACATGACATGTCTCACACAAAGACTTAGAGAGATAACAGATCATCAAGATATATACAGAACGTACCAAACTTCTCAACTTGATTACCTGACATATATTCATAACCAGAGTTCATGTTTATAATTTAATTGAGAATTATCATGGATAACCATTGATAATCTCGTTAACCACTCCATGATGAATGGGTTGTGCACATTGGCATCTTTTGACATCAGGAGAAAATCTAGGTCTATAATTCCTTACGATAGAGAATATCTCATCACTTCAGGTCTATGATGACTCATAACAGAGAAGTGAATTGATGCCTTTAACATGGTCATGGTTAAATCATATCACCACCATGTGAGAGTTGTAACTTTACAAGCCATACTATCCGATAGTAGCTAATGCTACTCATCAGTACTAAGATGAATACACACACATGCATAAAGGATTTAGTTGAATTACAAGAATTTACTGTGTTCAGTCTAATTACATGACCTTACCTACACATCTGATCTGATCATGTCAGACTTTTGATCTGGTCAGGACTTATTGATGAGTGAAGAATGCAACTGAACAAACTGATGTACTATCATCTATCACATATTGTAGATTGATTCAATCCCTAAGAAATGTAAACTATACTAAAGTAAATACTTTTCTATTTATGTATTTTCTTTTTCTACACTGCACACATGCACACAATATATACACAGAAGGCAATTAACATTGACAGTTGATCATGAAAATTTCTGTTTAATTAAGTGAGGGTTTGTGTATTTTTTCATTCAATCAAGTTCAAAGTGGTTGATTAAACGAATTGACTCGACTAAATATTCAAACATGCCTGGTAAGAAGGCTTGGTGAATAAGTCAGCCAACTGCTTTCCAGTGTGCAATTTGAATTAAAATGATTATTAAACCTTTTTTAGAGTTCTCTCTGAGAAAATGATATCGAATTTTGATATGTTTGGTTTGGAATGTTGGATAGGATTAGCTGTTATAAACATAGAAGCTGTGTTATCAATATAAATTGGTGTTTTCAAAAAAATAAACCGTAATCTAATAGTTGATTTTGCAACCTAGGATTTGAGAACATCCCGCTGAAGCAGCAATGTACTCAGCTTTGCTGTAGACATAGACATAGAGACGTGGTTGTGTTTATTACATTGCCACGAGACTAATCGGGGACCCAGAAATTGACACACACCCGTTGTCGATTTCTATCTTGACAACAACCACCGTAATCACTGTCTGTATATCCATGTAACTAAATTCCCTTCATAAGGGTACCATAACCCTAATGCTGGCTTACCTTTGAGATTACTAAATATGCATTTGACAGTAATTAGATGTGATTCCTTCGGTTCTGATTGATACATGGATAGACACAAACAAATACATAATGTCTGGATGCGATGTAGTAAGATACATCACGAGCCAATCATTGATCGTATAGCGTTTGTGTCGATAGATTTTCCTTTCGGATCAGGTTCAATCTTGGTGTTAACATCTGCAGGAGTTCTGATAGACTGGCAGTCTTCCAACTTGAACTTTTTCAAGAGTTTTCCGACAAACTTCTCTTGATTTATGAAGATTCCACCTTCTGTTTGTTGACCTGTAGTCGAGAAAGAAGTTAATCTCCATATAACTCATCTGGAATCGGAGACTCATAATATCCTCGAATTCTTTGCATAACTTGGAGCTTGTAGATCCGAATATGATGTCATCAACATACACTTGTACAATAAGAGAATCATCATCCTTCTTTATAAATTAAAGTTGGATCGATTTTCCCTCTTGTGTATCCATTTGGATTAAGTTTTGTGACAACGTTTCATACCAAATCCTTGGTGCTTGATGTAGTCCCTATAATGCCTTACTCAGCTTACACTAGATGTGGAAATTCAGCATCCTCAAGCCGGGGGTTGCTTCACAAATACATCATCAGTTATAGGACATATAGAAATGCCCTTGACGTCCATTTGATACACCTTAAACTTCATGAATGAAGCATATGCCAGGAAAATCGAATGGATTCAAGTCTTGCAACTGGAGCAAAACCTCATCATAATCTATTCCTTCCCCTTGCGTGTATCCTTGTGCAACGTAGTCTGTTTATTCCGTATTACGATACCATGATCATCAGTTTGTTTTCTAAACAACCATTTCGTGCCTATCGCATTTTCACTTCAGGTAAATCACTAAATTCCACACTTCTTGTTTGTGGAATTGAAGAAGTTCTTCTTGCATTGCTTCAATCTAACCATGTCCGTTAACGCCTTGGTGACGTTTTAGGAACAATCTGTGAAAGAAAACAGGAGATAAGCAAACATTGCTTGTTCAGATTTACTCCTAGTTGTTCTTTCATTAAAGGACAATAATCTGGGATGTTGGATGGTTCCTGTGGGATACGAGATGTCGGTATCTCAGTTCCTTGAACATTAACATCCAGATTGGTTTGGTTCAGATTGGAGCGCTGGGCAACAGGTAGAAGAATGTGGAGTGAAATTTGGGCTTGAGTCGGTGAATTGATAAATTAATCAAGGTTACTATGATCAATGCATCTCTAGAGATGGAAGATGGCCAGACTCAGGTTGTCCAATTTCTATACCATCATTAGGAATAGGTTGTGATCCTTCTTGATTTAACGAGACTGAATGATCTGAAGCGCTGAAGTAGCATGATCATTGTCATTGAATTGTATCATTGAATCCTTGACAAATGAGAAGAATGGATAATCGGCGTGCGTGAATCAATCTATATCATCAGAATCCAAATCATCACTGAAAGATCCAAGGTCTCCTCTAGAGTTCTTCTTACCTTTAGAATCCTCAGATTGATTAAACACGTTAGATTGAAATGAGTTTGACAAAGAATCTAAATTCAAACAACATGCAGGACAGGACATTTGAAACTGATGGAAAAGGTTTTTTCCAGAAATTTAACATTGAATGTTTCATTAATAGTATTTGTCCTAGGGTATAAACTCGATAGGCTTTGGAAACAGATGAATATCCAACGAAAAAACCATTGTCAGCTTGTTTTCAGATTTTCCTAAATGATCACTTGAGTTTAAGAATCATAATGGAAAACCCAATGATTTTAAAAAATTTATGTTTGGTTCATGTCAACACATTAACTGATATGGAGTTTTCTTGTTATCTTTCACAAGTAAGAATTATTGAACAAAAAAGGCTGTGGCTATTGCTTCATCCCAGAAAGTGATCGGAATTTTGGCATCAGCTAACAGGACGGGTAGCTTCAATCAGTGTTCGGTTCTTCCTTTCAGCAACTCCATTTTGGTTGTGGAGTTCTGGGAGCACTGAACTGACGAACTATCCCTTTTCTGCACAAAAAAAAATCAATGTTAGCATTTTTAAATTCCGTTCCATTATCATTCTTATTATCTTCACTTATGCTCTAGTTGATTTTCAACTTTATTAATAAATTCTTTAAAAGTTCTGCATTTTAGATTTAGCATGAAGAAAGAAAACCCAAGAAAATCTTGTATAGTCATCTATGATAACTAAACAGTATGATTTTCGACCAATACTCCTACATTAGTTGGTCGAAAAAGGTCCATATGTAACATCTGGAGTGGCTTGGTGTTTGAGTTTATGAGCTTGGACTTATAAGACGTCGAGTTGCTTTCCCTTCAGACATGCTGAGCAGAGATCAGTTGTTGAAAACTTCAAGGAGTCCAACGACATGATTTCCGGGCTACAAGCTTGTTCATGTTTTTGAAGTTTGAATGTCCGAGTCGTCTATGCCATAACTGGTTTTCATCATTCGATGCTTTAGCAATCAGGCAAGTTGTTTCTGTTGCAGGATCCACTTGAGACATATCTAGTTATATACGTCTCTGCCCCGTGCAGCTTTAACTATGACCCAATCTTGCTAATCTGAAAACCTGGTTTCAAGACATAAAGTGAGAATCATAAAAAAGAATAGAATAAGATTTGTCACAAATTTGGGATACACTTAATAGATTAAAGTTCAACTGTGAACAGTAGTTGACTTTATCAAAACTAATAATCCCATTTGACACTGTTCCTCTCCTGTTATCTTTCCACATGCCATCACCTCCAAAAGCAACGTGTGTTCCATCTTTTAACTTAAAATCTTGCAACAAGGCTTGATTGCCCGTCATATGCCGGCTACACCCACTGTCAACATACCATGAGTTTATTGGTCTCCGCGGGCGGACCTGCATTCAAAAACATTTTAAGATGAGTTAACCCAAGCCGATATGGTCTTGGGCTTTCCAAACTTATCAACAATTGTAAACTGTTTAAATATGAGTTTGTTTACATCAGAAGTTTCTTTCCAAACTTATCAACAATTGTAAACTGTTTAAAATGAAGTTTGTTTACATCAGGTTTCTTTTGATATTTAGCATTATCAAATCCTCTTTGAAAAACATGTTGATTATCTCTTTGTTGTTTTGATTTCAAAGCATTATATCTGTTTTCAAGATCATCATCAAGAAATCTTGAACCATTATATGAAGCATTTGAGAATGTTTCATTTTTTATTCTCACAGATCGTGGAATAAACTTCCCTTGATTGTATTGCTGTGATTTGACAAATATTGATTATCATAATCAGAATTGTTTCTTTTGAAAGATCTCAAACCCAAGGAAGGTTGTTGTTGTTGTGAATATTTAAACCCAATATTATGATTTCTTTTAAATTGTGGGTTTACAAATCCTTGATTACTAAAATCCTTCCTTGATGAGTTCTTTCTAAAGTAGCAATCCTTTGTATTATGATTTCTTTCATCACACAATGCACAGTATTTGTTAAAGTAGCAATCAGCAGTTGTGTGATTTGTCATATCACATATATGGCAATACTTGTTAAAATAACATTCTGAAATGTCATGATTATACATATCACAGATATCACAATATTTTGAGAGTGATTAAACAACATTTTGTTAACCCTTGAAGTGGAAGAAACATTTGATTCTTGTTTAAATTTAGGGTTAGGCAGATTATTTGTTGTTTCTTTTTGGTGTGAATTTGGTCATTTGATTCTTAGGATTTGTCTTTTGGACTTGATCACAATTCTTTGACTCCTTAGATACAAATCTTTTATGCACAGCGGAAGTCTTAGGACCTGAACTTGTTTTCAGATCAGAGTTAGATTTGATCTTAGGTTTAGATGTCATTTCTGTGATTGTGTTCATGTCAAAAGTTCCTGCTGACACAAACTTCACTGGTTTAATTTGAATATTTTTCTTTGACTGATTGATTTCTTAGCTTTAGCAGCCTTTCTTCTTCTTTGATTTCTTAATCTTGATGATGTTTTGTTGCTTTGAATTTTAATTGAATCTTGAGAAGATTCTTTTTGACAATCTTTGTTTCATTCAATTCATTTGAACTTGAATCATCAGAAAAAGTATTATCTGATTTAAGCTCTTCATATTTTCCTTTCATTTTGTTATTGTCATCAGTAGATTTTTCAATCTTTTGTTCATTTTGTTCAATAACACTTTCACATTTTGGTACAAACAACTTTTTATGCATTTGTTGAGGTTCATAAGATTTGACTTTAATTGGATGACCATGCTTTATCTTTTCTAAGTCTGTTTCTTCATAAATTTCAACGTTTATCTTTTGAAGTTCTTTTGGTCTTGATATTCTTTAAGTTTAGCTTTATTTTCTGGTGAATGATCATGAGTATTAAAATTCTCAGGTAAGGTGTTTGAGATTGATTCAGGCATAGGTTCATGTGTAAAACCTAATCCTGTTTTATCTTTATCCTTTCTTCCATTCACCAGTTGCTCAACAATTTCTTTGAGCTTTTAACTTTGGCCAAATCAATTTGAGTTGCTGCATGTGCCAATTTTTCTTGTTCAAGAGTTTGGTCATCTCTTCAAGTTGTTTCTTAACAAGTTCAAGTTCTTTAAGTGTTTTGTTCCAAGAAGCTTGAAGAGATATGATCTTGTCATCAGCATTCTTATGATCTGTTTTTAGCTTGTTGTGCTTTAATTCCTCTTGTTTGAGTTTATCACATATTTTGAAGGAGTATGTTCTATAATGTTCAACCTGTTCAAAACATGCTTTAGTGCACATTTTCTCTCTTACTTCCACTGGTATTTCTGGATATGAATTAGAAGATTCAGTGTCAGAAGATGAGTTAACAACCTTTGGTTGTTCAGATTGTGCCATTAGAGCAACTTCTTCAGTGCTTTCTTTTGGATCTGATTTGTCACTCCAGTCATAATCTTCCTCTTGATCTGATTCACCATCTTTCTTAGGATCCTTATCTTCAGACCAGTCTTCATCATTAAGTTCAGCAACTAGAGCCAGACTAGAAGTGAGATCAGCAGTAAACTGTTCTGCATATGCACTCCAATCATAACCATCTTTGATGCTTACAACCAGTGCCTTCTTTGGTTCCTCACTAGTCTTCTCTTCTTTAGGTTCTGGCATAGGTAGGCTTTGATAAGGCTTTTGAAATGTCTTGTTAGCCTGTTGCTGATATTTCTGACTGTTTGAGCTACCTTGACCATTTCCTCCTTGATTCCTTGGAGCTTTACACTCTCTAGAAAAATGCCCATAGCTATTACAGTTAAAGCACCTTGATTTTGATTTATCAAACCCAACAGTTTTGTTTGCACTGGGTTTGTAGTTTCTGTTAGCATATGAGTGCTTTTGAGTCCTGTAAGCTATCATGACCATTTGCCAGTTGAGATCCATTTCTTCTACATCATCAGGATCCATCTCAAACAGATCTTGTAGAACTAACTCAACTTGAGTCAGATGACTGCCTTGGTAAGCTTGAAAACTTGCCATGAAAGCTGTAAAGGCAGATTTTGACTCTTCATCCTGTAAAAGAATATTAATGACATCTTTTACTTTGCTGGATTGGCAGAGTTTGAGGATGGAATCTCAGTTTGAGGTTTAGGCATTTGAGCTTTAGGAGGAGACTGTGGTTGTGGTTGAGTAGAATAAGCAGGTGTTACTAGTGAAGAATCCTGCTCCCACAAACAAATCACCTTCATCTTCAGGAGTTGTCTGATCTTTAGCAAGAAATGCATTCTCTACTGTATTTGCTGGAGAAGCAACATACTTATATTGTGATGTTGATGCATGTCTGTCATTGTTTCTTGAACTCTCATCAATCTCTACTGATTCAATCTTTGCAATGAGAAGATCAAGATCCATTGGAAACTTTTCAGTGTGTTTCAACAAAGTGACAGTCTGTTTCCAGGATGATGGTAGTGCATTCAGAAGTCTGTTATTTAGATCTTCAAGATCATTCTTGATTCCCAAAATAGACATTTCTGTTGTAAGTTGCACAAATCTGTTCATCATCTGATTAATTGTCTCTCCTGAGATATGCTCAAATAATTCAAGTTGCCTTTTCAGTTTCTATTTTTTAAGATCTTGAATTTCCTTTCCTCCTTCATAGATAACTTTCAAGGCCTTGTACATTGTATATCCAGTTTGATAATTTTCAAGCCTTGATAGTACTTCCAATGGTAGCCCTTTGCACATGAGAGAGTAAGCCTTGATATCATTTTTCACCTTCTTTAGATCATCTCCATGTAGATTGTCTTCAGGATAAGGTTCTTGTGTATCTCTTGTATACACAAAACCTCTATCTGGACCATCAGTAGTCACAGGATATAAGGTCCTTTTTCAATTGATTTCCATAAATCAGTGTCTATGGAATTCAAATGATGCTTTAACCTAAGAGACCAGTTTTTGAAATCAACTATATTTTTAAGTTTAGGAAATCTATTTTCAAAGTCTTCTGATTTCACCAGTCTTATATTTTTGTTAATTTTCTAAGTTTTTGAATTAAGAAAAGAATTAAAAATATTTTGGATTTTTCAATTTTTTTAATGAAAAATGTCTAAGTATCAAAGGATATGTGTCTGAACAGTGAAAGAACGGTCCAACAGTTGACAAAACTTCTAAGGGATTGCCTTAGAAAAATTTCCAAAACGCCCAAGTTGATGCGCCTGAATTTTACTTGATTTCCAAAACTGCTCAACAGTACCAAACTCCCAAACAGTGATAAAACGCCTAGGGTGAAAACGCCTTAACAGTTGAAAAAGCCTAAACAGTGTTCAAGCGCCTGAACACTTAGGCAAATTTCAGTGATTTTTAACCCTAATGCGCCACATTCATCATGTTCATATGAATATAACTAACTCTGAATTTCTGAAATCCTTCAAATGTTGATGAATTGAACTGAAACTTTCCAATTAGTTCAATATAATGCCGATAATCATTCTTCTAGCATCAATTTCAGTAATTATCAACAAGAATACACTCAATTTCTAGAATTTCATTTCATAAACTCATGAACTTTTTCGAACACTTTTTCATTGATTCAATCAATTTTGATGAAATATACTGCGATTTGTGATTCAAATCATGTTTCTGATGATGAAACACAACTTTAATTCACAATGTTTCACTCGAATTGTCAATCAATTACAGATTTCAGTGAATTTTAGAAGTTTCTATGTTTGACAGAACTTCAAAAACACTCAACGGAAAGCTCTGATACCATTTGATAGGATCAAATGCATCAATCTATAATGATTTATGTATACAATTCAAAGAAACACAAACAATTGTAATCAAATCAAGCACATATCAACAAAATTCACAATTTCATTGATATAGCAAAGACAATTACAAGAGTAAGAAAGCAGTTCATGCAAAAACATATCATCTACTCTAGTCTAAGCTATTTATACGACCAATAAACTAAAGACTATCTATTTACAATTCTAGTCCCTATACTATGACAAATTGTAAAAGACACACTAAGACTAAATGTTAATCTTTCTAGAGTACTAACAAAAGATGAAGTCTTCCGAAGTCTCCCGAAGCCAACTATTGAAGACAGATTGAAGACTTTTTGATCACATGCTTTATCTGATGTACCTTTTACATAAAGCTGGACCCCTTTCTGCTGTAACTCTGATAAGACACCAACTTTACATAAGTTGGTGAAATGTCCATGCTTTTGGTAACTGTACATTGAGGTCTTGAGTCTGTAACTTTGCACTTTATGTACTTTATCCTTTTTGTAATATATTTGGATGTGAGCTATGGCATGTCATAGTCACCAGTCAAAAGGCAAATTGCCTTTTAACTCTACATTGATTTTGTTGTCTAGATCGTGTATCCAGCTGGCCTTCAAAGTATGGCCGGCTATAGGTTGTAGTATAAGTATCTCTGGTCCATGTATCTTATTGTAGAACTTTGAAAACACTTGTAAGGAACTAGAGAGCAATATACATCAACCTTGAAAACCAATTACTTGTGTTGTTCTTTTTCTGTCTCATATACACGTGTTTCTTAGTACTCAAAACTGACTTTTCTAGTTCACCATTTGAATTGTTAAGTGTTATTGCACACTCTCTTCTTTGTGTTGTTGTGTTGTTAGTGCATACCCTTCAACGGTCCTGCAATTGGTATTAGAGCATTTCAGGCTCTTGATATAAGATCTCACCATCTTAAGATCCCTCACACACACAAAATACTTAACCCTTCAAATGGCAGCTATCTCTAAAGCTGATATGGAAATTGGAACCATGACAAAGTCCCCACTGATCACTCTTGATGACTTTGACACTTGGTGCCAAAGAATGGAAGGCTTTATCAAGTGTCTAGACTCAAGAATGTGGGAATCTGTTGTCACTGGACCTTACATACCTACCACCTCTTCTGCTGCTACTGGAGGTGGTATGATCCCCATGGCTGTGGCTGACTACTCAGATGAAGATAGAAAGAGAGTAGAAATTGATCAAAAGGCCATGACGACCCTTCAGACTGCTCTTCCAAACTCTGTATACAGAGGTTTCAAGAAATGCAAAACAGCTAAGCAGTTGTGGGATGCATTGAAACTAATGTATGAGGGTTCCACTGAAGCCAAGGTGAACAAGAAGGATTTCCTAAAGCAGCAATTTGAAAATTTCACCTTTAAAATAGGTGAGACCATGACTCAACAATACTTCAGGTATGTTGAGATTATGGATACTCTAGTGGATGTTGGAGTAACTCTTGAGAACAGGGATATTGTAAGGAAGTTTATGTCCTCTTGTGACACACCGTAATTTCAGGTTAACACTATTCAAACTGTTGTCGTTATCATCATTACATTCTCGTTATTACTCGAAACGTATACAAGCATCGCCACTGACATCGTTAAATAAATTATGATATATAATACTAACATTGGTGTTTGTAGAGGATTCAAATAAACGGGATTACTTAAGGAATCCTCTTAATTAACATAGCTCGCCCATTTATGTCGTTATCAACCGAAACAAATTCGGGAACTCAGGGACTAAGTGCGAGGACCAAACGTGACAAATTGCCAAACTAGGGCTGGGTATATAAACCCCTTACCATCCCTAATTTTCATTTCACTCCCATTTCTTCTATCTTCTTCACTATCTTCTCCTCCACCTTTTCTACCACCTCCTAGCACCACAACCGCCTCGTTTGAGCTTGTTTTCATCGGCTAAACCACGCTACAACTGAGATAGCATGTTTCTAACAGGTAGGCGACCTTGGTCATCCATTTTGTCGCTCGTTTCACTGCTGCAAATCTAGGGTTCGGGTGCTCGGGTTCAACCCGAATGCATGTGGTCGTGGGGGTGCGTGTGAGGTCAATCAGCATGTGCATTTTACTTAGACATGTTAGGAAAGTGTTTCTGGAAGTCCCTGATGTGTGAAAACCGTGCACGGAACAGCCGAAGGCTGTTCAGCCTCACCAGCAGTCGCGATCTGTTGCAGTTCGCGACTGTGCCAGTTGTGCGACTGAGCCGTACGACTGGGAGTGTCGTGCGACTGAGTGGTGCGACTGGGATGAGTCGTGCGACTGAGTCCAGGTGTATGGGCTTGTCATGCGACTGAATGCATACGATTGAGAGTGAGTGTGATTGAGTCAATCGGATGAATGGAGGTTCAGTCGCACGACTGAATGCTGAGTCGCACGAATGAGGGTTCAATCGTACGAGTGAAGTTGATTCGTACGATTGAAGGCCCATTCATGCGGATGAAGTGTCTAGTCGTGCGTCTAGTCTTATTATTCGATTGGAGTCATTGTGAGTGAGTTCTTCTTGTGTGCGGTGTGCCTATCGTGTGATGATAAGACAATCAACAAAGTGTCATTTCTTGACCACAAAGATTAAAGTCAACGCTATTAACAAGCACATACTTTTTCAATCTAAAATAACCTAACCGTTTACAATTAACGACAACCTATCTGGGATCTACGTAAGGTCTGATATGTGTATGCCTGCTTGTGTGTGTGTGTCACCCACGACCGAACCAATGCGACCCGACTAAACATTTCTATTAACACTAGACATAACATTAACGCTTAACATAACTGTCAATAGGTGTTTGACAGTTCATTGTGAACAACGTTTGGGAGGCTTCCATCCTACATACTACATCATCAGTGAGTCTTCACGGCCCCTATTTTACTTTTTTTCTTTTTGGGGGAGAAAACATTCAAACAAATTTACATAAATGGTTTTAGTATTATTGATATTGCTTGTTACATTAGTGCAAACACACATAACAGTCCTGACACTCTCGAACCGTTAGTAATGTGTAGCGAGGTAATTCTGAGTGGTACTACTGGGTCTAACAAATCCGCCCGGGCTAGTCGCGCTAGCTTGATTGGAGGTCAAACGGGGGCAAAATTGACCTAACATTTGTCACTGTCTGGTGAGACGTGATGGGATACAACAAACATATAGGACGCAAACAGTCAGCTTCGGTTCGAAACACTAAGTAACATGAACATAGGCTAGCTACCTAACGATATGCTTTATATACTAAACCATTGAAACACTTTCGGACACATTTCTTGTTGATTAAACCTGTAACTCACCAACTTTATGTTGACACATTTTAGCATGTTTTCTCAGGTCACAGGAACGCATAAGCTCATGATGCACGCTTCAGGAACGCACTCAGGACATGCATGCATCGATCGTATTTTCTTGCATTGAACATTTTGTTTAGACTTGGCACTTGTAACTTTCATGTAATGGATTTACATATCATGTGTCGTTCGATATGACTATGTCTGAGATCCTGGTATGTCACACGCCTAACGGTAAAACCCCGTTTGTGAAAATTAAGGGGTGTGACAGATTGGTATCGGAGCCACAGGTTATAGAGAACTAGGATTGAATTGCATTTAGACTATAGCCTTAGACACAACACTAGTATTGCACAGACACTTTTACATGATTACAACTGTTATACGAAGAACCTCCTGGCGTACTAACATTACATTGCTGAACGAACATAACCTTATCGGTATGACATGTGTATCATTACCGACTGACAGAGGGGCGGAGAATCCCGCTCGCTCACTTCCAACATTTACACTTGATTCTTCACTCTCTGAGTTGATGCAATGACGAATTGAACATAACATTTCCGCATTGGAACACAAAATTTTTCTAACCTGCAGGACTAGCCTAACGATGACAAACAAGAGAACAACACCTTACTCTTCTAACTCCTTCACACTTGTTACCATTCCCAACATATCCTATCTTCTACACTAGTCTGAACAGTAAACGAGGGACAACTAAGATATTTAAAGTCTATCATAGAATCGGACTTAGACATTTAAACGCCTAGAACTTCAAAGGAAAAGGGCCAAATTTTCTTGGTTCCCCGTTGTTATCTTAACCGAATCCCTTGTACAACCTTAGTGCAACCTTAGTTATTTGGTCCTTGGTATATCAAATATATCTTTGATACCTCTATAATTGATAACACTCGGTACTTGACAAGGTATGTTATCTCGAATAGGAGGAACCATGAATGACCATGCAAAGCAAATTAGAATCACGGGTGCACACAAAATTGTAATTTGTCATGCATGAGAATTCTGGCAACTCTATTGAGAGATAACGGACATGATCGGTACAAATTTTCATTTCCACACTTGGGGACATGGGGTCTCGGTTCTCATAAAGCTTCACTATTGATATGCAAACAAATCTTTCATTCCTACTAGTATGATACAATTTATTATTATCAATAATTATTATCCGTTATTGATTAATATGCATTGTGAATTGAAGAAATCATGTCTGGAAGAAGAGCTGGACGCTCGGTGGATGAGGAAACATCACCCTGACTCAAGCTGAGTTGAATGCTATCATCAATGAGCGCGTTGCTGATGCGCTTGCAGCCTATAAACAGGCCTGCAATCAGGACCAGAACGACCAGAATCTAAATCAAGGAGGGTCGACAGTCTGTACCTTCAAGATGTTTATGGATTGTAAGCCTTACTCTTTCAGTGGTTCTGAGGGTGCTGTCACACTGCTTCGCTGGCTGGAGAAGCTCGAGTCGGTTTTCGCCATGTGCAACTGTCCTACAGGAAGTCGTGTCAAGTATGCCTCCGGCACACTGGAAGGACCAGCTCTGACGTGGTGGAACTCACAAGTCCAAACCTTAGGGCTTGATGCAGCTAATGGTGTTCCATGGGATGATTTCAAGATTTTGATGAAAGAAGAGTATTGCCCCAAAAGTGAAGTCCAGAAACTAGAGGCAGAGTTTTGGAATTTAAAGATGATTGGTTCTGACATTGAGGAATACACGACTCGTTCACACGAGTTGGCTGCTTTATGTCCTCAGATGGTGACCCCTGCCTACAAATGGATTGAGAAGTACATTGATGGTCTAGCTCCTCAAATCCAAGCTAGTGTTATGGCTGCTGATCCTATCACTATTCAACAGGCTATCCGACTAGCTCACAAACTCACTGATCAGGCAGTGGCATAGGGTACCTTGCCTAAACGTGGCGCTGCTTCTGGTTCATCTGATCATAAAAGGAAATGGGACGGTAACAATAGCAAGTCTTCAAGCTCTAATAACACCCAGCAACAACAGACCAGAAAGTTTGACTCATCCAGAAGCTTCACCAACAACAATCAGAACAACAACAACAATGGTCAGGGATCGAGCAACTATGCGGGCAAGTATCCAAAGTGTAACCAGTGCAACTTTCACCATCATGGCCAGTGTAATCGAATCTGTTATCAAAGGTGTGGAACGATGGGTCATGCTGCCAAAGACTGCAGGGGTGAACTGATGACTCAGCAACAACCCCAACAACAACGCAAGGGCGGAGTGACTAGAGGCTGCTATGAGTGTGGTAAGGAGGGCCATTAAAGGAAGGATTGCCCACAGCTGGCGAGTGGAAACAAGGGTAACAATGGAAGCAATGCTAAAGGTCGTGCTTTTGTGATTGGTTCTGGCGAGGCAAGGAATGACCAGAACGTGGTTACTGGTACGTTTCCCCTGAATGGTTGTTTTGCTTCTATACTATTTGATACCGGTGCTGACAAGAGTTTTATTTCCAACAAGTTCGTTAAGTTCTTAGATGTAACCCTAGCTGATGTGGAACCTAGTTACACTATAGAATTAGCCGACGGGAAACTAATTAAGGCAACTCACATTATTAAGGGATGCAAGCTAGGATTATGTGGGCATGAGTTAGATATAGATCTGATGCTTGTCACACTTGGTAGCTTCGTTGTAGTTGTTGGAATGGACTGGCTGTCCTAGAATCAAGCTGAGATCATCTATGATGAGAAAAACGTTCGTGTACCACTTCCAAGTGGTGAAATTTTATCAGTTCAGGGCGAAAGGAGTGGTACGGTCTCGGGAATCATCTCCTACATGAAAGCCCAGAAGTGTTTGCGTAAGGGTCATACCGCTTTCCTTGCTACGGTCACCGAAAAAGAAACAGAGGGAAAGAAGATTGAAGATATTCCTGTTGTACGTGATTATCCAGAGGTTTTCCCTGAAGACCTACCCAGTCTCCCACCGCATCGCCAAGTCGAGTTCCAAATTGATTTGGTACCGGGAGCCGCCCCTATTACGAGAGCACCATACAGATTAGCTCCAAAGGAACTACAAGAGCTGTCAACGCAATTGCAGGAACTATTGGATAAAGGATTTATCAGACCTAGCTCATCACCGTGGGGAGCCCCAGTCCTGTTTGTCAAGAAGAAGGACGGAACCTTTCGTATGTGTATCGATTACAGGGAATTGAACAAAGCAACGGTTAAGAATCGTTACCCCCTCCCGCACATCGATGATTTGTTCGATCAACTACAAGGTTCGAGTTTCTATTCCAAGATAGATCTGAGGTCAGGTTATCACCAACTACGGATTCGAGATGAAGACATTTCAAAGATTGCTTTCAGAACTAGGTATGGCCACTACGAGTTTTTGGTTATGCCATTCGGGTTGACCAATGCACCAGCGGTTTTCATGGACCTCATGAACCGAGTGTGCAAACCATATTTGGACAAGTTTGTCATTGTCTTCATCGATGACATTCTTATCTTTTCAAGGGATAAGGAAGAACATGAGGAACACCTTAGGCTGATTCTGGAACTGCTGAAACGAGAACAATTGTACAGGTAAATTTTCAAAGTGCGACTTCTGGATACGAGAGGTCCATTTCTTGGGTCATGTGGTCAATGAGAATGGGATACATGTGGACCCGGCAAAGATAGAAGCCATTAAGAACTGGGCTACGCCTAAGACTCCGACCGAGGTACGACAGCTTCTCGGGTTGGCTGGCTATTATCGACGGTTCATCGAAGGGTTCTCAAAGATTGCTCAACCTCTCACCGCATTAACTCATAAAGGCACTACGTACGATTGGGGTGATAAACAAGAATCCGCATTCCACTGAAGCAGAAACTCTGTACAGCACCGATTCTATCCCTGCCTGAGGGAACAGATGATTTTGTAGTTTACTGTGATGCTTCTATTCAAGGCTTCGGTTGCGTGCTAATGCAATGCAATAAGGTGATTGCTTATGCATCCCGACAATTGAAGGTTCACGAGAAGAACTACATGACACATGACCTAGAGCTTGGAGCAGTCGTGTTTGCACTCAAGATATGGAGACACTACTTGTACGGTACTAAATGCACCATTTACACCGATCACAAGAGTCTCCAGCACATCTTTGAATAGAAGGAGCTGAACATGAGACAACGTCGTTGGGTCGAGTTGTTAAACGACTACGATTGTGCGATCAAGTATCATCCGCGCAAGGCTAATGTAGTAGCAGATGCCTTAAGTCGAAAGGAGACGCCTAAGCAAAGACGAGTTCAAGCTTTACAACTCACCATTCACACCGGTTTACCCGAACAAATACGTAATGCTCAACCTGAGGCATTAAAAGACGAGAACCTGAAAGCCGAATCGCTACAAGGCATGGAGAAGCAACTGGAAACCAAGGCTGACGGAATCCGTTACTTCATGGACCGAACATGGGTTCCCTTGTATGGAGACCTACGAGAGCTAGTAATGGACGAAGCTCACAAATCACAGTACTCTATCCATCCAGGTTCTGACAAGATGTATCACGATTTGAAGGTTCTTTACTGGTGGCCAAACATGAAAGCTGATATCGCCAACTAAGTAAGCAGATGTTTAACCTGTTCTAAGGTTAAAGTGGAGTACCAACGACCATTTGGATTACTTCAACAACCTGAAATCCCAGTATGGAAGTGGGAACAGATATCAATGGATTTCATTACAAAACTTCGTTGGACTCCTAGTGGATGCGATACTATTTGGGTCATTGTAGACCGCTTGACGAAATCCGCACATTTTCTAGCAATCCGGGAGACTGACCGCATGGAAAAGTTGACTCGTATCTACCTAAGGGAAATAGTCTCTCGGCACGGTGTACCAATTTCCATTATCTCTGATCGTGACGCTCGATTCACTTCACATTTTTGGCAATCGTTACAACGAGCATTGGGTACACGGTTAGACATGAGTACGACATATCATCCTCAAACCGATGGCCAGAGTGAGTGTACAATCCAGACTTTAGAAGACATGTTGCGTGCCTGCGTGATAGATTTTGGCAGCAGTTGGGAAACTCACTTACCACTAGTTGAGTTTTCTTACAACAATAGCTATCACACATCGATCAAAGATGCTCCATTTGAGGCATTGTATGGGCGTAAGTGCTGATCACCTATTTGTTGGGCGGAAGTTGGAGAAACTCAACTCACCGACCCTGAACTTATGCACGAGACGACTGAGAAGATCATGCAGATCCATAACCGTATGGCAGCAGCACGTGACCGACAGAAAAGTTACGCTGATAAGCGTCGCCGACCGTTGGAATTTCACATAGGTGACAAAGTGCTTTTGAAAGTGTCACCTTGGAAGGGCGTTATTTTCTTCGGAAAACGTGGGAAACTAAGCCCTAGATACGTGGGACCGTTTGAGATTGTCAAACGGGTTGGCCCCGTGGCCTCTCAGCTGAACCTACCCGAAGAACTTAGTGGAGTACACGATGTGTTCCATGTTTCAAATCTAAGGAAATGCCTTGCAGACGAGACTCTTATCGTTCCGTTAGACGAGATACATGTGGACGAACAACTACGTTTCATCAAGGAACCGGTGGAAGTCATGGACCGAGAGGTCAAGATGCTCAAACATAGTCGTATCCCTATCGTCAAAGTCCGTTGGAACTCAAAGCGTGGACCAGAATTTACCTGGGAACGCGAGGATCAGATGAAGAAGAAATACCCGCAACTGTTCCAAAATCAGGCATCTACCTCTTGAGATACGCAGAAACTCTATTCGACATAGGTCACAAACCGTTGAGCCTTGTATTCCCCGTTGAACCTCGTAACATGGTGTTCTAATTTTCGGGACGAAAATTCCTGCAACAAGGGGATAATGTGACACACCGTAATTTCATGTTAACACTATTCAAACTATTGTCGTTATCATCGTTACATTCTCGTTATTACTCGAAACGTATACAAGCATCGCCACCGACATCGTTAAATAAATTATGATATATAATACTAACATTGTTGTTTGTAGAGGATTCAAATAAACGGGATTACTTAAGGAATCCTCTTAATTAACATAGCTAGCCCATTTACGTCGTTACCAACCGAAACAAATTCGGGAACTCGAGGACTAAGTGCGAGGACCAAACGTGACAAATTGCCAAACTAGGGCTGGGTATATAAACCCCTTACCGGCCCTAATTTTCATTTCACTCCCATTTCTTCTATCTTCTTCACTATCTTCTCCTCCACCTTTTCTACCACCTCCTAGCACCACAACCGCCTCGTTTGAGCTCGTTTTCGCCAGCTAAACCACGCTACAGCTGAGATAGCACGTTTCCAACAGGTAGGCGACCTTGGTCGTCCATTTTGTCGCTCGTTTCACTGCTGCAAATCTAGGGTTCGGGTGCTCGGGTTCAACTCGAATGCATGTGGTCGTGGGGGTGCGTGTGAGGTTAATCAGCATGTGCATTTTACTTAGACATGTTAGGAAAGTGTTTCTGGAAGTCCCTGATGTGTGAAAACCATGCACGGAACAACCGAAGGCTGTTCAGCCCCACCAGCAGTCGCGATCTGCTGCAGTTCGCGACTTTGCCAGTCGTGCGACTGAGCCATGCGACTGAGCCGTACGACTGGGCGTGTCGCACGACTGAAGGTCCATTCGCACGAATGGAGGTTCAGTCGTGCGAATGGCCGTTGAGTCGTGCGAATGGGTGATGTGTGGTACGACTGAATGCTGAGTCGCACGAATGAGGGTTCAATCGTACGAGTGAAGTTGATTCGTACGATTGAAGGCCCATTCGTGCGGATGAAGTGTCCAGTCGTGCGTCTGGTCTTATTATGCGATTGGAGTCATTGTGACTGAGTTCTTCTTGTGTGCGGTGTGCCTATCGTGTGATGATAAGGTAACAATCAATAAAGTGTCATTTCTTGACCACAAAGATTAAAGTCAACGCTATCAACAAGCACATAATTTTTCAATCTAAAATAACCTAACCGTTTACAATTAACGACAACCCATCTAGGATCTACATAAGGTCTGATATGTGTATGCCTGCTTATGTGTGTGTGTCACCCACGACCAAACCAATGCGACCCGACCCGACTAAACATTTCTATTAACACTAGACATAACATTAACGCTTAACATAACTGTCAATAGGTGTTTGACAGTTCATTGTGAACAACGTTTGGGAGGCTTCCATCCTACATACTACATCATCAGTGAGTCTTCACGGCCCCTATTTTACTTTCTTTCCTTTTTGGGGGAGAAAACATGCAAACAGATTTACATAAATGGTTTTAGTATTATTGATATCGCTTGTTACGTTAGTGCAAACACACATAACAGTCCTGACACTCTCGAACCGTTAGTAATGTGTAGCGAGGTAATTCTGAGTAGTACTACTGGGTCTGACAACCCCGCCCGGGCTAGTCGCGCTAGCTTGATTGGAGGTCAAACGGGTGCAAAATTGACCTAGCATTTGTCACTGTCTGGTGAGACGTGACGGGGATACAACAAACATATAGGACGCAAACAGTCAGCTTCGGTTTGAAACGCTAAGTAACATGAACATATGCTAGCTACCTAATGATATGCTTTATATACTAAACCATTGAAACGCTTTCGGACACATTTCTTGTTGAATAAACCTGTGAACTCACCAACTTTATGTTGACACATTTTAGCATGTTTTCTCAGGTCACAGGAACGCATAAGCTCATGATGTACGCTTCAGGAACGCACTCAGGACATGCATGCATCGATCCTATTTTCTTGCATTGAACATTTTGTTTAGACTTGGCACTTGTAACTTTCATGTAATGGATTTACATATCATGTATACGCTTCCGCACTGTTGTAAATTTTGTTTATGTTCTTCTGAGTGAAGTCAAATGTTTATTTTAAATTCATATAGTGTCGTTCGATATGACTGTGTCTGAGATCCTGGTATGTCACACGCCTAACGGTAAAACCCCGTTTGTGGAAATTAAGGGGTGTGACACCTCTCTTCCTAGGCAATGGACACATTATTGTGTTGTAATCAAGAGGACGGAGAACCTTAGACTCTCACTTTGATAGAGTTGTATGGCATTCTCAGTGGATACTAGATGGAGATGAACATGCAAGGTTCATATAGTAACTCCAGCAATCAAATGGGTTCAGCCCTTCATGTGTCTGAAAGGGATAGCGTAGAACCCCAACATCATCTCATATGCTACCCTAACATCTCACAAAAGGGTCCTTTCATCACCATCCCGGAGACACCAAGGGAGAATATACTCAAGGAAGCCCATTCTAAGAGAGAAGTTCTTCTCAAGCTTATGTGTCTTCTGATGAAAGTTGTGGCAGGTTTCTATTCACCCTTGAAGACTTGGACTGTATCCATCCAGATGATCTGGAGTATATGGAGATAGTCCAGCAAATGGCTCTTCTCACTCACAGAGCCAAGTGGTTATACAAGCGGACAGGAAGGAAGTTTCCCAGCAATACAGCCAGTGAAAAGTTTGGGTTGGATAAAAGCAAAGTTGAGTGTTACAAGTGTAATTTGATGTGTCACTTTTCTAAGGAATGCAAGGAACCAAGAACAAATGGTGGACAAGCACAATCCAGAGCAAACTACACTGATAAAGCTACCCAGAATGAGAAGCCAAAGCAGCAAGCTGCAGTTGCTATTGAAGAAGGAGGCTTTGACTGGAGCTTTCAGGTGGAAGATGCATCTCCAAACCAGGCATTAATGGCTGACCATGATGAAACCAAGGTATTGGAACATCTTTGTACTCCTGAATGTATTGCTAAAGTCAATAGATACAGGTCCTATAACTTTGAAATGAGATCCGATCTTGAGTCCTTAAACATCTTGAAATCTGATTTTAGAAAGGCTGAAAATGATTATAAGTTAAAGATAGAGGACTTAAAGAAAACCATTTCAGTCCTAAAACATGAACATACAAATTATAGGACTCAGATCAAGGATCTCATAACCAAGTTAAACAATGCCAGGCTGAGCTTGTGATAAACAAAGCCAGGGCAGAAAAATGTGTTCTTGAAGAAGAGACCTTCAAGAACATCATTCCTCATCCTTGCATGCAAAAGTTTGTTATCAAAACAAGCAGGGACTGGATCTAGTGAGATAGCTCCTCCACATACAATCTTGTCTGTAAGATCACCTAGGTGTGGAACTTGTGAAGATGAGCTTCCTCGCATAGACCCCTTGAGTAAAGAGGATGAAGAATTAATAGTGAAGAATTCCTCTGAGAAGTGTGAAGAGGAGGACTCTAAGAAGGGTCACTATCCTTCTGAGGAGAGTAGGAAGCCTGTGATAACCAAGTCTATGAGGAAGAACTTGATCAAAAGAGCAAGAGAAAGGCTAAGAGGGCTCAAGAGATCAAGACCACTTTTAACTCTAAGCAGAAACAAATCTTTATCTCTGCAGGGTTTGACATGGTTAAGATTGAAGACCTTAACCTCAACTCTTCTACCAAGAGTTCTGGTTCATGTTCAAATCATTTCAGCATCAAGAAGAAGGCTGATCAGTTGTGTACCACTGCTACACAACCTGAACCATCCAACTCCAAGAACAGTCCTCAGCCCAAAAGGACTGTCTTAGCATCTGCAAAGATGAAGGTGGAGAAGGGAAATGATCAAAGTTAGCTTTGTTCTCAAAAACAAACTCTTGGGTGGAAAAAGATGAAATGTGTTATGTGCGAGAGTACTTCTCATCTTGCTAAGGATTGTCCATACAATCCAAGAGGTACTCTTCATGTAACCAAGAAAGAGACTTTCAAGAGCTCTAAGAAGAATTCAGCTTCGAAAGGAAAGTTTGTTTCCTTCGGAAGCTCCAAAGTAAAGAAGAAGGTAAGTGGAAAATTGCCTTTAGAAGAAAATTTGGTATCGGAAGAAAGGAATACCTCTGAAGCACTAAAATCTGCTGCAGCGTTAGCAGGAACTTCCAAAGGTCCAGTCATCAAAACTTCCAAAGTCTCAAAAGCTTCCGAAGTATTGAATGTCAGGTTCAAACTTCCAAAGGTGTTGTGTAAGTCAAAGAAAGACCAAGTGACTAAAACTTCTCCATCAACAACAGCAAAAGTCCTCAAATCACAGCTATAGAATCTATTACTATTTCATTACCTTCTACTTCTTTTGATGAGCCCAAGACCAATAAGGCTTGGGTTTCCAAATGTAACTAATCATTTTCTTTGTGCAGGAACAACTCAAGACAAACAAAATATCTGGATCATTGATAGTGGGTGTTCCAGGCACATGACAGGCAGTAGGTCACTGCTCTAAAACTTTGAAAGAATTGATGGAGGACTAGTTGCTTTTGGAGGAGATGAAGGAGGTTACATTTCTAAAAAGGAGCAAGGTCACAAATGGTATGCTCAACATTGAGAAGGTAAATTTTGTCAAGGAGCTTGGGTACAATCTTTAGAGTGTATCCCAATTTTGTGATCGGAGTCATAACATGCTCTTTACTAAGCATGAGTGCATTGTTCTCAAGCCCGGGGTGATTATTTCTCATGAGCATATCCTGCTCAGAGCCCCCAAGAGAGGGAACATGTATAAGATGGACTTGCAAGAAACATCTCCCTCAGGAGAAGTTTCATGCTTTCTATCTAAAGCTAATAGTGATGAGTCTTTTCTCTGGCATAAAAGAATGTGTCATGTAAAATTTAAAAACATGAATAAGCTGATTAAGAATGATTTGGTAACTGGAACGCCAAAGAAAGAGTTTACAAGTGATGATCATTGTGTTGCATGCCTGAAAGGAAAGTAGCATAAGGTATCTCCCAAGCCTAAGGAAAGAAACTCCATCACTACACCCCTACACTTGTTACATATGGATCTCTTTGGCCCCACCACTGTAATGAGTCTAGGAAGGACCACTTACTATCTGGTGATCATAGATGACTTTACAAGATTCACTTGGGTTTTCTTTCTTAGAACTAAGGATGAGACTCCTGAGATTTTGAAGAATTTCATCTTAAAGATTGAGAATCAATGTGATCACAAGGTCAAAACCATAAGATGTGATCATGGAACTAAATTTAAGAACCAAATCCTTGATACATTTTGTTATGAAAAGGGTATTACAAGACAATACAGTGCTCCCAGGACTCCTCAACAAAATGGTGTTGCTGAGAGGAGAAACAGGACACCGATTGAAGCTGCAAGAACCATGTTGTCTGACTCTAAGCTGCCCATCACCTTCTGGGCAGAGGTAGTCAACACTACCTGCTACGTGCAAAACAGATTTTTAGTGGTTAAGTTTCATGGTAAGACTCCTTATGAACTTTGGCACAAGAGGAAGCCTTTCATTGGTTTTCTCAGGTCACTTGGATGTCCATGCAGCATCTTGAATACCAAAGATCAAATTGCCAAGTTTGCTGAGAAATCAGATGATGGACATTTTATTGGATATTCTTCTCAAGCTAAAGCTTATAGAGTATGCAATCTCAGAACTAGAGTAGTTGAGGAGTCAGCCAATGTGACTTTCAATGAGCACACTCCCAGTGTGAAAGGTTCTGGTCCGGATTGGCTATTTGATCTTGATTTAGTTACCAACTATTTTAACAAATCTTGTGAGAATGTTTCAGGATCTACAGATATTTTACCTTTAGGTGATTCTGATCCAAGATTTGAGCTAAGAAGACCTTCAAGTTACACATCTTCAGCTCCAGTTGTAACTACTTCAGCAAATGAAGTTTCTATCTGCACAACAATGACAAATTCAGTTGATACATCTGGTTCCAGCTCAGAAGGTCAACAACCAAACAAAGAAACTTCAAATGCAGAAGAAAATGATGGTGGTGGTGACAGTGATCAAGAATTTCTTGATGCTGATAACCACTCCATGGATGAACATATCAATGATGTCACGCACTCATTGGATCAAGTTTCTCTTGATAAGCGTGTTGATGTGGTGGAAGAAGCTATTGGACCCTGAAAGGATCATACATGCCAATTCAAGTGGTGGATGGTTGTTCTGCTGGAAATCTCCCCAAGTCCAAGAACCAATGCGGATGAAGAAGAATCTGCATCAACAATAAGAAGACAAGTGTCAGCTATCCGCATTTGTTTATGCGGATGACCAAGAACAAATGCTGACAGGTATTTGTTCATCCGCATTAACAAATGCAGACAGCCAAACAAATGCTGACAAGACTTTTGTTCATCCGCATTAACTAATACGGATGCTCAGCAACAAATGCGCTAAGTGTTTGTTCATATGCATTTGTCAATGCTGATGACCAAACACTACTGCGGTTGAAGAAAGCACAAATGCTGATGAAGTCAACTCATCCGCATTAGTCAATGCGGATGATCAACTACAAATACGCATGAAGACTTTGTACTTAGACTATTCTGTAATAGTTGTAAGGGTGGTTTAGTCTTTTTGTACAGGCTCTAAGTCAGCCTATAAATAGAATAGAAACCTCATATGTGAGGTAACTTTTGTAATTCAGAATAGACAATCAGATTATACTTTGTTTCATCCAATATTAGGTGTCTTGTTACTGTAGATCGCTCAAACCCTAGCATTTATTGTAACAGTTCATCTAATCAATACAAAAGTGTATTTATGAGTATTTCGTGTATTCAATGTTCATTGATTGTTGATTCCGCACTAAAATCATTGACTCAATCATCATATTCGGTCCTTTTTGATTCATATCAACAGAGAATATCATTCTCAAACCCCAGTCAATTGGTATCAGAGCTTTGGCTCTCGGTTCTTGTTCAGATCTGCTCAGATCTGGGCTGAACTCGATTGATCTGGTGATTGAGCTGCTGATAAGAGTTTTTGAACACCTCTAATCAGTATACCGTATGAATACTTGCTGAAATTCTCAACTGTTACTATTCATCCGAAGATTTCTTAAAAACAAAATAGTTTACAGGTTGCTTATCCATAAAATCAGAAAAACAAAAGTTGACAAAGGAAGTTCTTGCTAACATCTGCTTATTCGCAGCAGATCCGAACTTACAGGACACTGTTTGGACTAGTTGGACCAATTAGACTAATTGAACATAAAACTCATTTAATCCATATCTAACCAAGTTAAAACTAACTGTTAAAATGGATTCACATAGTTTTTCAGAACTTGGGCATTCCCCAAAACCCCCATGCTTAAGCATAAATCTGAATTTAAACAATGGAAAATCAGATTCATGAACTACATTATAGGTGTTGATCCTGACTATTGGATCTCAATATGCAAAGGCCCACACATTCCTGTTACACTGTCTGCTGATCAAGCTGCTCTTTATAAGACATCAAGAATTCCCATTGAGGATCTTACTCTTGATGATGATGATTACAAGAAGATCAAGATTGATCTCAAAGCCTACTCCATACTCACTCAAGCACTCAAGATGGATGTGCTGAAAAGACTAGAAAAAGTATGGTACTGCAAAAGCTGTACGGGATGCACTACAAATCATGTGTGAGGGAAGCAGTGAAGTTGCTGAAATCAACAAAGACAAACTTGTGAATCAGTATGAAACATTTCATCACTCCAAAGGGGAGTCCATCTCTAAACAGTTGCACAGATTTTTGCAGCTGGTGAATGATTTAGAGATCATGGGAGTTACTTACAAAGCAAAAGAGTTAAACAAGAAGATGCTGTATAGTCTTCCAGAAAACTGGAAACAAATGTAACTATGCTGAAAAATACTCTTGATCGGGAGAGAACTAACCTGGATATAATGATAGACAAGATAGAAGCATTGGAGCTAGATGAAAGAAGCAGAAACCTAGGAGGACCCAGAGTAATTGAAGCATATAAGTTTCCTTCAGACACTCACTCTGTGGAAAATGCATTTATTACTGAGGAGGATGATTTTCTTTCCTCAAGGGATCAAGTAAAGACTACAGGATTCACTCCAACTCCATCAATTAACAGACCATCAACATCATCCCCATCAACATTAACAAGCTAATCATCAGGATTCTCTGCAACTCCTACAAATACTCCTAATGATCCAAGATCTAAAGAACAAAAGGCAACCTACAATGCCTTTGTTGCTAGTTTTGAAGCCTATTTGGGAGGAAGACTCACATCTGCACATCTGATCCAGGAAGATTTGGAAGAAATGGATCCAGATGATGTGGAAGAAATGGACTTGCAATGGCAAATGGCCATGATTGCTATGAGAGCAAAGAAGTTTTTCAGAAAAGTTAGAAAGCTCAGCCTTAATGAAAACACCAAGCTCGGGTATGATAATTCAAAAGTGAAGTGCTTCAACTGTGGCATGACTTGCCACTTCTCTAGAGAATGCAATGCACCCAGAATAAACTACAACTCTCAAAGACCTTCTCAGAGCCAGTCATCATCACAACCAACTTCAAGTCTTCACTCCAACAATTATCAACAGCAGCATCATCATCAACAACAACAACAAACGTATCAGACTCAACCTCAACTGACCAACCACGCTTATGGAAGCAGTAAATCATCAGCCAATGCTCTTGTTATCCGGAAAGATGGAGTATGTGACTGGAGCATGTATGCAGAGGAAGTAAAGCCTCAATTCCAAAACCATGCACTCATGGCTCACATCAATGATGGTCCATCTCCCATGCCAACTGAGGTAAAATCTAACCTTTGTAGTGATAAATGCATTAATGAACTGCAAGGTTATAGAGAGCACAATCATAAATTGGCCGACAAAATAAAAGAAGAAAAAGTCAAGTCAGAGATGCTGAAGAGAGAAATAAAAGGCTTTGAAATCAAAATTAAATCTCTCATCTCTGACATTGAAAAATTACATGGTGAAAAGTATACTCTTGCAGCTGAGAATGAGCAACTAACTGAAAAGTTGGCTCAATCTAAAGCTGAACAAACACTTACTGAAATGAAACTAGAAAAGTTTCAACAGTCATCAGTAAAGCTGCAAGAGATGCTTGATTCTCAAAAGGATCCTAAGGATATGTCTCGGATTGGATATAATTCTTATCCTCCACCATACAATGACAACTACACTGTCATGCCTGAATCTGTTACACTTAAACAACAAATTGAACCTAACACTATTGAACCAAAAACAATAGTAAAACAAGTCACTAATCCTCAAAATAAACCAAGTGTTTACAATGAAACAAATGAGGATAAAATCTAGTTAGGTCACCTAATTAAAATCAAGGAGTGTTCAGACAGGACAGTGAGTGTCATCAAAACAACAAGCCCAATCAAGGCCATTGTTCCTTTTATGAAATTCATTCCTGCAATTTCCAAAGAAAAGAAGATAAAAGCTGATAGTATGAATCTAACTGCTGAAAGTAGATCTAGTTGTGAGATCAACTCTCCTAAGAATTCAATCAAATTAGATAATGATACACCAAAAATCAAAAGAAAATTTTCTCAGGTTTCAAAAGCTAAAATTAACTCAGACCCTCAAACATCAAAATCAAAGCAAGGGGTTGGCTTTGATATTTTCAACAAAGAGAATGTGAACCAACTAGAAAAGGAGGTTAGGCAAAGATTAAGAAAGCAAATTCAGCCTAAGAAAAACAAAGTCAGTAGTGTTGTGAAACAAACTACTAACAAGGCTGATCAGGCTTTCTCATCAAAATCAAGGAATGAAAATCAATCCAAAACTGGTAAAGCTACAAAAGCCTCAACACCAGGATCAGTAGCTAGAAACAAACACATGTATTATGTGTGAAATGTCCAATCACAGAACAAACAAATGCTTTTTCAATCAATACTGGTCAATCTGTGATATGAACAATCATTCCACAAAGAACTGCTATTTCAATAAATACTGTTCAGTCTATAACATGACAAATCACAACACATCTGATTGTTTCTTCAAATAAAAGGGATTGAGAATTCCTCAAAACAAGCCCATCTCCCCAATCATGTCTGAGAAACACAAGATCAATAGTTATGCTCATCAAAGAATTTCTAAGTCTGATGTTGATGTGAAAAATCTAAAAGAGTCAAGCAGAGTTCAAAAATATAAAAATCAAAAACTAAAACAAACTTATGATTTTTACAACTCTAAGACAAAGTTTGACAACAAAAAATGTGTCCAATTTCTGAAAAGAAATAGGGATCAAAGATTTGAATATTCATCTGACTCTTCAGTTGATATGATAAACAAACCAAGATTTAGAAAGAAATCAAGCATGACCTCATCCCCAAAGCCCCAGTTTAGAGGAAAGTACCAACAGGTTACTATCATGGATAGGAACAGGAAATCCAAGACCATCATGGCTTGGGTTTCACATTCTAATTAGTTCTTTCTGTGCTTGTAAGGCCATTCATACAAGTCCAACAACTTATGGTGTGTGGACAGTGGATGCTCCCGACACATGACTGGAGATTGTTCCCTCCTTCATGACTTCAAGCATATTCAAGGAACTACTGTAGCATATGGTGGAGATTCACAAGGTGGCAGAATTACTGGTGAAGGATCTAGGACAAATGGGATGCTGAGCTTTGACAGAGTGAACTACTGTGAATAACTGAACTTTAATCTGCTCAGCGTGTCTCAGATCTGTGACAAGAAATATTCAACTCACTTCACTGACACTCATTGCTACATTTTGAGACCAGGATTCCAAATTCCTGAAGAATGGATTGTCTTGAAAACCACAAGGAAGAATAATACTTATGTCCTAAACCTCAATTCTGCTTTACCTAAAGAAGAAACATGTCTTCTGTCAAAAGCATCTTTTGATAAGTAACAACTTTGGCACAGATGCTAGGGACGCACAAATTTCGAAAACATGAACAGATTGGTTAAGGGAAATCATGTTGTTGGTTCACCCCAAAAGGAATTTCACTTTATTGACCACTGTTCAGTGTGTCTCAAAGGAAAACAACACAAGTCTTCTCACAAGCCAAAGTTGGTGAACACAAATGATTCTCCATTGAAGCTACTTCATATGGATCTTTTTGGACCTACTCATGTTAAGAGTGTTGGATTCTTTATGCCCAAGGCACATAGAATATTGATGTGGTTAGTACGTTATGATCCAAGTCTGGTCATACCCAACAACAAGTTTAGCAAACACCATTTTATTTAGTTGATGATATGATCATGCAACTAAATAATTGCACCAATTTAGAAAATAGGTTTTCTAAATAAATTGCATATGAGATGGAACAACTTATAAGGATATTTTGTTCAAGAATATTATTTGTAATGTTATTTAGATGAATTAAATAACATCAAATAATATAAGTGTGTGTGTATGATTTATAAAATTAAAAGTTAATTTCATAACTCAACAAGTAATTAGTTAAAACAAAGGTTTATAAACATTTTGGGGGGTGGGGAAACCCCTTTTGAAAGATGACTTTGGCCGCCCCTTTTAGGGAGTGGGTTCATTTTGTCTTGGTAAGAGTTATTCTTGATTACACACACAATCCATCTCTCTCTCTCTCATACATGCAAAAGAACCAAAAGAAAACTCTCTCATTTTTTGTTGAAGAATTCTCGGCTGGAACAAGGGTTTCAGCAGCTTTTCTTTGGTTCTTTGGGGTTCAAATCCTAGCAACACAAGTGCTTGCTTGAAGCTTGAGGGTATGGAAGCTTGAGGACACCTATCCTTGGTGTTTTGGACATTCAAGAACGTCATCATCTCCCTCATATCTCATGGTTTTGAGCAGTCCCTGAAAGGTAGTTTCATGGATGTTATTTTGGTTGTTGTTTCATCTTGATAGCTAGTTCATTCATATATGTTTGATCCTATGATATTGGGTTTGTTAATGATACAAAATACTTTAATTTTCAGATTATAAAACATGATATTAAGGTTTTATTCCACTGCGTTTTCATGTTTAAATGGTTAAACAACTTTGATATTGAGTCCAACAAACCCAACATTGGTGTCTACAGCCGGATATATGGATAACTAGCTTCAATAGTCCTTGTAAAATTTGTTTTATATGGTTTTAACAACCTAATAGGGGCTGTTTTGTTATGATATAATGAATCCCTTATGTTTCAAGGTTTAATCTAGCATGCTTAAGTATAAACCTTGAAAGATAAAGATCAAATGGTTGATTGTGTTGTTTGGACAAAACCCTAGATTTTGGGTTTGTGTTGGCTGAAAATTTGGGGCTGAAATAAGCGATTCATTTTGTTCTTGGATGTTGAATATGTTTCATATTTTAGTGCATAACATAGCCTTGGCCTCTTGTGTTTTGGATTTGGTTGATTGTGGTTTGTCATGTTGGTTTTGATTCTTGAAAGGGTTGTATATTTGTGTTTGTATTTTGGGTTGTAATTTATTTATTCATTTGGTTATATAATAAATATATTAGGTGCATTTATTTTATTAGAAAATTGTATTAGGATATGATTTTGTAAAAGAAGATGCACAAGATGAAGACCTAAAGAAAGACACAAAAGACATAGACACTTGAAGCATTTGGATGTGGATTCAAGTGGGAGTTCATGGACACATTTTGATGTGTCATCTTAACCCTTAGGAAAGACCTTATGACAACACTTGTGATGGCAAACAAGTGTGGTCAACTTAGTTGCTATGGTTATGCACTTATGTTTGTATTATTATGCTTGTTTGGATGTTTGTTGTATGATTGTTGGTTGATATTTGGATATGCATAACAAACTCATTAACAAACTTAACAAGCTAAAAATTGATGGTTCTTTGTTATTAAGTGGTTAATAAAAGGTTATTAAAAGGATTAATGATTCTAATAAAAGGGTTTTTATTAAAAAAGAGGAACCATAGGGTACCATGTATTTGAAAGCATGCAAATACAAAGTACATAGAGTTTTCTAAACTTGAATTATGAATACTTGAAATTTCTTTTATAAACAAGTTTAACACCGTCCTTTTGCACAACACTTGAGTCATTTGGAAACTCTTAATGGGATAAAGGTCACCTAACCATTTTAAGGGAACTTGTGATTCGAGGTGGGGATACCATATTTGTGGGATAAAGGTCACCTAACCACTTATGTTGGAAAACTCACATGTGTGTGCAAGTAGGGTAACTTGATTTGCAAACCATGTTAAATGGATCACCTACAATGTGATTTACAAAGGTGTTGATGGGATAAACATGCCGACTATACATATGATGTTTTAAAGTCGATCCCATCCACTAGAAGTTGCAAAGGGTTGCAATTGTTAAATCGTTGACTACCTTGTTAAGTTAAATAATGGGATAAAGGTCACCTAACTACTATTTAAATGAAACATTGGATTCTAGAATTTTAAAATTGTGTAAGACACATAAAAGGGCTTTAATTATTAAAAATATGGATAATATAATAAATACTAAAATTGAACTTTGTTAAATTTTGTAGATGGCCACCAACAATAATGATAACAATGAAATCCCGTCCGCTCACTCACTATCACTAAGGACCATTCTCCAAAAGGAGGTCTAAACCATAATAATTTTATTGATTGGTTTCGAAACTTGAGAATTGTTCTCAAGCAAGAGAAAAGATCATATGTTTTAGACGATCCGATTCCTGATCAACCTAATGAGGAGGATGAGGAGGCCTTTATGAATTGGGAGAAATACACTGAGGACTCGGTCCAAGTGTCTTGCCTCATGTTGGCAAGTATGACTCCAGATCTCCAAAAGGAGTATGAATGTCATGGAGCATACGACATGATAACCCAGTTGAAGGAAACGTTCCAACAACAAGCAAGGATAGAGCGCTTCGAAACGGTTCGAGCACTCCATGCATGTCGTATGGATGACACCCAATCTGTTTCATCTTATGTACTTAAGATGAAAAGCCACATCGACCACCTCAAAAGGCTGAATTGTCCCGTCTCGAAAGAGTTGGCTACGGATTTAATCCTCAACTCTTCGTCAAAAAGGTTTGACAACTTTGTCATGAATTATAACATGAATGGGTGGGAGAAGAACATAAGTGAGCTTCACTCTATGCTCAACACTGCCGAGGCGGCCATGGGTAAAAGGGTTTTACCCGTTCTCACCATCAATAATGGTGAGAACAAAAGGAGGCCTCACCCCGCACCCAAGGCAAATGTTGCCAAGGGTAAGGGGCACATTAGGGGAAAGGGAAAGGGAGTGGTTAGAGCGCCACCACCAAAACCAGCGGAGAAGAAGCAAAAGGTTGCTTCGAATGACCCATGCTTTAAGTGTGGGGAGATTGGGCATTGGTCAAGAAATTGTCCAGTCCATCTGAAAGAGTTGCAAGCTAAGAGGGATGCTGGGCAAACCTCAGGTACAACTTACATGATTCATATTGATCTAAATTTAATATCCTCTAACACATGGATATTGGATACCGGATGTGGAACTCACATTTGCAACTTATTGCAGGGGTTCAAAAGAAGTAAGGACTTCAAGAAAGGGGATGTTAGCCTCTACATGGGGAATGGGGCAAAAGTTCATGTTGAAGGCTGAGGGGACTACATCTTGAAGCTTCCAAATGGTTTGGAAGCAATTTTGAACAATATTTTGTATGCTCCTAGTTTGACTAGGAACATTATTTCTGTTGCCCAATTAAGACAATATGGTTATGTTTTGACATTTATTGAAAATGAAATTCATGTTTTTTTAAATGGCATATTTTATTTTAAAGCTATTGCTATCAATGGTATTTATGAATTGGTTCGTGAAAACACATTATATGATAGCTCATTGTACCAAACCACCACTAAGAAACTCAAATTGGATTTGAGTGATACCAATCTTTGGCATTGCCTTCTTGGTCATATAAACAAGAAGCGCATACAAACACTTCAAAAGAACGGTCTTTTAAAAGCAAATGAATACGATTCATTTGATGTATGTGAATCTTGTTTACAAGGTAAAATGACTAAGGCACCTTTTAGTGGCAAATCCGAAAGGGCAAAAGATTTATTAGGCATCATACATTCGGATGTATGTGGTCATTTTAAGCCAATGACTAGGTACCATGAAAGATACTTCATTACCTTTACCAACGACTATAGTCGATATGGTTATGTGTACTTGTTAAGACACAAAGATGAAGCTTTTGAAATGTTCAAAATCTTCCAAAATGAAGTAGAAAATCAACTCAACAAGAAAATAAAAATTCTCCGCACCGATAGAGGAGGTGAATACCTAAATGATGCTTTTCGAGATCATCTTAGAAGTTGTGGTATCATCTCACAACTATCTCCACCTGGAACACCACAACACAATGGTGTGTCCGAGAGGAGAAATCAAACTCTATTGGATATGGTTCGATCTATGATGGCTAAAAGCTCATTGCCTCTATCATTTTGGGGTTTCGCTTTGCTCTCGGCTGCTCGTATTTTGAATATGGCCCCAAACAAGAAAGTGGAAATGACACCTTTTGAAATATGGCATGGAAGAGTTCCATCACTATCATATTTAAAGGTATGGGGTTGTGAGGCTTATGTTAAGACTCCCACCTCTAACAAGTTAGAAAGTCGTTCCACTAAGTGTATCTTCATTGGATATCCTAGAGATTCTATGGGATATTATTTCTATGATCCATTGGAACAAAAGGAGTTTGTTGCCAAGAAGGCGGAGTTCTTAGAAGCTAAGTTCCTTATGGAAGGAACTAGCGGTAGAACAGTGAATCTTGAGGAGGATCAAGAACCACAAACTGATACACGTTTGGTTGACACTAGCACTCAACATGAGGATGTTGAGGATTATCAAATGGTTGATCAATACACATAAAACGTTCGCAGATCTGATAGAATTAGTAATCCACCTGAAAGATATGGATTTTTCGTGGATGGGTGCTATGTGGTAGATTCTGATGAACCAACCACTTATCGTGATGCAATGTCCAATTTGGATTTTGACAAATGTTTTGAAGCCATGAATGTTGAGATGCAATCCATGTATGACAACCAAGTATGGGACTTGGTTGAACCACCTCTTAACTCCAAGATAGTTGGAAGTAAGTGGGTTTTCAAGAAGAAAACTGACATGCATGGAAACTTGGATACTTATAAAGCTAGACTTGTAGCAAAAGGTTTCACTCAAACTCAAGGGGTTGATTATGATGAGACCTTCTCACCCATTGCAATGCTAAAGTCTATTAGGATATTATTTGCCATAGCTGCTCCTTATGATTATGAGATTTGACCAATGGATGTCAAAACCGCTTTTCTGAATGGATATCTTGAGGAAGATGTCTATATGGTTAAGCCTGAAGGTTTTGTCAATCAAAAGCATCCTAATAAAGTATAAAAGTTAAAGAAATCAATCTATGGATTGAAGCAAGCATCAAGAAGTTGGAACCACTGTTTTGATGAAGAAATAATCAATTTGGGTTCATAAAAAACGCTGATGAAGCATGTGTATATAAGAAAGCTAGTGGGAGCATCATCACTTTCCTAGTATTATATGTCGATGACATTCTACTATTTGGAAATGACATTCCAACCATGGAAGGTGTAAAAGCCTGGATTGGAAATTATTTCTCCATTAAGGATCCTGGTGAAGCCACATATATTCTGGGAATAAAGATCTATAGGGATAGATCAAGGCGATTGATAGGTTTAAATCAAAGTGAATACATTGACAAGATCTTGAAAAGGTTCAAGATGGAAAACTCTAAGAAAGGTACCGTACTATTCAAAGAGAAACGATATTGAGTAAGACTCAACGTCCAAGCTCAAAGGATGAGCAACACAAAATGAAAGGAATCCCGTCTGCGTCTGCTATAGGATCCATCATGTATGCAATGATATGCACTAGACCGGACGTGTCATGTGCTTTGAGCATGACAAGTCGATACCAAAAAATCCTGGAAATAGTTATTGGATGGCTGTTAAGAACATACTTAAGTACCTAAGGAGGACCAAAGATATGTTCCTAATCTATGGATCTTGTGAGGAGGAACTCGTTGTAAAGGGTTACAAAGATGCGAGTTTCCAAACTGATCGGGATGATTCACGATCACAATCGGGGTACATTTTCATCTTGAATGGAGGAGCAATCTCTTGGAAGAGCTCTAAGCAAGATGTGGTGGCATTATCAACTACAAAGTCAGAATACATCACCGCTTCGTTAGCAGCTCGGGAAGCTGCATGGTTAAAGAAGTTCATTGCCGATCTTGGGGTGGTCCCTTCCATTCAGGACCCCCTAGAAATCTTTTGTGCTAACGAGGGTGCGATTGCTCAAATCAAGGAACCCCATGCACATCCAAAGACTAGGCACATTGAATGAAGATTTAACTACATAAGGGATGAAGTTGAAAAGGGAAAAATATGTATTCGCAAAGTTCACACGGATCAAAACATTGCGGATACACTCACGAAGCTTCTTGAAAAGGCAAAGCATGAAAGTCATACTTGTGCCATGGGACTTCAATATTCTAGTGACTGGATTTGATCTTTAATTTTGTAATTAGATATTGTAATCCTTATTACTTGAATAAATTATTTGGTTATAATGATTCAACTAATATTCCTATTTTGCATGTTTAAAATTCGTGAGTTAATTATTTACTCAGAACGTCCGTAGTCGTTCATGCTTGTAGGAACAAGTATGAAAGTAAGACTATTATGAACTTGGATTGGTAGATATTCATTTGGATGAATATAGAGCAAAGGGTTGCTGCCAAAGTTCATAGATATTTGTGGGATACAAATATTCGACTGACCCGCGTCTCAAATTTTACTACACGGAATCTACTAGATTGATCATAAGTAAATTTAAGTAAAGGCGAATATCATTTGGTATCCTCCGACCTGAGATACATATCGGGTTTTGATATTCACCAATGTGTTATACCTTAAGCTAGTTCTTCACTGCTCTGAAATAATGGAAAGTACATAAGGCTATGTTTAGGTATGACACAAGGTGATTATGAGAAACGTATGTAGTCAAGATGGAATTTGTTCCTCTTATTCGTTGAGAGCAAGATGTCTAAGGCCTGATTAAGTTAAACCAACAAGGAATGATCATTCTGTGTCCTTGGATTTAACATGACATCTGTATTAAAAGAATAAATGATTGATTCACCTAAATCATCTCAAGTTGGATACTTGAAGGAGATGACGTTATTGAATGGCTTTTAGTCATGCGTATTGAGGATAGTAAACCGTTGTTAGGCGGTATTTACTGCTTGCATCAATCTTCTATGAATCTTGTGCAAGTGGGAGATTATTGGATTCTTTATGCCCAAGACACATAGAATATTGATGTGGTTAGTACGTTATGATCCAAGTCAGGTCATACCTAATAACAAGCTTAGCAAACACCAATTTTATTTAGTTGATGATATGATCATGCAACTAAATAATTGCACCAATTTAGAAATAGGTTTTCTAAATAAATTGCATATGAGATGGAACAACTTATAAGGATATTTTGTTCAAGAATATTATTTGTAATGTTATTTAGATTAGTTAAATAACATCAAATAATATAAGTGTGTGTGTATGAGTTATAAAATTAAAAGTTAATTTCATAACTCAACAGTAATTAGTTAAAACAAAGGTTTATAAAAATATTTGGGGGGAAACACCTTTTGAAAGATGACTTCGGCCGCCCCTTTTAGGGGAGTGGGTTCATTTTGTCTTGGTAAGAGTTATTCTTGATTACACACACACTCCATCTATCTCTCTCTCTCTCTCTCTCATACATGCAAAAGAACCAAAAGAAAATCTCTCATTTTTTCTTGAAGAATTCTTGGCTGGAACAAGGGTTTCAGCAGCTTTTCTTTGGTTCTTTGGTGTTCAAATCCTAGTAACACAAGTGCTTGCTTGAAGCTTGAGGGTATGGAAGCTTGAGGACACCTATCCTTGGTGTTTTGGTCATTCAAGAACGTCATCATCTCCCTCATATCTCATAGTTTTGAGTAGTCCTTGAAAGGTAGTTTCATGGATGTTATTTTGGTTGTTGTTTCATCTTGATAGCTAGTTCATTCATATATGTTTGATCCTATGATATTGGGTTTGTTAATGATACAAAATATACCTTAATTTTCAGATTATTAAACATGATATTAAGGTTTGATTCCGCTGCATTTTCATGTTTAAATGGTTAGACAACTTTGATGTTGAGTCCAACAAACCCAACAATAAGTATTCGAAAGAAACAATATTGTTTGGTGGTCATAGATGACTTTTCCAGATTCACATGGGCCTTCTTCTTACTTCATAAAAACAAAGCATCCCAATTGATAAAAGATTTTATCACAAAAATTGAAAATCAACTTGATCTTAAAGTCAAAACAACCAGGAGTGATAATGGGACATAATTTAAAAATGGAGATATGAGTTCTTTTTGTACAACCAAAGGCATAGCTCATCAATTTAGTGCAGCTAGAACTCCTCAACAAAATGGGGTAGCTAAAAGGCGAAATAGAACACTAATTGAAGTAGTACGAACCATGCTAGCAGATGCTAAACTACCAATCACCTTTTGGGTAGAAGCAGTTAACACATCGTGCTTTGTACAAATAGAACTCTGATTGTCAAAGAAAGTAATAAGACACCTATGAGCTTATATTTCAAAGAAAACCATTTATTGGAATTTTCAAGTCATTTGGTTGTCCTGTCTCAATATTAAACAACCGAGACCATTTGGGAAAGTTTTCATCAAAGTCTGATGAAGGATTCTTTGTAGGTTATTCTTCTATCTCAAAGGCTTACAGAGCATTTAATCCTAGATTAAACATAATTATGAATCAACAAATGTTCAATTCAAGGAACATTCATTTCCCAAATCAATCAGTGGTCCTGACTGGCTGTTTGATATTGACTCATTCACATAATCTTTTGATCAATTTCATATGTCTGATGCAGGAAACCTACAATCAGCTGTACCTTCATCATTAGTAGAAAGAAGGAATGACTTTCCAATGATTCCTCCAACATCTACTGATCAACTTAATGAGGAAGTTCCACTACAAGCTGATCCCGTCAGACAAACAGTTCAAAATCAAAGTGCTTCAATTGAGGATGGTCCCAGCATAATTCCTTCTCCCTCAGAAGAACCCTCCATTAAATTCAAAAATCAAGATGAAGTTAGAACTCAAAATCATGTCATCCCTCAAGTTGACAATGAAAGAACTTCAAATGATGGAAGTAATCAAAGTCCTATTGATGCTGAAGCAGGAATGAAACAGAATTTGATTACTTTCACAGCTCCCCAACAGTACAAGATGAAGTTACCTCACACCAAGATGATTTGAATGCCTCCAATCTTGATGTAACCATTGCTGATGACTCAATTCCAACCACCAGAATACACAAGAATCATCCAGTAGACAACATCATTGGTGAACTTAATGAACGGGTGACAAGAAGCAAGTCAAGCATAGCAAACATCTGCTTGTTCTCTTGTTTTCTGTGTCAAACATTACCCAAGAATATCAAAGAGGCTCTTCAAGATAATAGATGGATTGAAGCAATGCAGGAAAAGTTGTTACAATTCAAGAAACAAGAAGTATGGTAGCTGGTAGATCTTCCCGAAGGACAATACCCTATCGGTACCAGGTGGCTATACAGGAATAAAACTTATGTCAGGGGGATCGTCATTAGAAACAAAGCAAGACTAGTAGCTCAGGCGTACACACAAGAAGAAGGAATCGACTATGATGAAGTATTTGCCCCTGTAGCCAGGCTAGAAGCAATAAGAATTTTTCTTGCATATTCAGCATCCATGAAATTCACTATTTATCAAATGGATGTGAAATGTACATTTCTGTATGGAAAGATTGCTGAAGAGGTCTATGTGAGTCAACCTCCTGGATTTGAAGACCCAGATTTTCCACACAGGGTATATAAGCTAGACAAAGCCTTGTATGGTCTTCAACAAGCTCCAAGGAAGTGGTACGAGACTCTATCATCCTTCCTTCTTGAAAATGGGTATGAAAGAGGGAAGATTGATCAGACTCTCTTCAAAAAAAGAAAAGGAAAGGAGATGTTGCTTGTTCAGATATATGTGGATGATATCATCTTTGGCTCAACAAACAAGACACTCTGCAAAGACTTTGAAGATCTCATGCATTCAAAATTTCAAATGAGTTCTATAGGATAACTCACATTCTTTTTAGGAGTACAAGTCCAACAGACAACAGACGGAATCTTCATCAATCAATCAAAATATGTGGAAACAATGCTGAAGAAGTTCAAGTTTGCTGATTGTCAGTCCATCAGAACTCCTGTTAATACTAAAGCGAAGATTGGTCCTGATCCTAAAGGCAAATAAGTGGATCAGACTCACTATCGTTCTATGATAGGTTCACTTATGTATCTAACAGCCAGTAGGCCTGACATTATGTTTGGTGTTTGTGTGTGTGCCAGATATCAAGCAGATCCCAAGGGATCCCATGTCAATGCAGTCAAGAGGATATTCAGATATCTTAAGAGCAAGCCTGCTCTTGGATTATGGTATCCAAAGGAAGGAGATTTCAATCTCTATGCATACACTGACATTGATTACGGGGGATGGAATTTCAACAGAAAGTCCACTTCTGGCGGTTGTCAATTTCTTGGTCCCAGACCAGTCTCTTGGCAGTGCAAGCAGAAGACAAATGTATCTGTCTCCACAGCAGAAGCTCAGTATATAGCAACATCTGCGTGCTGTTCTCAAGTACTCTAGATTCAAAACCAGATGCTTGACTATGGTTTTAACTTTCTGCACACTCCAATTCACATTGACAACACATCAGCCATGTTCATAAGAAATAATCCTGTTCAACACTCAAAAACTAAACATATTGAAATTAGATATCACTTTTTGAGAGATTTTGCTAAAAAGGGATTAATCAAATTGATACAGGTTCACACTGATAATCAATTAGCTGATTTATTCACTAAGGCATTTGATCCAATCAGATTTGAATTTTTAGTACAATCAGTTGGCATGATTAATGTTGAGTAAAATGAAAAATAAACAAAGACATTCAAATATTTCAAAAATTACCAAAACGAAATCAAAAGAAGAAGTATATAGTTTATCTAATGGGAAATGATATAATTACAGTCGTTATATCATTCACTGTGCTTATTTATAAATCTCAAATGACTGACATGACTTATCTGATATGTGGGTAGGCTTAACTTGGAAAATAAACCACATGCAGTGATGAACTAAAGCTTGTATTCAACTGTGAAGCTCTCATCTCATAGTGTGTGTAAGTATTGGCTTATCCAAATGTATGTGTGTGTAGTAACCTAAACACCCCAGGTAATGATGACTTATGAATCTCTTTTACCCACATCAGTTCATCCTTTGTTTTGCTAAGCAAAGACCTGGAGAAACAAGCACATAGTGCTGATGTCATGATTTATCAAGATTCCCAATGAGGAACACATCCAACATGGATGAAACAAACAGAATAAAAATCATTCAAAATGAATGAAACAAAAGAATCCTTAGAGATCACCTTCTAAAGTGAAGTTAAAAGAATCCCAATGTGGATCAAACTAATAAAAGGATTAAAACAATAGAATCCCAATGAGGATAAAGCAAAATGAGATTTCATATTTTAAGTAACCTGGTCATGTAAGATGTTAAAAGTTCTACCATAGATTGCATGCAGATGGTTGACCTTGCCATGATTTTGAGTGTGAGGTACATGTTGAATACCAAATCAAATAAAACATGATTAGATCATTTGCATCAGAATATTAACCAAGTATGAGTTTAAGAGGACAAACATACCTTTAATCAATATGTTCATGACCATGTCTGTTTTACTAACAATTGCTTGCACTTGTGAAAGGTAAGATTGATATGATCCCAAAGAAAGGTACAACTTAACTTCTTGTACAGTTAAGAAAGCAAAAACCACAAAAGATTCTCGATTCCAAATTTTCAAATACTTAAAAGTTTCTATCTATTATGGATATAAACTTTAGGGGAGTAATTTAAAATTTTGATCATTTTGTACGTATGTTTCTTTTAAAATTAGAAAACTCAAAAACATTTTGCAAAATCAGAAAACTAACTGTGTTGTTGCAGAAGTTATACCATAGTATCTCAGTTCTTGCAGACATCTTGATGCACAAAAGTCCAAGATCAGTCAACCATGGGAAACTTGTATCAGCTCTGATGTACAAGTCAATCCAAGCAAGAATTGATATCCCAAGAATCAGTCAAAACTTCATAAGAATCAAGCAACATACTCATCTTCATAAAGGCAATAGCCATTGCTTCATAAAGATAAAGCATCAAAGAAAAGTCAGCCAAAACCAGCCACAACAGAAACATTAAGTTCAAAACTTAATGCGGGTAAGAGTATTGGTTAATACAGGTGAAGGTAACCCAAGCATTCAACCAATGCGGGTAATGGTTTTGTGTCATGAAACACAAGTGAAAGTAATACGGATAAGTTCACTCTACCACATTAGTCTCACCACAACTGAAGTTTTTCAAGTATGAAAACTAGTGCGGACAAATCTTGTTCATCCGCATTTGTTTTCTTCAGCCGCATTTCTCATGAAAGGCTGAAATCCATAATTAAACATGGTTGTATAATTGTGTCATCAAAAATAAGAAATGTGCTCATACTCTTCTATCATTATGCACAAGTTCAAGAAATGCGGACAGATTTTTGCTCTATCGCATTTGTTGAAAATTGAAATTTGAAGCATTTGTTCTTTTTCATTTGCAACAGTGAACAAATGCTGACAAGTGTTTGTTCTTTCGTATTTGGTACAGTGAACAAATGCTAAGAAGTGTTTGTTCTTCCACATTTGTAACAGTAAACAAATGCTGATGAATATTTTCTCAACCGCATTTGCTACAGTGAATTTAAAACTTGACCGTATTTGTTTTAAAACTTGTCAGATTTTGAGAAATACATTAAATTGACTATTTAAACCAAAATCAAAAGGTCATTTAATACTTCTCAAAATTGAGAGACTACAAAGTACGACGAGCGTAAAGTTACTGTTCATCTTCATCATCTTCTTTATTATCTAACTTGTGTTCTAAGTATGATTTACCAAAATTTACCCATCTTTGATTCACTACAACAGTATTATCAAGGAAAAGGTGAAAATCCAAAATGTTCATAACCCTAACTGTTGAACATTCACTGGAACGATGAACTTAGTAACCTAGGTCAAGAAAGAATCATGCAAAATCAAACCAATGTTCATGAACCATTGACAATTTCGACTGAAAGAAACCTGTTAATCATGAAGAAATCAACAAACAATGGATTTTCATAAGTGTTGTTCATCTTATGAACAGGGCATGTCAAAATTAGAAATGTTGAAATCAAAGTCAATTCCAATAGTTGAAATGAGTTAAAATTGAGAAAGGATAATCAACACAATCATGAATAACTCATCAAAATGAACATGCATCACTAAATCAGATTAGGTCAAATTCATATGAAATAGTACATATGAACACTCAATTTTGACTAAGAAAAGTCAAACTGTGATAAACTCAGTCTGATTTATGATAAACTTTCTAATATATCTTAGTCAATTATTCTAATTCATATGCCTTGAATGTAGGGTACAATGGCAAACCTCACATGGAGCAAGCGCCATAATGTCAGTGGTTATCTTGACCCTGATGTTACTAAGGCAGAAGGATTGAGAGATATGATAAGATTCATCTTAACTACAAGTGTGGCACATGCCATTACAGTTAGACCCATTATCTATGAGAATTTCATTAGATCATTTTGGGGAACTGCTGAAGTAATAGAAGTTGATGGTGTGAGGACCTTAACTGGAAGAATCACAGATGACCACACTCTTGCCATTACTGAGCAAACTGTGAGACAGTGTCTACAGTTTAGAGATGATGCTGATACTCCTTTGGAGCTTGAGGATGATGAGATTATGTCCTTATTTGCCAACATTGGTTATGAAGGTGGTTATGAAGGAAAGCAAATAGTGAAAGGATTGGTAGATTTGCAATGGAGATTTCTGATTCAGATCTTCCAACATTGCTTATCCAAGAGGAAGACCGGATGGAATGATATCCTAGTGACTACATCCACTTCCATATGTGCTCTGTGTACGAACCATCCTTTCAATATGTCTGCATACATCTTCAATGGATTGGTCTCTAATCTCCAAGAGGGTAGAAGACATATGTTCTTGACGTACCCTATATTTATTCAGTGCTTCATCAATGAAGCTTTCCCTGATCTTGCACCTATAGGACCAGTGATGGACATCCCTCACTACAATGCCAAGTCCTATCAGTACATCAAAAAAAGAGATCCAAGGATTACTACAGTGGTGCATTCTTCCCTCTGTTGCCATGGATGTTGCAACAGATCAATCAAGGAGGGGTACAAGAACAAGAGGCTCCTGCTGATAAGCCTGTTCATGAAGAAGAACAAGCTATCCCTAGTCAACAACATGTTGAGGAGCAAGCTGCTATGTCTGAGGATAGACAGAGGTCAGTGTCACCCCAAGGTGATGTAGGTGGTGATCTTCACACTGGACCTTCTGTTCATGAAGTTGATATAGTCTCTCCATTTATGCCTTCACCATTACCATCATCCCAAAGATCACCAATCTCATCTCAACAATCTCAACCTATCATCTCACCCCATATATCACCTATGCACTCACCACATATATCACCCATACACTCACCAATCCATCATCCTATTCTATCGCCCACTCATCAAAAACCTATCCCATCTTCCTCTTTGGCTGAACCTCAAGAGTTTGGTGATTCTGCAAGATCTTCCGAGGAATCCAAATTATCATCTGATGAGGAGGATCATCATACCAGGATGCCTGTGAGGCAAGTTACATCTGAGGCTGCTCCATCAGAAAGTTATGTTGAATCAGGAGTAAACCAGCCTAATGAAAAAGATGAGATGATTTCTGAGCTACTTCAGAAAGTTGCTAAAATGGAGAAAATGCTAAGTAGAAGATCTGGTACTTTGCGAATAGACTTCTAGAGTTGGATGAGGAAGAGAAGGAGTTGAGAGATGTGAAAGAAAAACATGAGATAGAGAAGAAAGAAAAAGATAAGGAGATTGAGAAACTGAAAGATGCTCTTCAACACTCAAGGGATGAAATCAGTGGTCACTTGGACACTTTGACTATCCATACCCTAGCAATGGAAGAACAAGAAAGGTTGATTGAAGAACAATCTATTGTTGGATTCTTTATGCCCAAGACACATAGAACATTGATGTGGTTAGTACGTCATGATCCAAGTCGGGTCATACCTAATAACAAGTTTAGCAAACACCAATAAATATTTAATTGATGATATAATCATAAAATTGAATAATTACACCAATTTAGAAAATGAGTTTTCTAACTAAGTTGCATATGAGATAGAACAACTTATAGGGATATTTTGTTCAAGGGTATTATTTGTAATGTTATTTAAATTAGTTAAATGACATCATGTAATATAAGTGTGTGTATGAGTTATAAAATTAAAAGGTTAATTTCATAACTCAACTAGTAACTAGTTAAATTAAAGGGTTAATAAAATTTGGGGGGAAACCTTTTTAAAAAGGCATTTCGGACGCCCCCTTTAGTTTGGTTGGTTCATTTGTTGTCTTGGTTGAAGACACTCTTGAAAAACACACACACTCAACCTCTCTCTCTCTCTCATACATGCAAGAACCAAAAGAAAAGGATTTCTCTCTATTTTGAAGAAGAAGATCATGGCTGGAAGAGGTTCCAGCAGCCCTTTCTTGGTTCGTTTGGTGCACAAATCCTAGCAATAAGAAGTGTTTGCCTAAGGTTGTGGGTATGGAAGCTTGAGGACACCTCTCCATGGTGTTTTGGTCGAGCAAGAACATCATTCTCTTCATCATATCACATGTTTTTCAGCAGCTCTACAAAGGTTGTATCTTTTGTGTGTTTTGGTTGTTTTATTCTTCTTGATAGCTAGTTCATACACATAAATGATCCTATGTTCTTGGGTTTGTTGAAATTAAGTTATGTGCCTTAATTTTCAGATTATAAAACATGATATTAATGTTTTATTCCACTGCCTTTTCAAGTTTAAATGGTTAAACTACTTTGATAATATGTCCAACAACCCAACATTGGCATCTAGAGCCGGATATGTGGATGACTAGCTTCTTTTGTCCTTATGAAATTGTTTTTATGGGACTTTAACAACCTTTTAGGGGCTGTTTTATGATGATATTATGAATCCCCATCTTTCAAAGTTATATCATCCATTCTTATGATTCAACCTTGAAAGATATGTATCAAATGGTTGATTGTGTTGTTTGGACAAAAAAACCCTAAATTCTTGGTTTATGTTGGCTGAAAATTTAGGTTTAAATTGGGTTTTATTTTGTTCTTGAAATGTTGTATTTGGATACATATTTTGGTGCATAACATGGCCTAGACCTGTTTTAGTTTTGGATTTGGTTGTGTTTGGATGATTTGGTCATGTTTGATTTTATTCATTCAAAGGGTTGTAATAATTTCTTTTGTGTTTGTATCCTTTTGGTTTGTAATTTATTTATTCATTTGTTGTGTAATAAATAGATTAGATGTATTTATTTTGCTAGAAAAATGTATTAGGATATATTTTGTAAAAGAAGATACACAAGATGGTGAACCAAAGGAAGGTGCAAAGCAAGGACACAAAAGACATGGACACTTGAAGCATTCGGATGCAGATTCAAGTGGGAGTTCATGGACACTTTGAAGTGTAAATTTTAAACCCTTAGGGATGACCTTATGACAACACTTGTGATGGCAAACAAGTGTGGTCAACTTAGTGGCTATGGTTATGCACTTGTGATTGAATGGTTGTGCTTGTTTGATTTGTTTAATTTTGGTTGATTGTTTGATATTTGGATATGCATAACAAACTAATTAACAAACAAAACAAGCTGAAAATTTATGGTTCCTAATCATTAAGTGATTAATAAAAGGTTATTAAAAGGATTAATGATTTTAATAAAAGGGTTTTACTAAAATAGAACCATAGGGTACCATGTTTTTGAAAGCATGCAAATACAAGGTACATAGAGTTTTCAAAGCTAGAATTAATAAAAACTTAAATCCCTTTGGAAACAAGTTTAACACCATCCTTTTACACGACACTCGAATCACTTGAGAACTATTTGTGGGATAAAGGTCACCTAACCACTTTTAGGGAACTTGTGTGTTTGAGGGGGGGCTTAACGTATTTATGGGATAAAGGTCACCTAACCACTTGTATGTATAACTCACACGTGCGTGTAAGTAGGACGACTTAAATTGGAAACCATGTTCATAGGGTCACTGAAGCATGACGTACAATGGTGTTGATGGGATTTTACTTGCCAACTAAACATAAGATGTTTAACCGATCCCATAAGGCTAGAAATTGCAAAAGGTTGCAAATTGTCAAGTGTTGACTACCTTGTTAATTTAAATAATGGGATAAATGTCACCTAACCATCATTTAAATGTAACGTTTGATTCTAGGTTTTAATTATTAATTGTCTATGAGACATTAAAGGGTATTAATGATTAAAATGTAATTTTTCAGAAATACTAATATGAACTTTGTAAATTTTGTAGAAATGGCCGCAAACAATAAGGCTATCACCCCGACCGTCCATACCCTATCACTGAGAACTATCTTAGAGAGGGATCGTCTTAACCATAATTTCATGGACTGGTATCGAAACTTGAGAATCATTCTCAAGCAAGAGAAAAAGGCCTATGTCCTTGATGATCCCATTCCTGACCAACCCGACCCCGAGGATGTTGAGGCCTATAACGATTGGCTTCAGTACACTGAGGATTCCATGCAGGTTTCTTGCCTCATGTTGGGAACTAGGATTCCTGAACTCCAAAAGGATTTGGAGCATCATGGGGCATATGACATGATTACCCAGTTGAAGGAAATGTTCCTTCAACAAGCTAGGGTAGAGCGCTTCGAAACGGTTCGAGCGCTTCATGTGTGTCATATGGAAGAAACCCAACCGGTATCATGTTATGTACTCAAGATGAAAAGCCACATTGATCGCCTCGAGAGGCTTAACTATCCCGTCTCTACGGATTTGGCCACGGATTTGATCCTTAATGGCCTAACTAAAAAGTTTGAGATGTTCATAATGAATTACAATATGAACGGATGGGACAAGAGCATTGGTGAGCTTCACGCAATGCTCAAAACAGCTAAGGCGGGGATGGGTAGAAAGGTTCTACTTGTTCTCTCAATCAATGAGGGAGGCTATAAGAAAAGGCCATTCCCTGAGCCGAAGGCAAATGTTGCCAAAGGAAAGGGGTACATCAAAGGGAAGGGGAAAGGGAAGGCTAAAGCGGAACCTCCAAAGCCTAAGCTTAAGAAGCCTAAGGTAACGGAGAATGATCCATGCTTTGAGTGTGGTGAGATAGGACATTGGAAAAGAAATTGTTCAACCTATCTCAAATAGTTGAGGAACAAGAGGGATGCTGGGCAAACCTCAGGTACAACTTTCATGATTCATATTGGTTTAAATGTTATTTCTTCAAACACATGGGTATTGGATACCGGATGTGGAACTCCCATTTCCAATTTATTGCAGGGGTTCAAAAGAAATAAGCACTTTAGGAAGGGAGACACGAGTCTCTACATGGGCAACGGAGCAAAAGTTGATGTCGAAGCCCAAGGAGACAGTATTTTGAAACTTTCAAATGGTTTGGAAGTTGTTCTTAAAAATATTTTGTATGCTCCTAGTTTGACTAGGAACATAATTTCTGTTTCCCTTTTAAAACAATATGGTTTTGATTTAAAGTTTGTAAACAATGGTACTTGTGTTTCTATGGATGATGTATTTTATTTTAAGGCTATGCCTTTTAATGGTATCTATGAATTGGTTCATGATGATTCATCCTTTAATAACTCATTATACCAAACAAACACCAAAAAACTTAAAATGGGTTTAAGTGATTCACATCTTTGGCATTGTCGTCTTGGTCACATAAACAAGAGTCAGATTCAAGCACTTCAAAAGAATGGTCTTTTGAAAACAAATGAAAATGGTTCATTTGATAAGTGTGAATCTTGTTTACAAGGTAAGATGACCAAGTCGCTCTTTAGTGGTACTAACGAGAGGGCAAAAGACTTATTGGGAATCATACATTCGGATGTATGTGGCCCTTTTAAGACAATGACAAGAAATGGTGAAAGATATTTCGTTACCTTTACCGACGATTACAGTCGCTATGGGTATGTGTACTTGATGACACATAAATATGAAGCTTTTGAAATGTTCAAAATCTTCAAGAATAAAGTAGAAAATTAACTCAACAAATCTATCAAAGTTCTTCATTCAGATAGAGGATGTGAATACCTCAGTGACGCTTTTCAGGATCATCTAAGAAGTTGTGGGATCATCTCACAACTTACTCCACCTGGAACACCACAACATAATGGTGTGTCTGAAAGGAGAAACCGAACCTTATTGGATATGGTTCAATCTATGGTGGCTGTAAGCTCACTACCTCTATCATTTTGGGGTTTCACATTACACTCCGCGGCTCGTATTTTGAATATGGCCCCGGCCAAGAAAGTGGATTCGACACCTTTTGAAATATGGCATTGAAGAGTTCCATCGCTATCATATTTAGAAGTATGGGGTTGTGAAGCTTATGTTAAGAAAAACACCCAAAACAAGTTGGAAATTGATCTACTAAGTGTATATTTGTTGGATACCCCAATGACTGTATAGGACACTACTTTTTTGATCCAACAAAGCGAAAGGTATTTATTGCTCGAAAGGCAGAGTTCTTGGAAGCCATGTTTCTTATGGAAGGAATGACGTATAGAACAGTGGAATTTGATGAGGATCAAGATCCACAAGCGGATACACGTTTGGTTGACACTAGCAATCAACAGGAGATTGTTGATGATGATCAAGAGGTTGATCGATACACACAAAACATTCGCAGATCTGGTAGAGTTAGCATTCCACCTAAAAGATATGGATTTTTCATGAATGGATGCTATGTGGTTGACTCCGATGAGCCAACTACATACCATGATGCAATGTCTAATTCGGATTGTGACAAATGGCTAGAAGCCATGAACGCAGAGATGCAATCCATGTATGACAACCAAGTTTGGGAATTGGTTGACCCTCTACTTAACACCAAACTGGTTGGATGCAAGTGGGTTTTCAAGAAGAAAACGGATATGCATTGTCACACCCTCAATTTCCACAAACGGGGTATTACCGTTAAGCGTGTGACTTCCAATATCTCAGCCACTAGTTACACCAAACGACACGTTTATTATAAAACATAAATAAATTTTTAATGTTTGAAATTACCAAAGATAGAGTTATCAACGTAAACATAATAGAAATTTGCGGAAGCATAATAAATCTTAAATCTTTAAATGGCGCAACATGCGCTAACCAAATAAATGAAATTTATTGAGAAGCTTTAAAATAATTCACATGTGACGTTGAATGCATGAATGATATGATCCTAAGCGTGCGCATCTTGTGAACCTAAAAGAAACATGCTAAAGTGTCAACACAAGGTTGGTGAGTCCACAGGTTTTGATAAACAGAACAAGTAATAACCAATCCAGTAAACAAAGTAATATCCGTAGGTGGCTAACCTACTTAACAAGTTACATAGTGTATGAAGTTCGCAACCGACGCTGACAATGAATACAGTGCCTCGGTTGTGGCTACCAAACCACAACAACAGAAAATTAGGTCAATTAAACACCCGTTCGACCACCGGTCGAGCTAGCGCGACTAGCCCTGGTGGGGTTTGTCAAACCCAGTAGATCTACTCAGAATTACCCCGCTGAAGAACATATATTAACAGTTCGAAACGTGAGGACTTAAATTGGTACAACACTAGTAAATATGTCAACATTACAGTAATACTGAATCAAATGAAAATACGTTTGAACACATGTTTCTTTCACCCCAAGAAAATAAGTAAAGCGGGGCTGAGAACTCACCTCAAATGCACAGCAATAAGTAACGCAGAGAACAGGAAGTTAGGTTTCCAAATAACCTGAATTTCATTTAATATATAATTATTATTATTTATCAATTATAATTGTAGATGTTGTACAGTTTCGCGATCACGGTTCGGTTACGGTGTCGGTTCTCTATTATCCAGTACTATGCCAGCACACCAAAACTATATAAAACCCAATTATTCCCACATATACAAATTCATGTACAAAGATAATCATTATATATTTTCTTTGGAGTAACTTATTATAATGAAACCCATACGATTTATAATACATTATTTACACATCACAACCGCAATACGACTCAAACGAAACACACACGTATATTATATATTACCCAAACATAATATATATTATACACACACTCATAACATGTATATTATACACATACACACATAATATATATATAACATACACACCTATACTATTTCACCCTCGCATGCAAACGACACCCATGCACAACGCAACACGACTAGACTAGAACACCCACATAGATATAACTTTTACCATGTATGAGCACACATTCATACATGTATTATGCATTCCCACACATCATGCAAAAATCCACATGGAACACAACTCATAGTTGAGAACCCAAGCACAAAGTGGGTTTCTTTCTATTAATACCCACTGCCCCTTTTTGTTTTTTTAAAAGATCCCCCATGTGCAGCCAAGTCAACACACACCACCACATATACATTCACATATATAATCACATATATAATCACATAAACACATGCAGAAACACACTCACACCCACACTATCCACCATGCCTAGTATCCACCCAAACAATATTATAATCAAACCCCATGTCTTCACGGATGCATATGTATACCTATCTATATTCGATGCATACATACAACATCACACTTATATATTAAAACACCCAAATAAACCCACCATATCTAAGTATAAGCCTGGACACTACCAAATTTCAGCCATAAAACCTTCTGCTAGGCACACGAAACACACAGCAGCAACATACGTCCGCACCCAATAGGGTCGACACACACACAAAACATCCATACATATGTATTTATATATGTGCGCACACCTTGTCATATATTCATTCTCACCACTTTGCAGAATACGTATATATATATATATCGCAGGATACATATATATACAACAATAAACACACACACACATATATATATACGCAAAAACATACATGTAGAAGGCCAAAATAACACTATACATGCGCAGATCATACTACCGTAGGACCACCCACCAGCATATATATACCGATACTTACATACGCAGAAAACATGGCATATATACACGCTAGCCGGAATCGATCACTAAACCGCACCCCATAACTTGAACCCGATTCCCTGGATTCACGCAACCGCTATGACCCGGGATCCTGAAACCGTACGTGTCAAGTTTATGCGAAATGTAGAAGATATACCATGTGAGTTATCGTTGGATTGCAGCGATTTACGGAGAGCAACGTCGATGGAGAAACGTCACGCGAAAGCAAACCACGATTAACACTTCGGGATGGCAAACCACGACCGCGAGAGTTCAAGAACCACCGCGATATCCAGCTGTGTAAGAAACACAAGAGGACGACGTCAGGAGGTTTGGGTTTGCGAATGTGAGATGAATGTGGAGTTTGTTTGAGTTTTTTTTTTCACATATAATGGAGATGAAACGAAGGTAGGGTGGGTTCCTATATTAATCATATGATATAATATTATCATAGTGGAGGATTGTAAGGAGTTGTCTGCCATGAATGCAATTTACACAATGGTCCCCTCAAGTCTCCTAAGTTTGCACTTTATGTCCTCCATGTTAGCCTAATGTATATTTAGATTAATCATGTTACGTAATTTAAGTTTAGTTGTAGTTTCAAATTGGTTATGCTCGGTTAGTTATAATATTAGTAATCGTTATTATATAACATTTGCAAATTTGCTTAATCATACTTAACGGAGAGATTAGCCAATGTAAAAAGTGTTAACGTAAGACGAAAACTTGGATTGTCACATGCATGGAAACTTGGATACTTACAAAGCAAGACTTGTAGCAAAAGGTTTCACTCAAACTCAAGGGGTTGATTATGATGAAACCTTCTCGCCTGCGGCAATGCTAAAGTCAATTAGGATATTGTTCGCTCTAGCTGCTCATTATGACTATGAGATTTGGCAAATGGATGTCAAAACCGCTTTTCTTAATGGACATCTCGAAGAGACTGTCCATATGGTTCAGTCTGAAGGTTTTGTCGATCCACAACATCCTAATAAAGTATGTAAGTTAAAAAGATCAATCTATGGATTGAAACAAGGATCGAGAAGTTGGAATCAACGTTTTGATGAAGAGATCAAGACATTTGGTTTCATCAAGAACGCTGACGAGGCTTATGTGTATAAAAAGGCAAGTGGGAGCATAATTACATTCTTATTCGTTGAGAGCAAGAGGTCTAAGGCCTGATCAAATTAAATCAACAACGAATGATCATTCTGTGTCCTTGGATTTAACATGACAGCTGTAACAAAAGGATAAATGATTAATTCACCTCAATCATTTCAAGTTGGATTCTTGAAGGGGATGATGTTATTGAATGGCTTTTAGTCATGCTTATTAAGGGTAGTAAACCGTTGTTAGGCGGTATTTACTGCTCGCATCAATCTTCTATGAATCTTGTGCAAGTGGGATATTGTTGGATTCTTTATGCCCAAGACACATAGAACATTGATGTGGTTAGTACGTCATGATCCAAGTCGGGTCATACCCAATAACAAGTTTAGCAAACACCAATAAATATTTAATTGATGATATAATCGTGCAATTAAATAATTACACCAATTTAAAAATTTAAAATGGGTTTTCTAAATAAGTTGCATATGAGATAGAACAACTTATAGAGATATTTTGTTCAAGGGTATTATGTGTAATGTTATTTAAATTAGTTAAATGACATTAAGTAATAGAAGTGTGTGTATGAGTTATAAAATTAAAAGGTTAATTTCATAACTCAACTAGTAACTAGTTAAATTAAAGGGTTAATAAAATTTTAGGAGGGGAAACCTTTTTGAAAAGGCATTTCGGCCGCCCCCTTTAGTTTGGTTGGTTCATTTGTTGTCTTGGTTGAAGACACTCTTGAAAAACACACACACTCAACCTCTCTCTCTCTCTCTCAATCATGCAAGAACCAAAAGAAAAGGATTTCTCTCTATTTTGAAGATGAAGATCACGACTGGAAGAGGTTCCAGCAGCCCTTTCTTGGTTCGTTTGGTGCACAAATCCTAGCAATAACAAGTGTTTGCCTAAGGCTTGTGGGTATGGAAGCTTGAGGACACCTCTCCTTGGTGTTTTGGTTGAGCAAGAACATCATTGAAAGGATCTCAGCATCTAGTTTGATCAATAAGATTGGATTTGCAGCGGAATTAGTACACGAATTTACAAATTCAAAGCAAGAACACAATAGATTTATCAATGAAACAGTACGGTTATAGAATGAGAGAAATTTCCGCATAAAAGATGTATTTCATTCAATATATGCTTCGGCAAATTACAATTAGGTCATCTTTCCTTTTATAGGGAAAGATGATGTCAGCTGATGTCACTTGACAGTGACATCTAACTGTTATTTAACAAACTACTGAAAGTTAACACAACTACTGAAGATGTCAAACAGCTGACATCTTCTTACAAGAATACTAAGTGTTAACTATCAGTACAGCTACTGATAAGAAACTACTGAACCTACAACAACTGAAGAACATGCTCTTCAGTCGTTTTACAAGTACTAAAAAGAAATGAAACTATTGAAAAGAAAAGACTGAAAGGAAACCATCACAACAACTGAAGAATACTTCTTCAGCTGTTGTGACAAACTCTGAAGGCTTCAGTACTTGGACTTTAGACTTGAACTTCAGTTGTTGTCATCAGCTGATGTCTTCAGTTGTTTACATCAGCTGATATCTTCAGTCTTTGTCTTCAGTCTTTGTACTTTAGTCTTTGGTCTTCAGCTGATAAAGTCTTCAGTAATTTAGTCTTCAGCTGTTGATCTTCAGACTTTGGTCTTCAGCTGATGAAGTCTTCAGTACTTTAGTCTTCAGCTGTTGATCTTCAGACTTTGTCACACAACTGATGAGGTCTTCAGCAGTTGTTATGATGTCTTGTGGGACTTAAAGGTTTTTTCTGATCTGGCTCATTGGTTCTTTGGTCCAACAATCATTCTCTTCATCATATCACACGTTTTTCAGCAGCTCTACAAAGGTTGTATCTTTTGTGTGTTTTGGTTGTTTTATTCTTCTTGATAGCTAGTTCATACACATATAAATGATCCTATGTTCTTGGATTTGTTGAAATTAAGTTATGTGCCTTAATTTTCAGATTATAAAACATGATATTAAGGTTTTATTCCGCTGCATTTTCAAGTTTAAATGGTTAAACTACTTTGATAATGTGTCTAACAAACCAACATCTATCACTATCCTTGACCTTGAAAAACAGATAGAGGCTTTAAACAAGAGAGTCTCTGCGTTAGAACTATTGGTCAGAATTAAACAAGAGGAAGAAAAGGATAAGGATGATGAGGGTGATAAGAGAGAAGAGAAAAGAAAAAGAGGAGATGATAAAGATGACAGTGACAAAGAGTCATCAGGGGAGAGTGATGATGACTCCCCTCCAACCAAAAAGATGAAATTCTCTGAAGTTGAGAAAGAAGGAGAAACTAGTGGCTCAAAGCATGATGAATCTAGTGTGGAGATAGTAGTCAACACCACCAAACTAGAAGAAGTCCACACTAAAGAAGCTGAATTCAGTGACATGATCAAAGCTCTGGATATGTTCTCTGTTGAAGAGTATATCATTGATGATAACTTCTGGGATTTCATTGTGAACCATAGGCCCACTACTGAACCTATAGTAGTGATACCTCAATCTCCTGTGCCAATTGAAAAGGAGTTGAGTATGCAACTGGTGCCTGCTGTGTCACTGACTGATGAGCAAAAGGAGTTAATTAGAAAGCTCTGTGAACAACAACAAGGAGAAGAAGAATCAGCAGCTGCTACAGTTCGTATGCCTGAAAAGGATAAATCTGAAGAACTGCCTAAAGAAGCTGAAATGGTTGAACCCTCTTCTGGTCCAAGTAGGCAAACATATAACAGAAAGAGGAAGTACTTGACTGAAAAGGCAACAGGGAAAAGGCCTATAGAAGAAGAAGAACCATTATTGAAAAAGCAAAAAGATGATCCCCTGAGCCTAGCAGCCATAGATGAATTCTTAGAAGAACATGAGAAAGCTGAAGCCTTATTGAAAAAGAAGGCTGAAGTCCTTGATCTTGAAGAACGAGAGACACCGGGTGGCTATGTGGTTGATGAACCAATAGTTAGCAGAAGCCCTATCAAAGAAGAGCCATCTGTGTATAAGATGGTAGAAAAACCCAATTCTGATGATCTTATGGTGAAAGCTGTATTCCTCATTGACCATGGAAATGATCCAGATGAGGTGTTTGGGATGACATATGAGGGCATGGTAGCAGAAGAAGAAAAGTTGAACAAACTGCTAGACCCTCCTTTAGAAACTGAGTATGAAAAGACTCAATCTCCCAAAGCCTCAGTGGTCAAGACTAGAAAAGCCAAACCAGCTGTAACTTCTCAACCAATGTATCTTGATCCATACAGCATGACAGACAATGAGATGAAAAAATATCTGTCTGCTCAAGGATTTACAAGGATGAAACTTGGCGATATGAAGACTAATTCCCTAAGGGCTGCTATCCTTAGGTTGATAAGTGAAAGGAAGGAAAGGCTAAAGAAATTAGAGGAGGAAATCAACAGACAAAAGCCAAGAACAAGAGTATCAGCTCAAGACATGAGCCTCGCCCATGGAGATCATGACTCCTTGGCACCTATTCTACATAGATATCCTGAGTGGTTTGCTGAGCCTTCACAAATAGAGCTTTATGAAGGACTCACCACTGCAGAGATGATTAAAGGTGTGTCTACTCCCTAGGGCAAGACTGATCAGAAAATTATTTCCTGGAAGTATGACAGTGACTGGAATATGTTCCGGGTGAAGAGGATATCTAGATTAGTCCAATTCTTCACAAAGTATTCTACTCTGGTGAACTCTCTGGAGATCCATGACTTGAAGGAACTAGCCAACCTGAGATTGATCAATCACAAGGCTATGTTCAGGGGATATGAATTTGAAGACATTCTGAGGATGTTCAAGAGAACTGACAACTTCAAATCTCTAAAGGCTATCTGCATGAAGAAGGATAGATCCTTTGTCAATCCCCTCGAGAAGAAACAAAGAACACCAGCTGAAGAAGTGGTATTCCCTGAACTTAGGGTGAAACCCACTGAATCTTTGAAGAGAAAGTTGGTAGCTGGAACACACACTTCTGTATCAATTTGAAATATGTATTATGATGAGAAAACTTATGAGTTGGTTATAGAAAGAAGGTGGGGAGGAAAGGAAGGAGCTGAAATTAGACTATTCAGTGGATATGAGGTGAGATTGCTAGATGAATCCTATATCCACTACATTTATTCAAGGCACTTCAGGGAGATCGACAATAAGCTTGGTGAAGCTGATATGTACTTCTTTCTAAAGTGCATCAAACTCCTGAAAATGGCCTATGACAGAATTATCAAGAAGAAAGAACAAAGGAGGAAGAAGAAGACTCCTTTGCAGTTTGGCAACATTATGAAGCTAGAGCTTGATGTGGATGGTGCTCTCCCTAATTCACAGAGATGGATTGTCTACTGTATCTATCTAGGAGCCTGTCTCACTGAGGAAGATGCCCATTGATGCCATTCACAATATGAGCCAGATGAAGATCAATGTGTTGAGCAGAGAAAAATTAGCTGATGCAAGACAGTTCTCCAACATGATCAAATCTATTGTGGATCCTTTATATACTGACCCGGCTCCAGTTTAATCTCCTCCTACTGCACAAGACCCAGCAGAATCCTCACAACCTCATCCACCATCAAACCCTTGAAGTACATAGGCTGTATAATCCTTAGGGGGAGTATTGTTGGACCCTGAAAGGATCATACGTGCCAATTCAAGTGGTGGATGGTTGTTCTGCTGGAAATCTCCCCAAGTCCAAGAACCAATGCGGATGAAGAAGAATTTGCTTCAACAATAAGAAGACAAGTGTCGGTTATCCACATTTGTTTATGCGGATGACCAAGTACAAATGCTGACAAGTATTTGTTCATCCGCATTAACAAATGCGGACAGCCGAACAAATGCTGACAAGACTTTTGTTCATCCGCATTAACTAATGCGGATGCTCAGCAACAAATGCGCTAAGTGTTTGTTCATCCACATTTGTCAATGCTGATGACCAAACACTAATGCGGTTGAAGAAAGCACAAATGCTGATGAAGTCAACTCATTCGTATTAGTCAATGCGGATGACCAACTACAAATGCGCATGAAGGCTTTGTACTTAGACTATTCTGTAATAGTTGTAAGGGTAGTTTAGTCTTTTTGTACAGGCTCCAAGTCAGCCTATAAATAGAATAGAAACCTCGTATGTGAGGTAACTTTTGTAATTCAGAATAGACAATCAGAATATACTTTGTTTCATCCTATGTTAGGTGTCTTGTTACTGTAGATTGCTCAAACCTTAGCATTTATTGTAACAGTTCATCTAATCAATACAAAAGTGCATTTATGAGTATTTCGTGTATTCAATGTTTATTGATTGTTTGATTCCACACTAAAATCATTGACTCAATCATCATAGTCGGTCCTTGTTGATTCATATCAACAGAGAGTATCATTCTCAACCCCAGTCAGAAGCATCAATGCTAGATCTAAATTTCTCTAATTTAGATCTCTCTCAGCAACTTGCTGTGATCCCTCAACTAAGGATCCACAAGTCTCATCCTACCATAAACATCATTGGAGATGTTGAAACTAGGGTAAGAACAAGAGGACAAACCCATGAAGCAAATATTTGTCTTCACTCTTGTTTCTTGTCCCAGATAGAGCCTAAGAAAATTGATGAGGCTCTGAAGGATGGAAGTTGGGTTGAAGCCATGCAAGAGGAGCTGCTTCAATTCAAAAGACAGAAGGTTTGGAACCTCTGTCCTCTTCCTCATGGGAAGACAACTATAGGAACCAAATAGGTGTTTAGGAATAAGAAAGATGATAGAGGTATTATCATCAAAAACAAAGCTAGACTAGTTGTTCAAGGATACACACAAGAAGAAGGAATTGATTACACTAATGTCTTTGCTCTAGTAGCAAGACTAGAAGCTGTTAGGATATTCTTGGCATTTGTTGCATCCAAAACTTCAAGGTTTATCAACTTGATGTCAAGTGTGCTTTTCTGTATGGGGTCATTGATGAAGAGGTGTATGTCAAACAACCAACTGGTTTTGTAGATCCTGATCATCCTGATTATGTCTACAAGCTTGATAAGGCTCTTTATGGGCTACACCAAGCCCCAATAAAGTGGTATGAGACTCTATCTCAGTATCTCTGCAAGCATGGATACAGAAGGGGTACTATAGACGGAACTCTCTTCATCAAAGGACAGGGAAATGACTTAGTGCTAGTTCAAGTGTATGTAGATGACATCATTTTTGGTTCAACTAATCCAAGGCTCTACAAAGACTTTGAGAAGCTGATAAAGGATAGATTTGAAATGAGTGCCATGGGGGAACTCAATTTCTTTATGGGAATTCAAGTGAAGCAAGTTGAAGATGGAATCTTCATAAGTCAATCAAAGTATGTTCAGGACATACTTAAAAGATTCAACATGACTGATTGTAAGATTGGTAAGACACCCATGGAGAGAAATCACTCCCTTGGGCCTGATCTTGAGGGGGAGTGTGTGGATGAAAACCTTTATAGGGCTATGATTGGGTCCCTTAAGTATCTTATAGCTAGCAGGCCCGATATCAATTTTGCCACATATATTTGTGCAAGATATCAAGCCAACCCAAAATGTCTCACCTTATCACTGTTAAGACAATTCTAAGATACCTCGAAGGTGCCTCAACACTTGGTCTTTGGTATCCTAAGAATTCTGACTTCAATCTGTATGCATATACAGATAGTGATTATGGTGGTTGCAATATGACTGCAAAGTCTACATCTGGGGGATGTCAGTTCCTTGGTGGAAGGGTTGTCTCATGGCAATGCAAGAAACAATCCCGTGTCTCTGCATCAACTACTAAAGCTGAATACATTACTGCTGCAAGCTGCTGTGCTCAAGTGCTTTGGATTCAGAATTAGATGATTGACTATGGTTTAAACTTCAAGGAGATTCTCATTCACATAGACAACAACAGTGCTATCTCCATCATAGAGAATCATGTGCAGCACTCAAGGACAAAACACATAAATAGAAGGTATCATTTAATTAGAGATAACTTTGAAAAGGGATTAATTAAAGTAGTTAAAGTTATCACAAATGAACAATATGCTGTTCTATTTATAAAAGCCTTTGATGAACAGAGATTTAAGTATCTTATATAAGCTATTGGGATGATTAACTTTGAGTAGCTTTTTCCTTAAACTAATTCATTTTATTTCATAAAATCTGTGTGTTTTTTATTTCTTAAAATTTGTGTGTCCTAAGTTGCCTAGTTTATCACCTTCATAAGCTCATGTTTTCTATGGACAAAAATCTTTTTGAAGAGTTTTCTTAGATTTTCGACAAATCTTGATCCTTCGGAAGATATGATTTTATCTTCGGAAGAAAATATACCTTCAAGACAAATAACTGCCTAAGTAAATTTTGTCTTCGGAAGAAATTTCTGAGATTTCTACCAAAGCTTAAAACTCTCTTAGGCACTTATATGTTTTCAAGGACCATTTTTTTCCGAAGGAAATTAACTCTCGGAAGCTTTGTTCTGTTGAACAAAACATCCAAGTCTAAATTCTCTTCCGAAGTAAATTTGTCAAAACTCTTCGGAAATTCTTCCAAAGTCAATTTGGCTTCGGAAGCTTTTTCATTAAAACTTCCGAAGACAATTTACCTTCGAAAGCTTTTCGATTCCAAGAAAACCACTTTTGAGCAAAAAGCAAACTACTTTTTCAAAAGTGGGACCGCCATCCGGATTTCAAAGTTTATCCTCTTTCATTAACTTTGTCTCAAATCCTTTACACATATAAACCCAATCGGTTCCCTCTCTTTCTATCATCTTCATCTTTCCTTCACCTTTAAGCTTTCTCACAATGGCCAACCTTAACAGAAGAAATGACCCAGATTTCTCCATGCAGTTACACAGGCAACACAATTAGGTTGCTCTGTTAAACTCGGAGAAAGATTCACGTTTTTCAGAGGTGTGCCAATTCTTGGCTCTGTCAAACTACTTCACCTCCCTTACCATTGATCCTACTCTGTATGAGTATCATTTGCTTGAATTTTGGAAGGCCTGCCAAGAGGTCGTTATGGATGGGGAGAAGGCACTGTCTGCCACAGTGCAGGGGAGAACAATCTTCATCACTCCAGCCATCATCAACAATCATCTTCAGCTGGATGATGAAGAAGGTGAGGTGTTCTTCCCAAAAGAAGCTATTAATCATTCTTTTGAGCAGATGGGCTATGAGGGAGATTTCTCTGTAAAGACCTTCAGGAAAGGGAAGGTCTCACCTCAGTGGAAATACCTACTTCATGCAGTTATCCATAGCTTGTCCAACAAGCATGGAGGGTGGGACCAGATTCCTGAAGATCTCTCCTTCATAGTGCATGGGATGGTTCAGGGAGTCATGATCAGGTACTCTCAATTTGCTTATACTAATCTGATTGCAAACTTGGACTCCTTAGAGTATTACATGTTTCCTATATATGTTCAATACATTCTTAACTATGAACTGGGCTCATAGTTGAGGGAAACAGGTAATATTCTTAAATTGGGACAGATGAATCTCAGGGGTAGAAACAGCCCTTGTCCCAAAAATGTTATTGCTCAAGGTGACAACCTAGTAACAGAGGCTAGTATTGAAGCCACACTTTCTACATCTCAACCACCAAAACAAACACAAATCACCCTCACCTACAAAAGAAAACACAAACGAACCACTGCTCTGGCTATTGAGTCTGTGCAGGCCCCCATATACTTACCTATACATGAGGAAATGGATACTGAAGCTCCCACTTCTCCTAAGGAGCAAACCACTCCTATTACTTCTAAGATTAGTGCTGAGGTTCCTCATGCTCAGCCTGATGAGCTCACAAGCCCAAATGCCTTAAGCCTTCACTCTGAGTCTCAACACTCAAGTAAACAACCTTCAGGGGACAACTACCATCCCCAACCTTTAGACTTAAACCAACCCATTCCTAATCTTGACTTCTATACTGATGAAGACTTAGGTGTCAGTGAGTACCATGAGTCTCCCTACTACTCCACTCCTTAAAGAGAAATGAGTGCTCTTGAGTCACCTAGGTCTAGCCCACATTAGTCACCCATCACTGAGGTGGATACTTTAGAACCTGTTCAAGATATCCATATGGAAGAGGCTCTCACTTTAATAAGTGATTACATCATTCAGACCTCAACCATGGCAACTTAGCTCATTGACACTTCAACTGAAGCTGTTGGTCCCAAGCAACACTTGAATCATGAATTTGACGAAGATTCTAGATCAAACACCACAAAATAAGATGAACAATGAAGAACATCTCAAGAACACACTCAAAACCCTTTGTTTGATCCAAAAATGTGATTACAAAATAATTTTAAAGTGGAAACCCTAATCACTAGCTCCTCCAAGCTTAAAACCCTAATTGCCATACTTTACTATTTATAGTAAATGACAATTACTAATGACACTTAGGACCCTAAACTATGACAATTAGAAACAATTAAAACCCAAAATGTCTAAAAACAAGATTAAATATATTTTGTCAACATAAAATATATATATATATATATATATATATATATATATATATTAACAATAAACATCCTAGACAAATATATCTTCAACGTCTATCTCTAATCTTCGTCCCGAACGCGTCGTGTTGACTTTTCCGTTGACTTTGACCGTTGATGTTGACTTTGTTGACTTTAACTGTGTTGATAATATTAGACTATCTTTCAGACCCAACAATATTCCCCCTTAGTCTACTATTATCAACGTCTTTCATCGTGATCAGCACCGATAACTCAACTGAACTTGATCTTTAATTTGGTAAGCTTCAGTCTCAATGTTGAGGTCTAACAATATTCCCCCTAGACTGATGCTTCCCAAATTTTGTTGTTGAAGATCTTTATCTCACAAGTTCCCCCTTTTTCTATGTTCCCCCTTATCGTGTGCATCCTCTCAGTTATAACGAAGACCGCTTTCTTAAATCTCTGAGTGCTTCAGAAGATGTAGGAGGAGGATTCCTAGCTCGGTATCTTCTGTAAATTTAAGGAACAGGTTCTCTGGTCTGGTTCATTGCTCATGTGATGATCGGCCATCACTTGTAGCAAAAATCTGAAACACAATTCTCAAACACAATCTCGACATTTCTAATTAGATCATTTCATTTTAGCATTTAAATTACATAAAATAATTACTAATGTTTTATAACCTTTGTTATTCAAAAATAATAATTAAATTTTACAATCATAAGTTTTAATACTTTTAAAATTTATTAATCATTCCTGAAATGTTTTAGTTAACCAAAATAATTTTTATTTCGATTTATTAATATAATAATAATTTTATAAATGATAAAATGTTAAAAAAACTAATTAAAACGAGAGATCCTGGAGGCCCGGTTCGAACCCGGGACCTCCTGCTAGACATGGAGCGCAGGAACCAGTGGAACAAAGGCCGTGGCCACGACAGAAGTAGGTTTTTAATTGTTTTAAACTTAGTTTCAATCAACCCCAATTCCATTACAAGCCTTAGTTCGAATCCACCCAAATTGAAGATCAAGATGCGAATGTTTATGTTTCAGATCATGGGGCTTTTGTTCCCCTAATGAAATCGAGTGTAATGATGTAAACAATTACCCGAATGGTGTTGATTTGGAACCAAACTCAATCAAGAGCAGTCGCGACACTCGTTTGATCGCTGGATGCTTCAAACAATGATTATAATCGAATTAAACTTGAGATTAGCTTCGAATGATGATATGGACCAACAACCCCTTATCAATTTTGATTAAAATCAATCGGAAGTTGGGATTTCTAAGAAGTTGCAGGTCGACGGGTTCGAGAGTTCGAATGGGGGTGTTTTTGGTCGTCTTTGATGAAATTGAAACCAAAGGGTGTTTATAAATCATCAAAGGTTCGTTAGTGCAGGATTTCTTTGATTATTAAAAGTCGGTAGTGGCCTGATTTTGCTCCACTTCAGCCAATTGTGGAGAAAGCAATACAGGAACACAGCGAAAGGGAAATGGGGGGTGGGGTTGGGTGTTTTGTAAAATTATAAAAATGGTCCCTGAGCTTCTTATCAATTGTCAACTGAAATTCAAGATTTTGTTTTAGTTCTATCTAATTTACAAATTAACCCTTTGAAGTTTGAAAAATTATTATTTCATGTAAAAAAAATTATTGATTATAGGTTTTACATAACTTATATGTTTATTATTATTATTATTATTATTATCATTATTATGATTATGATCATTATTATTATTAATTATCAAATACTTTATAATTTAAATCCCCGTGATTGTATTATCAACAAGCGTTATCATGAGTTAATATGAAAAATACGGATGGTTACAGTCTCCACAACTTAAAAGAATTTCGTCCCGAAATTAAAAATGAAACTATGGAAATAAATACGGGTATTTCTTCTTCATGTGCTCCTCACGTTCCCAAGTAAATTCAGCGCCATGCTTATTTTCCTAACGAACCTTTACGATTGGGGTAGTGGTGGTTCGAGTCTTGTTGATCGAAATCAAGATAAAGTTTTAAGGATTTCCAAGGTTACGGATTCAAAATCGATTCAAGAAGTGATACAAACAATATGAAAGGTATTTGTAACCATGTTTTGCAAGGTAACAAATTTCCAAATGCAGATTTGCATACGTAATTCATCAAAATTAAAGTTGATAAGTAAGGAATAAATGGTTCGATGTAGCTAGATCGAGTCAAAATTTGAAGGTAAAGGGAAAGAAATCGATTCTAAGAATTTACATGCTCCAAGCTTGGAATCAAAATCAACCTAAAACGATCGGGTCTAGTTCAGAGATCATGCTTTGGCTTGATAGGTTGAATCACCAACATTGATTCACCCTTCAAGTTACTACATGCTTCTCGTCACTTGATTGCAACCATGGTAAGTTGAAGATCAAGAAATGAGAATAGTCATCAAGGTGTGGTTTTCACTCCTAACTTGATGGTGTACTCTCAAGGTATGACCATTAACCTTCCAAACAAAAAGTTCGATCCCAACTCATTGTTGAGGACCCACAGAAATAAGACAAGGTAACTCACCATTAAGGTAAGGGAAATCACTCCTATCTTAACGGTGAAGTTTTACAAAGTATGACAGGATGAACTTCTTCATCAAAATTCAGAATTCACTCCTACTTTGACGAGTTCGTTTCATTTGAGAAATACAATCCATAAGAATGAAATTATCATCAAGGTAGGGGATTCACGCCTATCTTGATGATTGAATTTCATAATAACAAGGAAACAATCAAAGATTAACATTTGTCACCAAAGTACGGGTTTGAATCATATTTTGGTAAGATCATGTAATTTATGAAATGTAAGTTCCAATGAGAATAATTGAAGTCAATCCTCAAGATACCGAAATCACCCTAATCCAGAGGATGAAATTTCATAAAACACACAATTTGAAACCATTTACCGAAACGAATAGAGATTCATCAAAGTAAGGGAATCACCCCTGTTTTGATGAGATAGAATCATTTAGGTGATACTAGTGTTCTTAGTCATAGGTTGACTTGTAAACTCCTGCATCTCCCACGGTGCAAGCGGTACGAAGTTTGACTTAACGATGAATGGAAAATAATATCAATTAGAAATTCGGAAAATTTTAAGTTATATCAATGTAACCAAAAGGAAAAAAATCATGCTTACAAAATTTAAGGTTAAGATTCGAGGTAACAGAATTAGTTTTGATGGTGTTCAAATCTTGGATGGTTTAAGTCAGGAAGACGAAAACTTGGTAAAAAATGATTCAACACCAATACGAGATATGAACATTCGATTCACAATCGAAAGGAAAATACATGGACTTCTCAAGATATGAGGTCAACCCTAGCCTTATTGCAGACACGCGTACTTATAAGTGATGACTCATCTTAAGGGTTTCGAGTCAAGTAAACGGATTCAATGATCGAATCAAATCACCATTTACACTTTGTTTAGACAAAGTATCCCTAGATGTAGAAATTCCACTTACAGCATTGCATGTTCTTAGTTATGGGACACATCCTTAAGAAGATATGAGAACCATAAGTAACGGTTTAAAGTTTCGAAGACCATACGGTTTAGATTCCCAATATCTTTGGGGTATATTAAAATCCATGTTCACGTTGGTCAAGGTATGAAGATAGTTACATGAAACACTGAGTTCAATACCGTTACACGTTACACGTTGAGCGTTTAAACGTAAGAGTTGAAATGTAGGATGAGTACAATATTAACAGGATCATTATTTAGGTCAACAATGAGAGGATATTAAACTTTGGTGATAAACCAGTTCAAGGATTCAAGGATTTTTAAGATACAAAAAGGATAGTTCCATTTGGTAACGCATTACCATTTGGAATCGTTGACACATCAAGGTAATTTGACCTATTTGCCTTAGAGACTTGTGTATTGACCATAGTTTATCACTCATCCCAGAAATCCCCAGGTAAGCATAACTAGTCTCGCAATGAGATTTATACGATATGCTTGCCTTAGCCCGAAGGCCTTTTTCCAGGAAATCCAGAATACAGGTGTCTATGTGTCACACAAATTTCTTTGGTTTATAAAATCAAAACTTGATTCAGATGAGTTAGGAGAGTTGATATGACTGCAGCAACCTCCCGGGCTACAAGAGTAGAAATCTTACGGCCAGAGCTTCTAGACCGTGAACGGATTTGACGAGAAGACATTCTGGAATATCATTAAGATATTTTATGAGAATTGGATAATAGGAGTTATACCACATGAAAACAACAATCGGGAATTTGGCATAATAATAATGAGATGTTCCGAGTGTAATCGTTTGATTTGTAAATCAAAGCGAGTACGTTGACTAATCAAAGTATTGTGTCAACCATAACTTTGTTGAAAACATGCGTACCTATAAGCAGATACTCATCCCAAGGGTTCCCAGGTAAGGTAGACAGATCCATCGGCTGATTTGGATTTATACAAATACCGTGCCTAGACAGAACACCTCGAGATACAGGCATCTTACTCTTCCAGTATTGCATGTATTCAGTGGTGGGGCACAGACTTTGATGAGATTTTCATAAATTAGACATAGGGTCTAAGGAATTGATCCCACGATGATAAGTGTAGTCTCCACATGTCGTTGAGAATAAGTTTAGGAAGTTCATTTATCGGGGAGAGTCAAAGAGTCGAAGTTAGGTTTAGGGAGTCTAAGTTTTAAGCATACATAAGGCAATCCTATGCTAAGGCATCAAATTGCACAAAAGGCATAGCATTATGTTGCATTCAAACAATATGTAAGCACAAAGTATAAGGACCTTTCTATGAGGTTCATGCAACTATAGTCCAGGTCACCATTTCTAATAACCTAAATCCCTATAGTTATGGGCTCTGATACCAATCTGTCACACCCCAACCTTGACGGCGGAAACGTCGAGGTGTGAGAGTTACGATTGTTCACAGCCACATAACGCTATTATTAATTCCAAATATATTAATCAAGATTCAATTGTAGCAATACAAGTAAATGTTCAAACAAAGATACATCCAAAATACAAGTATAAAAGTATCCAGATCATTCATTTATTTCTCTAAGTCCAATCCTAAGTGTGATAAGCTTCAAAGAGTAACCTGAAACATGTTAAAAATAAAAGGTCAACATAAAAATGTTGGTGAGCATTCCATAGTTTTCAATACATAAGTATATAAAAGATGGCAATTCAAGTTATAAGTTAGTGAATAAAGTGATTAGGGATGTTATGAACAATGCAACAATCAAACCTCGACAATGTTTTACAGGTATCAAATGATGTTAATATTCTATTAACGTTAAAAGTATATACGATCAGCTAAGTGTACTTGGATCAACCAAGCAGGCTTGTCGTACCCATAGATCTATGACTTTGCTGGGCTAGCAATAGTTAATGATTGTACATATAATGCCATAACATGGTAACCACAAAAGTTCAACTAACCACAGCTCACAAGTAAATTGCCATAAGTTTACAAGTCTCGAATAAGTTTATGAGTGCAATGATATAAGTTAACATGTTTCACCCCAAAGTGTGAAAATAAGAAAAAGGGGTACAGAAATACTCACTTGATATATATAAGGTGATGATAAGAATTTAAACGAGGCTCCAACGATTTCTTTTACGAGTTACCTAAATGTATTGATTGCAAGGTTAAGTTTAAAGGTAAGATTGATGAATAAACGTGAATTTATCAAGCCTTAAAATAAAATAAATTATAATAGAAAATTATATTATTTTATAAGTTTCAAGAACTCAAATAAAATTTTATGGAACAACTTATTAACTAATTATATGTAACATAGTTAGATGAATAACTAACATTTGAATAATTATTAAATAACTATTTGAATAATTAGTTATTTAACATGTAACTTTATAATGTTTTGAAATAATCTAAATTTGAATCATAAAAGATTTTTAGCATTTAAATTATATAAAATAATTACTAATGTTTTGACAGGATCTTAGCCTCTAGTTTGATCAATTAGGTTGTATTCGCAGCGGATTTAGTACAAGAATTAGACAAACAAGCAAGAACACAATAGATTTAACAATAAAACAGTAAGTTATAGAGACTGATGGAAGTTCTGCAAAAGAGAATATTTCATTCAATACATGCTCTGACTGCGGCTGTAATTAGCAGCGGCTACAATTTAGTCATCTTCCTTATATAGGGAAGAATAACCTAATGCTGATGTCACTTGACAGTGACATCAACCGTTATTAACAAACTACTGATAGAACACCTAAACTACTGAAGATGTCAAACAACTGACATCTTCTTACAAAATGCTAAGTGTTCTAACTATTACAAGTACTGAAAAGAAACTACTGAAAATGTACAAAGACTGAAGAACAAGCTCTTCAGTCGTTTACAACTACTGAACTATAACAGCTGAAGAACAAACTCTTCAGCTCTTGTACAAACTACTGAAAAGGAAAATTACAAACTACTGAAAGAGAAAAACCATCACAACAACTGAAGACAACTTCTTCAGCTGTTGTGACAAACTTTGAAGCTTCAGCACTTGGTCTTCAGACTTTGATCTTCAGATGTTTCATCAGCTGATTGCACACTTACCTTGGGGTAAAGGAACAAGCTCCCACACTTGCTATTTTCTGAACTAAAGAAGCTCAAGCTGCATTGCTTCAACCCATCCATTGTCTCTTAATGCAATATGATAGTTCTTTGGCTCTTGCTGACTGACGAAGAGAGCATAGAAGCAGAAGTTGGACAATTAATTCCTGGTTGAAACTCCAGCATTGATATCACCAATGATTGGAGATGTGGGGTGATTCTTCAGCTCTTGATAAACTATAATATCAGTGCAAGTGTTTGTAGGACTTTCAGCAGCAATAGATGGTCATGAAGATTCTTGAAACCATGTAGGAGATGGCAGCTCAAATGAAGTAGAGCATGCAGAAATCTCATCAGCATTTGTTGTGGATGGGACTGCTGAAGCTACAGGAGCATCAGGTTTAGTGGACTCAGGCAGGTGGTCACTAAACCTACAAAGGTGAGTACTGTCTACATCATCATCAGTACCACCAGGTAGAGAACTGTTGACAGGCACAACAGTTGGAGGTTGATAAGGAACATATTGCAGTATGTCCAGATCAAACAACTCCACAGGGTTTTGTGGAATCTTGTCCTTTGGAGATTCATTGAACTTGACATGCAGAGTTTCTTCAACCATCTTTGTCCTACAGTTGAAAACTCTGTATGCCTTGCAAGTTGATGAATAACCAACAAAATACCCTGCATCCACCTTACTAGCAAACTTCTGGAGTGGATTGCTAGTGTTGAGAATGAAACATGGACACCCAAAGGCTTTAAAGAAGGAAATTAGAGGGGCCAAATGATGAAGTACTTCATAAGGAGTCTTCATCAACCTCTTATTCACTAATGCTCTATTCTGCATATAGCAAGCTGTGTTGACAGCTTCAGCCTAGAAGGTCAGTGGCAATCCTGAGTCAGCCAGCATTGACCTTGCAGCTTCAATGAGAGTCCTGTTCTTTCTCTCAACCACTCCATTCTGTTCAGGAGTTCTGGGAATACTGAACTGCCTCTTAATTCCCTTAGACAGGTAGAAGTCATCAAGTGTGTGGTTTCTAAACTCTGTTCCATTGTCACTCCTCACACACTTGACCTGCAGGGAATACTGCTTCTCCACAAATAACACAAAGTTCATAATAGCCTTGGCAGCTTCATCCTTGCTGTGCAAGAAGAATGTCCATACATATCTGGAGTAATCATCCACAATTACCGGACAATATTTCTTCCTTTCCATGCTCATCACCTTGATAGGACCAAAGAGATCCATGTGCAAGAGTTGCAAACAGGCAGTGGACTTTGGTTCTTCTATAGGAGGGAATGAAACTCTATGTTGTTTTCCCTTTAAGCAAGCAGTGCAGTTGTCTTCACACTTGAACTCCTTCAAAGGCAACCCTCTTACTAAACCATGGTTTATCAGTTGATTCATGTTCTTGAGATTAACATGTCCCAGCCTTCTATGCCATAGAGTAGACTCTTGAGGAGAGGCCTTGGAGAATAGGCAAGGATGGCCTTTTAGATCTATCTTTTTGGAAAGATCTAAGGCATATACTCTTCCTATCCTGTTGGCCTTCATGAGATTATAATCATCCAACACCTTGTCAATCAAATTTAGAACTTTGGATGACAGAATCTAACAGTTCTGGCTTGTGAAAAGGGCAACATGGCCTTTATCACACATTTGACTGACACTCAAGAGATTGTACTTGAGATTCTCCACATGGTTAACATCATCAAACCTTATTTCCCCATTGGAAACAAAGCCTTTTCCGATGATGTAACCCTTTGCATCATTGCCAAAGGAGACAAATCCCTTCTTTCCTTGAGAGTAGTCATTAAGAAGAGAACTGCTTCCTGTCATATGCATGGATCCTCCACTGTCTACATAACAGATGCTTCTTTGGCATGTTGAAGAACCCTGCAATCATAATAACAAGTTAGTTAGTTTTAGAGACCCAAACCTTTTTGGTTTTGGGTCTGTTCTCAACAACAGGTGCAACACTAACCGGTGTGTTATGTGTGACAGCCTGAGGTGAAGGAGATGGTGTAGAAGAGGAACCCTTTGGCTTGGATTTCCTTTTCTGTGGTTTCAACACATGAGCATCTAATTGGTTGACTCATCCCATTAGATGTTGAACCATCATCACAAGTTGTGTCTGACTTTGCGATAAAGCTTTCAGCTCTTCAGACACATTGGGGCTTGCTGATGATGTATTCCTGTGTTGCACCACCTTCTTTTGAGCAACCTCAGCTGTTGCCTGAGTAACCCCTACCTTCTTTTTGGATTTGCTTTTGGGCTTAGGGGTTTCAGGCTTTGATGTTGCTAGTACAAACTTGGTTTCAAACTCATTTTTCATTTTATTCATTTGCTCTTTGATTTTCTCCTTTTGTTTAAGTTTGGAACCCCTTTTGTACCAGCAATCATCAGTAAGATGATTAAACAAACCACATATCTCACATGGCTTCTTCTTCATCTTATATTGATCATCTATTGAAGAAGATGAAACTGCTGAAGACTTGTTCTTTAGCTATTTGCTATTAGTACTTGCAGTTTTCTTCCTTTTAGTACCTGCTTTCCTGACATCCTCTTCATTAGGCTTCAAACCCTTTCTACTGGCAGTTTTCTTCTCTTCAGTACTGGCAGTAGTTGGGGTTAAACTTCAGGTGTTATCACTTGCTCTCTAGTACTTTCAGTACTTCTAGGGACAACACCTGAGTTAATCAACTCTTTGATCATATGACAGTCAGCATTTGAACCATCAGCTGTTGTAGCATCAGCTGATTGGTTTTGGGAGTTAATGCTTACCTCTACATCTGATGATGCTGTATCAGATAGTAGGTCACATGATGTAAAGGATTGGTTATTGCTCTCTCCATCAGATTCAACTTCTGCTCTTGAAGTGAAATCTGTAGGAGGAGCAGTGTGATTATAACCAATGCTAAACTTCATATTGGAAGCTGATTGCTTACTAAGAAGCATTTCAAAACCCTTTCAGGATTGCACCCATCGATCACACTCTACTTGGGTGGTTGCAAGAGTTTCCTTGAGGTCTCTGTACTTTTCTAGAAGTACATCTTCCCTAGCCTTATCATCTTTTATTTGGCATTTAAGCTTATAAATCGCATCATTTTTATCATTAAGTGCAGCTCAAATTCAGCTTTCTTTTCGGAAATGGTTTGCTCTAGCTCAAGGTTTTTATCAATTAAAGCCACATTTGCCTCTCTAATAGAAGCAAATGTTGCTATGCATGACTCAGAACAAAGCTTGGCTTTAGCCTCAGAGGATACCTGTGATGAAGCATTGGAGAATGACCCATCAGCAGACTCCAGGGCCATGAGAGCAAGGTTCCCAAAAGGATGATCACCACCATGTTGACCAGCACCTTGGAATAGTTGCTCTTGACCAGATAAGTCATCTGGTAAACTACTCCAGTCAACAACTCCTAGGGTGAAGAAGCTGTGTTGTTGAGGTTGGCATTGATGATGAGACTGGGAAGATTGAGGCTCAGGGAGAGCATGTGGTTGCTGAGCAGGGGTGCTTGAACTTGACTTGGCTGAGGCATGTAGTAGCAGGGGTATGGGTATGGCATATGACCCTGAGGCACAAAGTATGCAGGTGATGCCTGTGCTGGTGATGGATGACTGGAACTGGTGGAGTGTTGCCCTCTATGCTGTGAGCTATTGCTTGGAAAAGTCACAAAGGGTGCAGAGGAGTTAGATCAAGATGATCTACACTCTCTAGCAAAGTGTCCAAGCCTCTGGCACTTGTGACACCTCAACTTGCTCTTGTCAAAACCAACTTTGGTTTTGCCAGAGAGACCAAGAAATTTCCTCCCAGTTCTCTTGTAGAACTTTTGAGATCTGATATTTATCATAGCCATTTGACTCAAAATATCCATCTCTTCCAGATCATCATCTGGAATGTTCTTCAAGTCCTCCATCAGAAAGCACAAGTTATCACTGCTACCTCCTGAACTACTATCAACACCAACAAAAGCATGTTCAGAGTTGCTAGAGAAATCAATATGCTCATCATAGGCATTCTCAGATGTAGCATATTCTGACTCTTGACCTATCAAGGCAGCATTCCCTGAGACAAAGTCATCAGTGAGCTTGCCAGATGATGACAACTTCCTTTTCTGTTCTATCTCTCTTTCAAATGTAAGCAGTTTCCCATGAAGTTGGGTGAGAGATAGAGTGTCCAGATTTACACTGGAGCGTAGGACAATGGTATAAGTATCCCATCTCTCAGGCAGGGATCTAAGAAAGCGGTTGTTCATCTGACTATTAGAATACCCTTGTTTAACCATTTTCAGCTCAGAAATAAGACAAGAGAATCGCTCATACTGTTGAGTCAGTGTCTCACCCTTCCTATGAGAGAATGTCTAAAATTGTTGGGCGAGGATTTCCCTAGTATTTGCTAAGACCTCATTGGTTCCTCCGAATTGTTCCTTCAGAGCAACCCAGAGATCATGAGCAGTTTCATGATGTAAAAGCCCTGAATAGATCTTATTTGGAATTACCATAGCCAAAATTCCATGGGCTTTAGCATCAATCTCGAACAGCTTAAGATCTTCGTCTGAATATTGATCAGGTTTCTTTGGAACCTGCTCATTTGATTCAGGAACGCTCACCATAGGCTTGTATGGTCCATGCACCACTGACTTCCAACAACCAGCACTGTTGACAGACAAATGGTGGAGCATACGGCGTTGCCATATGTTATACTCACTCCTCACAAGCATCGGAGGCTTTGTTGAGGAGCCGGTATTGTGAGGATCATTAGTTAGTGTTGTCATTTTAGATTTTAGTCAAATTCAAGGTAAACAAAACAAATCTAGCTCAAAAACCACGAGAACCTCAAGTTTAACAGTCAGAAGCAGCAGAAAATCAATTTCTATAACTAATCCTTGCAAATTGCTAATTCGATCAAACGTGGCTGTCAAAAGAGCAGTTTCAAATGATCAATTGTTAAATCGATCAATGATTAACCAGCTCTGATACCATTTGACAGGATCTTAGCCTCTAGTTTGATCAATTAGGTTGTATTCGCAGCAGATTTAGTACAAGAATTAGACAAACAAGCAAGAACACAATAGATTTAACAATAAAACAGTAAGTTATAGAGAATGATGGGAGTTCTGCAAAAGAGAATATTTTATTTAATACATGCTCTGACTGTGGTTGTAATTAGCAGCGGCTACAATTAGGTCATCTTCCTTATATAGGGAAGAATAACCTAATGCTGATGTCACTTGACAGTGACATCAACCATTGTTAACAAACTACTGATAGAACACCTAAACTACTGAAGATGTCAAACAGCTGACATCTTCTTACAAAATGCTAAGTGTTCTAACTATTACAAGTCCTGAAAAGAAACTACTGAAAAGGTACAACGACTGAAGAACAAGCTCTTCAGTCGTTTACAACTACTGAACTATAACAGCTGAAGAACAAACTCTTCAGATGTTGTACAAACTACTGAAAAGGAAAATTACAAACTACTGAAAGAGAAAAACCATCACAACAACTGAAGACAACTTCTTCAGCTGTTGTGACAAACTCTGAAGCTTCAGCACTTGGTCTTCAGACTTTGATCTTCAGATGTTTCATCAGCTGATGACTTCAGTAGTTGTCATCAGCTGATGTCTTCAGTCTTTGTCTTCAGACTTTGTACATCAGTTGTTGATCATCAGTTCTTCAGTTCTTCAGCTGTTGATCTTCAGCACTTGAGTCTTCAGTACTTGAAGTCTTCAGTACTTGTATTCTTCAGTACTTCAGACTTCAGTACTTGTGGTCTTCAGTACTTTAGATCTCCAGCTGTTGTTCTTCAGTTCTTTGATCTTCAGCTGTTGAGTCTTCAGTCTTTGTCAAACTGCTGATGAAGCTTTCAGCAGTTGTTGTGATGTCATGTGGGACTTAGAGGTTTTCCTGATCTTGGCTCATTGGTTCTTTTGGTCCAACATATTTTATAACCTTTGTTATTCAAAAATAATAATTAAATTTTACAATCATAAGTTTTAATACTTTTAAAATTTATTTAATAATTCCTGAAATGTTTTAGTTAACCAAAAAATTTTTATTTCGATAAGTTTTAATACTTTTAAAATTTATTTAATAATTCCTGAAATGTTTTAGTTAACCAAAATAATTTTTATTTTGATTTATTAATATAATAATAATTTTCTAAATGATAAAATGTTAAAAAACCTAATTAAAAACGAGAGATGCTGGAGGCCCGGTTCGACCCCGGGACCTCCTGCTAGACATGGAGCGCAGGAACCAGTGGAACAAAGGCTGTGGCCGCGACAGAAGTAGGTTTTTAATTTTTTTAAACTTAGTTTCAATCAACCCCAATTCCATTACAAGCCCTAGTTCGAAGCCACCCAAATTGAAGATCAAGATGCGAATGTTTATGTTTCAGATCATGGGGCTTTTGTTCCCCTAATGAAATCGAGTGTAATGATGTAAACAATTACCCGAATGGTGTTGATTTGGAACCAAACTCAATCAAGAACAGTCGCAACACTCGTGTTGATCGCTGGATGCTTCAAACAATGATTATAATCGAATTAAACTTGAGATTAGCTTCGAATGATGATATGGACCAACAGCCCCTTATCAATTTTGATTAAAATCAATCGGAAGTTGGGATTTCTAAGAAGTTGCAGGTCGACGGGTTCGAGAGTTCGAATGGGGTGTTTTTGGTCGTCTTTGATGAAATTGAAACCAAAGGGTGTTTATAAATCATCAAAGGTTCGTCAGTGCAGGATTTCTTTGATTATTAAAAGTCGGTAGTGGCCTGATTTTGCTCCACTTCGGCCGATTGTGGAGAAAGCAATACGGGAACACAACAAAAGGGAAATGGGGGGTCGGGTTGGGTTTTTTGTAAAATTATAGAAATGCTCCCTGAGCTTCTTATCAATTGTCAACTGAAATTCAAGATTTTGTTTTAGTTCTATCTAATTTACAAATTAACCCTTTGAAGTTTGAAAAATTATTATTTCATGTAAAAAAATTATTGATTATAGGTTTTTACATAACTTATATGTTTATTATTATTATTATTTATTATTATTATTATTATTATTATTATTATTATTATTATTATTATTATTATTATTATTATTATTATTATTGTTATTATTGTTGTTGTTATGATTATGATCATTATTATTATTAATTATCAAAAACTTTATAATTTAAATCCCCGCGATTGTATTATCAACAAACGTTATCATGAGTTAATATGAAAAATACGGATGGTTACACAAACGAAGGAATATTGCCTATTTTGAATTTGTTGAAGAAGGTTGGAGAAGTAACTGATATTGGTTTTGGAGCATCAGAGGTGGAATCGTCATTAATCTTCTTATCAGACCCTTGCCTGTGGAATCCCAAACCTACTGGAGAATCCTGCACATCTCTAACCTCTTGAAGATTAACACAGCTTAAACCTGCATTTAGACTATTAGTAGGTTGTTCAAACAAATCATTTGAAGGATGAGGTCTGGGGATTGGTGAATAACATAGAGTAGAAGGGGGTGGAACTAAATTAAATACAGTTTCACCATCAGATTTATATCCAATCCCATGTTTTATCCATGCCCCTTGTTGTTTAGCAATAAGCTCATCCTTTTTCATCTGTGAAAGTGTCCATTTATCGAGCTTTGTTTGAATCTGAGTCATTTCAAATTGAGCTAGAACTGCTCTTTCTCTTAAAATATTTATTTCCAAATTTCTTTCCAAAAGATTTCTTTTCAAAAGAACGATTTCAGCCAATGCTTCATTAAGTTTCTTTGCAAAAGCAATTTCATTCTGCTTAAGTTCTTTGTTTATGTTTTTTAATTCTTTTTCGTTATCTAGCAATAACCTATTTGCTTTATAGATACCAAACAAACGAATTTTACAAGCAGAAGAACACATATCCTGAACTGTCTCATATGGAAGATCCATGATGACTCTTTCAGCAGTAAGAGCCTTCTCGCAGTTGCAGACCCTTGTGTTTCTTTTATGTTCTTCTTCCTTGGCCTTTAGCGTCTCTTCATCCTCAGTTTCTTTCTTTCCTTCAGCATTTTTCAACAAATCAATTGCATTAGTTCTCTCACAAACATGTTCACTTCCATTACCAGCTCTCAAAGCTTCACAATTCTCTTTTACAGTCTCTCTGATTTCATTAGTTGAATCAGAATGAATTTCCATCGACTTCAACCTCTCAATCATCTCGGTTTTGTAATCAAGAATGCTTGTCGTAGAAGAGATAATAGATACATTCATTTTGTTAGTTTGAGATGGAAACACGGCTTGATGAAATTCTCTTCTTTTGATATCTAGCTCAGCAGATTTCAGCTTGTTGATCACATCTATCAACTTGTAATCAAGAAAATTTCTTTTGTTCTTAAGCATTTTAACCTGGGAACTCCACTTGGGTGGAGGAGATTTAAGAAGCTGTTGAACTTGTTCATAGTTGGTGAGTTGGGGGTCATGCTTCTTCAGATTATTTGCCATAGATATAAATCGATCAGTGAAATCAGACAACTTTTCATTCTTCATACCTGCAAAACAGTCAAACCGGCTTTGAGCCGTTGTGAGATTATCTAATTTAAAGTCTTCTGAAGATGACATTTTTTAACAATTAAACGACCCAAAAAAAATATTTTTCCCAAAATTGTAAAATAATTCTCCCCCGGGAAATTTTTTTTAAATGTCACTTTATATAATCTTAGCAACTGGGGTCAAGCTGCCAGGTCAGCTTGTTTTTTTTTTTTGTTTTTTTATAAATCTTTTAAAATCATGGAATATTTCTTTAACAGTTTATACATATTGTATAACCCGACCAACAATATTTTTTTGTCAAAATATAATCCGATTATAGAAAACGAGACCCAATGAACTTTTTTTTTATTAAAAAAAATTAACTCCTGGCCCAATTTCTTGATTAAATGCCCAGGCCAATTTAAGTTGTTCAAAGTGGCCCACTTTGAAACAACACTTTCATTCAAATAATCAGATAAAAAACAAAACCTAAACCTAACCCTAACACTTAAAACACTTTGAAGACAACAGATTAACACTTTCAACATTATCAAGTTCAAACATTTTCTATCACTTCCGCCAAAACCCTAGCCACCCCCACTCTTATTTTGAGGCTAGAATCAGTCGACTCCACCATAAACAGCCACCAATTCGAGTTTCATCACCATACAACTTCACATCACAACAATCGAACCATCTTAGGTTTCTTTCTTGAGGGTTTGTGAGCTGACCTTCCTCATTGAAAGTTGAGAATCGTATTACCGATATCTCTGACTACCGAAAGTTACTGTTACGTGCCAACGGTTTCGACAATTTCAGAGCACAACCTCTTCTTCTACCTTTCTTTTTTTTTATGGTTCAATATTTACCATGGTTGATGTGGTGGTAAGGATGTTGGGTGAAGGTGAAGGTTGGTGTTGATATGGTGGTGATGGGTTGTTGTTATGATAGAAGGTGGTTGCAGATCTGATGGTTGTGACGGAAGTGTGTTGGTGGTGGATGGTAGTGAAGACGAACAGTGGTGATGGAGATGGGACAGTCGACGGGTGGGGGGTCGGTCGAGAAAGGAGCGGCTACGGGGTGAGGTGGGTCGGTCGAGGGATGCGTGAGAGGGTGAGTGGTTGCGGGTGGTGGTGGGGGGGGGGGTTCCGTCGAGGGAGGAGCTGATGAAGGTGAGGTTGTCAGGTGAGGGCAGTGGTGGGGTTGTGGTGGTGGTTGACTGGTGTGTGTCGTGGTAAGGGGTTAGAAGTGGTGCAACTGGTTGCCAGAAATGGAGGTGTGGAGTTGAGTGTTCTGTTTGCTCGAGAGTTGGTGATGGTGGTCGTGATTCAATTCTTGTATCGGCTTTAGATGTGTTAGCTGTGTTTGTTCATGATCTTCAAAGTACAGAAGCTTTTAGGCGTAATGGAGGACCAAAAATGTTGGTTGAGATCCCAACCAACAAACTCAAAATGCGAAATATGAACAGTGGTGACGAAGATGTTTCAGATCCGTCTTCAATTTTTTTTTGGTAGTTTCTCAGTTTTTTTATAAATAGTTTCGCTGAATTAATTTTTAATTTCACAGCTTGAATTTTATAATTTCGCAGCTTTTTTTTTAGATTCGCTGAAGATTTTGGCAGCATTTTCGCTGGTATTTTCGCTTGAAAATGTGAACTTTCGTTCAAGATAATGCTAAATTCGCAGGTTGATGTTTTGAAGATTTGAAGATCGTCAAGAACACCAAGAACACACACACTAGTGTGTTGTAACGCCCCGAAATTTCCCGAAACAAGCCATTTAATAATAACGGGCTTTTAAGGGTTAATTTAAGAAATAAAGCAGTAAATTAGTGGGCTATGGATCAAATTAGCCTTAATGGGCTAGACTTGGTGGGTTTAAGGGCCCTAATCAGCCCTTAAACATGCATAATCAGTCTCATTCCATCACATTACAACCATAGCCACCAAATTCGTAGAGAGAGAAAGTAGAGAGAGAAAGTGAAGAAATTCAAGATTTGGAGCTTGAAGGTTGGAAGGATTGAAGTTCTGGTGGATTGGAGCATCAAAACACAAGGAAAGAGCAACAAAACAAGGTAAGAATCGACCTCTAAGGCCCTATGTAGATCAAACCTGGATTCTAGGGTTTTGGGGTTTTGAAAAGTTTAAAGAAACATATAAAGGTCGAATTTTTACGTATGAAAACGTGTAAAAAGCTTAGATTTGGTTTCATGGAAGGTAAACTAAGGATTTGGACGTAAAAAGTTAAGGTTTTGGGTTAAAAACGGGCTGGATCTGAGTTTTTGTTCATCCAGCGAAACTGGGCCCCGATCCAGCGAATTTAAGTATTCATCCAGTGAAACTGTGCATTTATCCAGCGAAACTAGGAGAATCCTAGCGAAACTACAGTTTCGCTACTGCGAAACTACAGTTTCGCTGACAACTTCGCTAAGTACTTAGGCTGACCTATAGACATAGCAAACTAGGAAATTCCAACGAAAGTTGGGCGCTCAAGGCAGCGAATCTGTCTAGCGAAACTAGCAGAAGTGCTGCCCAGCGAAATTGGCAGCGAAACTGGTAGCGAAACTGCCAGCGAAACTGCCAGCGAAACTACCTGCAAAACTGGCAGCGAAACTATGAAGAAAATGACGTTTTTGCGTATTAACTTTTGTGCAGCTAGAGTATTCAGGCTATAGCTTAAGTGACTTAGAATTTAAGCTACTGGGACAAGTTCAGGTGAGTTCTAGATCCCCTATTTTATACATGCTTTAAATGTTTTGGGGCGGTATGCATACTAATATATATACCTTTTTATGACCAGTTCTTTTAGAGTAAAGTTTTACTTACTATCTTATATGGGAAACGGGATTTTCTAACGAATTGATAACGTGTTTTTCCTTATTGAGATATAACCTTGTAGTGATGGATTGCCTTCGAGATGTGTTGTGTTGTATTAAATATATATAACTTAAATAAGAAAGTGAAACGTAAAGAAAGGTATGTGGCCCATAACGTGTACCTGGATAAAGTAAAGTCTTGCAAGTAAAGTCCTGCAGGCAAGGGATAAAGTAAAGACTTGCAAGCGATGGCTAAAGGAGGGTTGCATTTGTTGTGCCCTCACCCGGATAAAGTAATGCTCGAACAGGCAGGTCTGTAAGCCCTGAATTGGCATGTCATTAATGGCCCGATCGAGTACGAGTGTAAGCCCTTAATTGGCATGTCGGTAAAGTCCTAGGCGAGCCTAGGCACCGATTGTGACAGAGAATTGACGGATAAAGAAGAGTAGTAAATAACGATAAATGAAAAGAAATGATAAATTATCGATAAAGTGATAGCCTGTATGTATTGATACTTGATAGACGAGAACTATTTTCAAACTCTAAAGCTAATGCCTTTCAAAAAGTTATTTACAAAGAAAAACCTAGAATTCACTCAGCGAAGCTGACTTTTGTATGCATATCAGTTGACAGGTAAAAGTTAGAGCGACGGAATAGAGGCATGGGACTGAAGCTTCGAGACTGGCATCCCGAATGAAGAAAAGCTAAACAAGAACCCCTAAATAGTTTTGTGGATTAAAGACAATGTTTATATTTTACTTGTAATGAATTGAAATGACAGTAACTTTCCGCTGCAATATATATATATATATCTTATATGTATATGAGTAAATGATTGTTTTAAATAAATGTTTTCCTGTGAATGACCAGCTGTGAGGCTTCCCTGAGAAAGGTGGGCCTTACAAGTTGGTATCAGAGCCAGTGTTTAAGAGATTTGGGAAAACTGTTTTTAAACCTAAACTTAAACAGATAATGGGACCAAGTGTCAAGGATGCCAGTCCAAGAAGCTCCATGCCAAGAGGTAACAAAGTATGTTGTAGGTATTATTCCGAGGGATAGTGCCTTCTTATTTAAGTAAGAGCCGAGATAGAGTATGATAAAGTTATCGGTGACACCTATCTGAATTTTTGTGACTTATACGTGCATAGAATAGGTATAGTAGGTTCTAGTGTTTGTGTGGTTCAGGATAGGAAAGTTTATGGCACGAGGAGTTCTGTAAGTAGTTAATCACAACTGGCCACTGTTATTAAAAATTTACAAAACTTGTCGTGAACTGAACTTGCCTTGAAAGACCATATTAACATTCTGAATCTTATAGGAAGTAGAACGAATGGCACCTAAGAAAGAAGTTCCAACCATGGTCACCCGGAGAAGCACTAGGGGAAGGCCCCCGACTAAGGCAAAGGAAACTGCAAGTGCAACTGTGAAGCCAATAAAAAGGTCAACCAGAAAGCCGGTTGAGGAACCGATTAAGGAGGAGGAGGTTGAGTTAGAAACGGGAGCCGAGGGGTCTACCCCTGACCAGGCCAAACTGAAAGAGACAGTAAAGGAAGCTATTGCCCAAGAGGTGCATCAGGTCCTATCTGGAGTGATGCCCGCTCTGCTTGCGGAATTTATGGAGCAGGTTAAGGGCGACAGTAAGAAGAGTACGGCTTCAGAAAAAGTTGATAAGAAAGGGGCAGTCAAGACTGAGGAATTGAGCGACGAGGGAGATCGTCTGGGTAACCATGATGGCCCTGAAGTGGAAGAGAGGGCGAAGGGGTGCAGCTACGGGGATTTTCAGAGGTGTAAGCCCCCAACGTTTGATGGTACTGGTAACGCTGCCACTGCTCAGCGTTGGATCAGGGAAATGGAGGACGTACTGAAGATCAGTGAGTGCCGTGAAAACCAAAAGGTGAAGTTTGCTTCCCATTCCCTTTGGATCCAGCATTGTGTTGGTGGGATAACATTGTTGAGTCTTACGGAGAGGAGGCCATTGAGAGGATGAAGTGGCCGGAGATGAAGAGGTTGGTGATAGAGGAGTACTGCCCGAAAAGAGAGCTTGACAAGATTGAGCAAGAGTTCGTGAGTTTGGAGGCTGGAAATATGACTCACCAGGAGTACACTACGAAATTCAATGAAATGGCATGTCTGGTGCCTGACTTGGTGTCTCCTGAATCCAAGAGAATCAAGAGGTACATACAAGGGTTGCCTCTTGACATTCGTAGGGACATGGTCACGGCCCGACCTGGTACTTTTAGATCAGCGGTGGACCTCAGTGGAAGGTTGTACGATCATCGCAGGCCGGTGATAGTGGGTGAGACGAAGAAGGCTTGGAATAACAATGGGAAGAGATATGGAAATAGTGGCCACCAACCGGGGAACAAGAAAGCAAGGTTGGATGCAAAACAGATGGTTGTGAAGGGGGTCGAGGAAGTTAAGAACTGTGGGAAGTGTGGGAGGAGGCATCCCGGAGAGTGCCGATTGGGTAGCCATGGGTGCTACCTGTGTGGGAAAACAGGTCACATGGCTAGGGAGTGCCCGGAAGTAAACGAGTGCTTTAACTGCCATGAGTCGGGGCACTACAGCAGGGATTGCAAGAAAGCCAAGCCGGGAAGCTCGGGCACGAGCAGGGGTGATGACAAGGGGGATGATGGAAAGCCCAAGGTCAAGGCAAGGGCTTTCACCATGAACAAGAAGGAAGCAAGGAAGGACCCGGACGTAGTGTCAGGTACGCTCCTTGTCAATGATGTTTGTGCCTCCATATTATTTGATAGTAGTGCCAGTAAGAGTTTCATATCTGTATCCTTCTGTGCCACACTGGATGTCCAAACTAAGGAAATAAATGATGTCTTCGAAGTAGAAACAGCCGATGGTAAGTCCATTAGAATAGTCAGGATGATAGAGGATTGCCACATTAAATTAGGAGGCCATTACTTTCCCGCACGATTGTTTGTTATGCCCCTAGGAGGTTTCGATGTCGTACTAGGGATGGATTGGCTAGCTGCCCACGATGCAAACATAGTATGCCAACAGAAGATGATCCAGTTAACGGCTCCAGATGGTAGTCCGGTTACGATCTACGGTGATAACGATTGTAAGGTTCCAAGGATCATTTCCATGATCAAGGCGGAGAAATGTATGAGGCGAGGGTGAGGAGCTTATCTAGCGTACGTCAAGGATGCTAAAGATAAAGCGAAGGAGTTGTCCGATGTACCAGTGGTGCGGGACTTTCCTGACGTATTCCCGGAGGATCTGCCCGGAGTACCACCGGACAGGGAGATAGAGTTTCAGATTGACTTATTGTCAGGAGCCCAACCCATTGCCAAAGCACCCTACCGCCTAGCTCCGTCCGAGATGAAGGAGCTCATGTCACAACTGCAGGAACTCCTTGACAAGGGATTCATTAGGCCCAGCATTTCTCCATGGGGCGCTCCCGTGCTGTTTGTGAAGAAGAAGGATGGCAGCATGAGGATGTGTATAGATTACAGGGAGTTGAATAAGTTGACCGTGAAGAATCGGTACCCTCTACCCCGGATAGATGATCTGTTTGATCAGTTGCAAGGGGCAAGTTGGTTCTCCCGAATAGATCTCCGATCCGGATATCACCAACTGAAGGTAAGGGAGCAAGATATCCCAAAGACGGCCTTCCGAACGCGCTATGGCCACTACGAGTTTCTGGTTATGTCTTTCGGGCTAACCAATGCTCCTGCGGCATTCATGGACTTGATGAATCGCGTGTGCCGCCCGATGCTGGACAGATCAGTGATAGTATTCATTGACGATATCCTGATATACTCAAAGAACGAAGGAGATCACGCTTGTCATATCAAGGAGGTGTTAGAAACTTTACGAAGGGAGAAACTGTATGCGAAGTTCTCTAAATGTGCCTTTTGGCTACGGGAGGTACAGTTTTTAGGGCACGTTATAAATTCCGAGGGAGTAATGGTTGATCCAGCGAAAGTTGAAGCAGTTACGCAATGGAATTCCCCGAGGACGCCATCCGAAATCCGTAGTTTCTTGGGATTGGCTGGTTATTATAGAAGGTTCATCAAAGATTTCTCGAAGATAGCTTCCCCATTAACAAGGTTAACGAGGAAGAACGTGGTGTTCGACTGGGGAAAGGAACAGGAAGATGCGTTCCAGGAATTGAAGGATAGATTAACCAAAGCTCCTATACTAACCCTACCGGAGGGAGATGAAGACCTAACGGTACACTCTGATGCTTCTTACTGCGGGTTAGGCTGTGTGTTGATGCAAAGAGGGAAGGTTATAGCTTACTCATCCAGACAGTTAAGGACACAGAGGTTAACTATCCGGTTCACGATTTGGAACTTGCCGCAGTAGTGTTCGCATTAAAGATCTGGAGACACTATTTGTATGGAAGTAAGTGCGCCATATTAACGACCACAAAAGTCTGAAATATTTCTTTGAGCAGAAGGACCTAAATATGAGACAGAGGAGGTGGTTGGAGTTGATAAAGGATTACGACTGTGAAATCCATTATCACCCGGTAAGGCGAACGTGGTAGCCGATGCCCTGAGCCGAAAGGAAGGATATGAACCGATCCGGGTGAAGGCGTGCCAACTAGTAGTGACCCCAGATGTTATGAGGATGATAAGCAAAGCTCAAATGGACGCTTTAAAAGAGCAGCAAATCAATAAGGAAAGGGTGGTGGGAAAAGTGGATGAATTGGTAGAAAACACCTTGGGCGTTAAGACCTTCCATGGCAGGATATGGGTTCCGAAGCATGGTGACTTGCGGGAAAAGATTATGGATGAAGCGCACAAGACCCGCTACTCAATACATCCAGGCGCAAATAAGATGTACCATGATTTGAAGAAAGATTATTGGTGGCCTGGGATGAAAAGAGATGCGGTTGCGTATGTAAACAAATGTCTCACGTGCCTACAGGTGAAGGCTGAGCACCAAAGACCTTATGGTTATGTTCAGCCATTAGAAGTACCAGAGTGGATGTGGGAACATGTTACCATGGACTTCATCACCAAACTACCCCGCACGACAAAAGGCCGTGACGCGATATGGGTGGTTTTTGATAGACTGACTAAAAGTGCGCATTTCCTGCCAATCAAGGAAGCAATTAGTTCAGAAAAGCTTGCTGAACTATTTAACCAAGAAATTGCGGCGCGACATGGTATGCCCGTATCGATTGTTTCAGATACGGATACGCGGTTCACCTCAAAGTTTTGGAAAAAGTTCAATGAAGAGATGGGTGCGAGGTTGCATGTTAGTACCGCATACCACCCACAGACCGATGGGCAATCGGAAAGAACGATCCAGACACTGGAGGATATGCTTCGGGCATGCGTTATCGAATTTGGCAGTAATTGGATGATCATCTGCCACTAGCAGAGTTCTCCTATAACAACAGCTACCACGCCAGTATTAAGATGCCCCCATATGAGTTATTGTACGGTCGACGGTGCAGAACTCCTATTTGTTGGGGTGATGTAGGACAGAAGGAGCTAGGAAGCTTAGAAGTTGTGGAAGCCACAACGGAAAAGTTGGAGAAAATCAAGGCGTATATGAAGGCTGCCAAGGATAGACAAAAGTCATACGCCAACAAAAGAAGGAGACCAATAGAGTTCAGCGTGGGTGACAGGGTAATGCTAAAAGTGTCACCATGGAAGGGGATCATCCGATTTAGGAAGAGGGGGAAACTGATTCCCAGGTTCATCGACCATTCGAGGTACTAGCACGAGTTGGGGACGTAGGTTATAGGCTAGACCTTCCAGAAGAATTAAGTGGGATTCATCCTACCTTTCATGTGTCGCACTTACGAAAATGTTTAGCACCAACTGAGGTAGTCGTACCTCTAGATGACATCGAGGTGGACGAGAAGCTGAACTATGTAGAACAACCAGTGGCTATACTGGATCGGAAGGAGAAACAATTGAGAAATAAAGTAGTCAAGCAAGTCAAGGTGCAATGGAAACACCGAAAAGGGTCGGATGCCACCTGGGAATCCGAGGAGGAAATGAGACGCCAATACCCCGATCTGTTTAGTGACGAGTCAGGTTTCGAGGACGAAACCTAAATAAGGGGGGAGACTTGTAACGCCCCGAAATTTCCCGAAACAAGCCATTTAATAATAACGGGCTTTTAAGGGTTAATTTAAGAAATAAAGGGGTAAATTAGTGGGCTATGGATCAAATTAGCCTTAATGGGCTAGACTTGGTGGTTTAACGGCCCTAATCAGCCCTTAAACATGCATAATCAGTCTCATTCCATCACATTACAACCCTAGCCACCAAATTCAGAGAGAGAAAGTAGAGAGAGAAAGTGAAGAAATTCAAGATTTGGAGCTTGAAGGTTGAAGGATTGAAGTTCTGGTGGATTGGAGCATCAAAACACAAGGAAAGAGCAACAAAACAAGGTAAGAATCGACCTCTAAGGCCCTCTGTAGATCAAACCCGGATTCTAGGGTTTTGGGGTTTTGAAAAGTTTAAAGAAACATAAAGGTCGAATTACGTATTTGGTTTGGTTTCATGGAAGGTAAACTAAGGATTTGGACGTAAAAAGTTAAGGTTTTGGGTTAAAAACAGGCTGGATCTGAGTTTCTGTTCATCCAGCAAAACTGGGCCCCGATCCAGCGAATTTAAGTATTCATCCAGCGAAACTGTGCATTTATCCAGCGAAACTAGGAGAATCCTAGCGAAACTACAGTTTTGCTACTGCGATACTACAGTTTCGCTGATAACTTCGCTAAGTACTTAGGCTGACCTATAGACATAGCAAACTAGGAAATTCCAATGAAAGTTGGGCGCTCAAGGCAGCGAATCTGTCTAGCGAAACTAGCAGAAGTGCTGCCCAGTGAAACTGTTAGCAAAACTGCCAGCGAAACTGGCAGCGAAACTACCAGCGAAACTGGCAGCGAAACTATGAAGAAATTGACGTTTTTGCGTATTAACTTTTGTGCAGCTAGAGTATTCAGGCTATAGCTTAAGTGACTTAGAATTTAAGCTACTGGGACAAGTTCAGGTGAGTTCTAGATCCCCTATTTTATACATGCTTTAAATGTTTTGGGGCGGTATGCATACTAATATATATACCTTTTTATGACCAGTTCTTTTAGAGTAAAGTTTTACTTACTATCTTATATGGGAAACGAGATTTTCTAACGAATTGATAACCTGTTTTTCCTTATTGAGATATAACCTTGTAGTAATGGATTGCCTTCGAGATGTGTTGTGTTGTATTAAATATATATAACTTAAATAAGAAAGTGAAACGTAAAGAAAGGTTATGTGGCCCATAACGTGTACCTGGATAAAGTAAAGTCTTGCAAGTAAAGTCCTGCAGGCAAGGGATAAAGTAAAGACTTGCAAGCGATGGCTAAAGGAGGGTTGCATTTGTGGTGCCCTCACCCGGATAAGGTAATGCTCAAACAGGAAGGTCTGTAAGCCCTGAATTGGCATGACATCAATGGCCCGATCGAGTACGACTGTAAGCCCTTAATTGGCATGTCGGTAAAGTCCTAGGCGAGCCTAGGCACCGATTGTGACAGAGAATTGACGGATAAAGAAGAGTAATAAATAACGAGAAATGAAAAGAAATGATAAAGTATCGATAAAGTGATAGCCTGTATGTATTGATACTTGATAGACGAGAACTATTTTCAAATTCTAAAGCTAATGCCTTTACAAAAAGTTATTTACAAAGAAAAACCTAGAATTCACTCAGCGAAGCTGACTTTTGTATGCATATCAGTTGACAGGTAAAAGTTAGAGCGACGGAATAGAGGCATGGGACTGAAGCTTCTTGGTACTAGAAGACTGGCATCCCGAATGAAGAAAAGCTAAACAAGAACCCCTAAATAGTTTTGTGGATTAAAGACAATGTTTATATTTTACTTGTAATAAATTGAAATGACAGTAACTTTCCGTTGCAATATATATATATATATCTTATATGTATATGAGTAAATGATTGTTTTAAATAGATGTTTTGTTGTGAATGACCAACTGTCAGGCTTCCCTGAGAAAGGTGGGCCTTACATGTGTGTGAGAGAAAATCTCTGGATCTGAAAATGTTTTGTTAAATCTTGTATAGATTTAGAAGTAGATATGATTTCTAACTTGTAAATCTTCAAATTCCTTGTAAAACCTTGTAGATCTGATGATTTTCATGAAGATTTGAAACTTTTAATTTTCAGATCTACTTTCTCTCTTTAGAAACCCTAACTTTCTCTGTCTACGAATCTGATAATAAACTTCAAAATCAACAACTATTCTTCACAAAAACTGATTCAAATGGCTCTGATACCATATTGTTGGTCCCAAGCAACACTTGAATCATGAATTTGATGAAGATTCTAGATCAAACACCACAAAATAAGATGAACAATGAAGAACATCTCAAGAACACACTCAAAACCCTTTGTTTGATCCAAAAATGTGATTACAAAATAATTTTGAAGTGGAAACCCTAATAACTAGCTCCTGCAAGCTTAAAACCCTAATTGCCATACTTTACTATTTATAGTAAATGACAATTTACTAATGACACTTAGGACCCTAAATTATGACAATTAGAAATTACAATTAAAACCCAAAATGTCTAAAAACAAGATTAAATATATTTGTCGACACAAATATATATATATATATTAACAATAAACATCCTAGACAAATATATCTTCAAATCTTCGTCCCGAACGCGTCATGTTGACCTTTCCGTTGACTTTGACCGTTTACGTTGACTTTGTTGACTTTAACTATGTTGATAATATTAGACTATCTTTCAGACCCAACAGAAGCTGTCACTGAGCAGAGGAAATCCAGCAGCCAAGAACACCATATTGGTGGTGAGAGAGAAGACCTTGGTCTAATTCTATCATCCCCCAATGATTCTTCTGATAAGATGAGGGGAATCTGAGACTAAGGTGCAAAAACTGTCACAAACATGCACTTATCTAGTCTCCAAGGTTAGTCATCTTGAATCACAAGTGACTACCATGCAAAACAGGGTCAATGATCAGCAACTTGAGATATCTTATCTTAAGGAACAACTAGCTCGGAGACCTTTAAGGGGAGCTCAACCAGGAACACAAGAATCTGTGAATGTGATTGACCTAACTCCTAGCTCACCTATGCAAGAGGGTGATGCTACCAAAAGGGGGGAGAAAGTCATTACAGTCACAGAACCCGGAGTTCTTCAGGGAGTATGGACATAAAGGACTCACCATCCGTACTTGCAATTGTGCATACTCAGCAACTTCCTCAAGTTCACATTGATGTGGACAGTATAGACTCTGTCATTAGGAGTCTCTTTGAGAAAGGCATTTCAAGGGCTATATCATCTCCACCAACTTCAAATCACATTATTGGGTGGAGGTATGATGCTGATAGAAGAGCTCTCATTCTTCAAAGAGTTCAAGACAGGAACACTGCAGAGTTCAGCTTCAGAAGAAGACTAAGGCAATCAGGCAATATCATCGGTCAACTGGATGTTAAGGCAGACCCTAAGATTAGTTTCATAGGGGAAATCTTGACTGAAGGCCTAGTGGTAGAACCTGAGAGCCCTGTCTCACCATCAACTGCTGCAGAGGTTCATTCCCTTAATGAGACACTGCTGGTGTAGGTACATCTGAACCTCTCTCTGGCTAGAGCTTGGAAGCTACACCAAGCAATGAAGGCCAAAGCTCTCTCCACCCTGAGTCACAAAGGTCTGTGAGTGGTAAAGGGAAAGAAAATTGACTTCTGAGGAGATTGAAGAGGAGAGAGAGGGAGAGGAAAAGGAAGCTAATGGGAGAAAGTTCCTCTACTGGGTCTGCAAGACTCATGGAAACTGCTATCAGGGCTGCCCCCAGACCAAACACTCAGGATGATAAGTTAAGGACAGTCAGGATCAACTACGTGCAGATCAGGAACTATGACATTGATAACATCATTTCCTCTCCCATTAGATGAATTAAATGAGCTGGCTGACACGGAATTGTCATAAGAGAGAAAGGGAAGAGGATGCAGAATTACTTCTTAAAATCAAAGAAGAAAGAAGACAGAAAAGACTCAACAAGCATGTGCCTACTCTCTCACCAGTTCAAGAAAGTCATGAACACGAGGATGTGGTTCCACAAGAACCTCAGGTAGACAAAGAGAAGGATAGAATCAACATGAAAAACTACCTGAGTGCCACAGGCCTCTATCAGGCTAATACACTTCTTCCCTTACCCTTTGATTGCATTGAGTTTGATTACCTCAAACAACTTGAACTTGATATAGTCAAAGAAAGAAAGATCACCAAAGAAAGTTAAGGGAAGAGGCTGCAAAGTCAAGAGCCATCATCCAGAAAAACATGAAGAAGTCTGCTAATAGGTAGAAGATGATGAGCTTCTTGAAGCTGTACGGATTCTCCGGAAGGAGACTTGGTCCTATTTCTCTGTCCACCATGGATGAGCACATCAGGGTAATCAAGCAGAAGATTCAAAGTGGTGAACTTGCTGACTTACACTCCCCACCAAGTTAGGTCCCTCAGGAAGTGGAGATTAATGTTGAATCATTTAAGATAACACAACATCAATCTCCTATTGAACCTCAGCAAGCTTCCACTTCTGATCCACAGCAGGGATCTGCCCCCTCTTAATCTGAACCTGTGAGAGAGGAAGACCCAACTAAGAAAGACAAAGAAGATCAATCAGGTGTGTGCAGGCCAGTCTTCTCAGTTAAAAGTTCAAAGAGGAGAAAAGGATGGTTTCCAAACTAAAGTCAAAGAAAAGGAAGAAAGAAGCATCCATCTCTAGACCTCAGGATGAGTCAGAACATCCTGAGGATATGCAACAAGAGGATGCTCCACTAACTCCAATTCAAGCAGCTCCTCTAGCATCAGGAAGACCCATCTTGTCTTGGACATACACTCCAAATCCAGAAAGATGGCATGTCATCAGAGATCAAGGTGTTGAAAATATCTACACATGGCAGGATATGTTCAATCTGCCTCTGCATGATCTCTTTGGCATAAGAAGACACTATGAGAGACTGAGTAATCCTGATCATCTTATGAAGAAAGGGATAGTTATCATCATAATGAGGACTGTCAACATCTAAAATCTTCAAGTGTTTTGGTAGCATCAGCCTAGGGGGAGTTTGTAAGGTTTATTTGTAAGGCTGATGCAACCCAAACACCCAAAGTCTCTCCTGCATGCATGCACAAGTGTACTGAAGTGGAATGCTTCAGAAGTTTCACACACTGCCTGAGAAATTACTCTAAGTGTGAAATCTTCCGAAGCCAAGACCAATATCTTCCGAAGCCAAAGATGAAGTCTTCCGAAGCTTCAAAGACAAAGTCTTCTGAAGCCAACTATTGAAGACAAATTTCTTCTGAAAACTTTTTGATCACATGCTTTATCTGATGTACCTTCGCATAAAGCTGGACCCCTTTCCGCTACAACTCTGATAAGACACCAACTTTACATAAGTTGGTGAAATGTCCATGCTTTTGGTAACTGTACATTGAGGTTTGAGTCTGTAACTTTCCACTTTATGCACTTTATCCTTTTTGTAATATATTAGGATATGAGCTATGGCATGTCATAGTCCACTAGTCAAAGGCAATTTGCCTTTTGACTCTACATTGATTTTGTTGTCTAGATCATGTATCCAGCTGTCCTTCAAAGTATGGTCGGCTGGAGGTTGTAGTATAAGTATCTCTGGTCCTTGTATCTTATTGGTAGAACTTTGAAAACACTTGTAAGGAACTAGAGAGCAATATACATCAACCTCGAAAACCAATTACTTGTGTTGGTCTTGTTCTATCTCATATACACTTGTGTTTCTTAGTTCTCAAAACTGACTTTCTAGTTCCCCATTTGAATTGTTAAGTGTTGTTGCACACTCTCCTCTTTGTGTTGTTGTGTTGTAAGTGCATACCCTTCAACGGTCCTGTAGATACTTCATAATACATCCTACAACCGGCTACACTGGAAAGCCAGTAAGAACATTGAAAGGCAACAAAATCAATGTAGAGTCAAAAGGAAGATTGCTTTTTGACTTGTGACTATGACATGCCATAGATTACATCCTAATATATTACAAAAAAAGATAAAAGTACTTAAAGTAGAAAGTTACAGACTCAAGACCTCAATGTATAGTTGCAAAAGCATGAACCTTTTCACCAACTCATGGAAGTTGGTGAGTCTTCAGTGTTGTAGTGGAAAGTTGGTCAGCTTTATGCAAAAAGTACATCCGAGAAAAGCATGTTTTTCTCTATCTTTAGAAGAAATTAGTCTTCACTTCATTTGGCTTCGGAAGACTTTGTCTTTGAAGCTACGTAAGACTTCATCTTTGGCTTTAGAAGATTTGGTCTTTGGCTTCAGAAGATTTTATACTTAGAGCTTCAGAAGACTTTATACTTAGAATAATTCTTGTTCTAAGTATAAAACTTCCGGAGCAACTTCTACTTGGTACTGAGTGCATACATGCAGGAAGCCTTTGGTTGCTTTGGTTGCATCAGTGTTTATATAAAACCTTACAAACTCCCCTAGGCTGATCCTACAAAACAAAAAGGTTGTTCATCAGTTGACAGTCTTCATTAGGATCAAGACCATTCCTGTATTCATCATTTGTCAGGATCCTTCAGACTCTTATAGTACCTTCTCATGTCAAGGAGATCATGTAGAGGTAGATCAAGCATGTCTTGCAAGAAGTAATCATCTTGACCACCTTAATCTCTGATGACATACCTTCTGTTTGGATTAGTAGCAAAGGTCCAAGACAAGATGGGTCTTCTAGCTGCAAGAGGTTGTGCTTGAGTAGGAGTTGGTTGAGCAGCCTCTTGTTGCACTTCCTCAGGATGCTCTGACTCATCCTGAGGTCGGAAGTGGATGCCTTTTTCTTCTTAGGTACTCTCTTCATGGCCATCCTTTTCTTCATCTTTGGAATGTTTAACTGAGAGGGATGGTCTTGAGTACCAGGCTACTCTGTTGTGCATCTCTCAGATGGGTCCTCTTCTCTCATAGGTTTAGAAGGAGAAGGAGCAGAACCCTGCTGTGGAATAGAAGGTGAGGTTGGCTGAGATGCAGCTGAAGGTCCAGGTTGTGTTGTTTATGTTGGTTCAACCTTAACCTCTACCTCAAGAGGAGCTTGGCTTGGTGGAGAATGCAAGTCCACAAGCTCTCCCTTTTTAGTCTTCTGCTTGATCACTCTAATGTGCTTATCCATAGTGGATAGAGACATTGGACCAAGCCTCCTTCTGGAGAATCCATACAGCTTCAAGAAGCTCATCATCCTCTGTCTGTCAGCAGACTTCTTTTGACTCTTTTAGATGATGGCTCTTGACTTTGCAGCTTCTTCCCTCGTTTTTCTCTTAGCAACCTTTTATTCATTCATGAACTGTTGTTTCAGCTGCTTAAGATATTCAAATTCAACATATTCATATGAGAAAGGTAGATGCCTGATAGAGGCCTGTGGCACTCAGGTAGTTGATCATGTTTTGTCTGTCAGCCTCCTTTTCTACCTGAGGTTGCTCAGTTGCCACAGCCTCTCTTTCAGGGCTTTCATGAACCCGGGGAGAGAGTAGGTGTAGGGTTTGTTAGAACATAAAATCATAGTTTAACCATTTAAACTTTCTGAAAACGCAGCGTAATTACAACTTTATAAACTCATTTATAAGCTGAAATATGTTCATTAGATGACCATATTAATGTATAAAACAAACCCAAAGAACAAAGGATCATTTTGTGAATTAGCAAGCTATGAACATATGTAAACTACATAAAATCACAGCTACATAGAGCTGTGATTAATACCTTTCTGCAGCAGCTAAACTCGACAGAAAAAGGTTGTTAAATGCTCAAGAACTCGGCCAAGGCTCCAAGGAAGGAACCCTCATGCTAGTATACCCCAAGCCCTTTGCAAGAACACCTTCTTGTTAGGAAGAAACTACACCAAAACTGCTCAAAACCCAGCTCAAAAACCCTCTTATGCGGCAGCTGAAAAACCTCTATTCTTGGCTGAAAACTCGTAGGAGTTGAGAGAGAATGAGAGCTGATCTTTGGTTGTTGTTTGCATGTCTTGTGTGATGAGAAGGAGGGTATCTTTTATTAGTAGTGGAGCTAGACAATGCATGTGTTATGTTCTTACCAAGAACAAGTTAGTGGAACATCATAAGCATGCATGTATGTGATCTTATCAAGAAAAGAGCACTATCACATGTGCATGTGGAAGGAAAACGGCCACTTATGGCTGAAATGAAGTGGTTTTGTTCCCTTTTATTAATATTTGATGTTTATAAAATAGGTGGTTTCAATTTTATAAATGTCAATATTAACACACACATATATTGTCTAGTCTTGTAACTACTTTATGCAATTAACCATTTAATTGTATAAGTAGTATACTCTCATTATTATTTGGTGTTATAAAACTAATTTAAATAACACTTCAAATAATATCATTGAACAAATATCCTAATAAATTGTTCCATCTCATATGCAACTTATTTAGAAAACCCATTTTCTAAATTTGGTGTAAATATTTAATTGCATGATCATATCATCAATTAAATATTAATTGGTGTTTGCTAAGCTTGTTATTGGTATAACCCGACTTGGATCATAACGTACTAACCACATCAATATTCTACGTGTCTTGGGCATATAGAATCCTACAATCTCCCACTTGCCCAAGATTCATAAAAGATTGATGCAAGCAGTAAATACCGCCTAACAACGGTTTACTACCCTTAATACGCATGACTTATAGCCATTCAATAACATCATCCCATTCAAGTACCCTACCTGAAATGATTTAGGTGAATCAATCATTTATCCTTTTGTTACAGATGTCATGTTAATTCCAAGAACACAGAATGATCATTTCTTGTTGATTTAACTTAATCAGGCCTTAGACATCTAACTCTCAACGAATAAGAGGAACAAATTCCATCTTGACTACATACGTTTCTCACAACACCTCGTGTCATACCTGAACATACCCTTATGTACTGTCCACTATTTCTGGACAGTGAAGAATTAGCTCAAGGTATAATACTTGGTGAATATCAAAACCCAATATGTATCTCAGGTCGGAGGATACCAAATGATATTCGCCTTTACTCAAATTTACTTATGAGCAATCGATAAGATTCCATGTAGTAAAATTTGAGATGCGGGTTAGTCCAATATTTGTATCCCACAAATATCTATGACCTTGGCAGCAACCCATTGCTCTATATTCATCCTTATGAATATCAACCAATCCAAGTTCATAATAATCTTACCCTCACACTTGTTCCCACAAGTATGAACGACTACGGACATTTAGAGTAAATAATTTACTAATGGATTAAACATGCTAAATTGGAACATTAATTGAAACATTATAACGAAATAATTTTACTCAAATAATAAAGAGTTCCACATATTCAAATACAAATTTGATCAAGTCCAATCACTAGAATATCAAGTCCTAAGGCACAAGTGGACTTTCATGCTTTGACCTATCTAGGAGCTTCGTGAATGGATCCGCAATGTTTTGATCAAAGTGAACTTTGCGAATACATATCTTTCTCTTTTCAACTTCATCCCTTATGTAGTTGAATCTCCGCTCATTGTGCCTAATCTTTTGATGTGCACGGGGTTCCTTGATTTGAGCAATCACACCCTCGTTATCACAAAAGATTTCTAAGGGGTCTTGAATGGTAGAGACCACCCTTAGATCGGCGATAAACCTTTTATTCATGCAGCTTCCAAAGCTGCTAATGAGGCGGATATGTATTCGTATTTTGTAGTGGACAATGTTACCCTATTCATAATGGAGACATACCCCGATTGTGATCGAGGATCATCTCGATCAGTTATGAAACTCGCATCCGTGTAACCCTTTACAACGAGTTCCTCTTTTCTCAAATCCGTATATTAGAACATATCCTTAGTCCTCTTAAGGTATTTCAATATACTTTTAACAGCCATCTAGTGGCTATTACCTGGATTCTGCTGATATCTTCTTGTCATGCTTAACGCGCATGACACGTCAGGTCTTAGTGCATATCATTGCAGATATGATGGATCCTATAGCAGACGCATATAGGATGTCCTTCACACAATCTTGCTCATCCTTTGAGCTTGGACATTGAGATGCACTCAATATTGTCCCTCTTTGAATAGGTACCATACCTTTCTTAGAGTTTTCCATCTTGAACCTTTTTCAAGATTTTATCAATATATGCACTTTGGTTTAGACCTATCAACCGCCTCGATCTATCCCTATAGATCTTTATTCCCAAAATATAGGCAGCTTCATCGAGATCTTTCATGGAAAATAATTTCCAAGCCAGGTTTTAACACCTTCCATGGTTGGAATGTCCTTTCCATATAGTACTATGTCATCAACATACAATACTAAGAATGTGATTACACTCCCACTAGCCTTTTTATACACACAAGCCTTGTCAGCGTTCTGATGAAACCAAATTTCTTGATCTCTTCATCAAAATATTGATTCCAACTTCTCGATGCTTGTTTCAATCCATAGATTGATTTCTTTAACTTGCATACTTTATTAGGATGTTTTGGATCGACAAAACCTTCAGACTGAACCATATAGACATCTTGCTCAAGATATACATTTAGGAAAGCGGTTTTGACATCCATTTACCAATCTCATAATCATAATGAGCAGCTATGGCAAACAATATCCTTATAGACTTTAGCATCGTAATAGGTGAGAAGGTTTCATCATAATCAACCCCTTGAGTTTGAGTGAAACCTTTTGCTACAAGTCTTGCCTTGTAAGTATCCAAGTTTCCATGCGTATTTGTTTTCTTCTCGAAAACCCACTTGCATTCAACCGGTTGGAGTTAAGTGGAGGGTCAACCAATTCCTAAACTTGGTTGTCATACATGGATTGCATCTCTACATTCATGGCTTCCAGCCATTTGTCACAATCCGAATTGGATATAGCATCATGGTATGTAGTTGGCTCATCAGAGTCAACCTCATATCATCCATCCATGAAAAATCCATATATTTCAGGTGGAATGCTAACTCTACCAGATCTGTGAACGTTTTGTGTGTATTGATCAACCTCTTGATCATCATCAACAACCTCTTGTTGACATCTAGTGTCAACCAAACGTGTATCGGCTTGCGGATCTTGACCTTCATCAAACTCCATTGTTTTATGCATCACTCCTTCCATAAGGAACTTGGCTTCCAAGAACTCTGCCCTTTCGAGCAATAAATCCTTTTGCTCTGTTGGATCAAAGAAGTAGTATCCTATACAGTCTTTGGGATATCCAACAAATATACACTTAGTGGATCGACTTTCAAATTTGTTTTGGGTGTTAAGCTTATAATAAGCTTCACTACCCCATACCTTTTAAATATGATAGTGATGGAACTCTTTCCATGCCATATTTCAAAAGGTGTCGAACCCACTTTCTTGGTTTGGGCCATATTCAAATACAAGCCGTGGAGAGTAGTGCGAAAACCCAAGATGATAAAGGTGTAAGCTCATAGCCTTAATGAATTGAACCATATCCAAATAGGGTTCAGTTTCTCCTTTATCAGAATGAAGAACTTAGATAGTTATGTAGAGTTGATTTTCTACTTCATTATTGAAGATTTTGAACATTTCAAAAGCTTCATTCTTATGTGTCATCAAGTGTTGGGGTTTTAACATGTTTATCAAAGCTTCATACAACTTGTTTATATGAAAACGCAGCGGAATATATTTTTAAAACATGTTATCAAATTAATTGTTAAAACATTTTAACAAACAACCCCAAGCCATGGATCTTTATACAATGCATACAATAAAAACACTAGATAGACAAGATTCTACAACCTTTGTAGCTTCCTTAATCTGAAAATAAGAAGTGAGGATGATGATGTTTGTGGCTGAAACTTCAATGGAGAAGTTCTCAAGAGGTTGTACCCCAAGCTACTTCAAACACCTTCTATGCTAGGCTATGCAACACCACCTTCAAACCCTCTTGAAACCTTGATTTTCAGCCAAGAACCCTTGATCAAAAGCTGAAAAAATCTGTGTTTTCTTGCTCTATAACCGTAGGTAGAGAGAAGGAAGAGAGCTTTTCTTGCTTTTAGTTTGTGTGTCAAAGAGATGTCTTGAATGCAAGAAAATGAGGAATCTTTGAATGCATGTTCTTGGAAGAAAAAACCCACATTCTCAAGATAATGGGGCGGCCGAATTAAGGCTCCCATTTATCATTTCTCTCCATTTCATATTTTAAAAGTTTATAAAATATAAACTCTTGCAATCTAATTTTTATAAATCAAACCATTATAATTTTATAGCATTTACACACATTATTATATGTCATTGTTTAACTTATTTAAGCAATGAAACAATAATATCTTATGAACAAATTATCTATATATATATATATATAATCTTGTTCATTTACAAAAGCAATGAATTTAGAAAAGCCGGTTTCTAAATTGGTGCTAATATTTATTTGTGTGATCTTATCAACAAATAAATATTTTCGGTGTTTGTTTGGCTTGTTATTGGGTATGACCCGACTTGGATCATATCACACTAGCCACATCAATTTAATATGTATCTTGGGCAGATCAATTCTTTCAATCTCCCACTTGCACAAGATTCATAGAAAATTGATGCAAGCAGCAAATAACGCCTAGCAACGGTTTGCTACCCCTAATGTATATGACTAAGTGCCATTCAATAACATCATCCCTTCCAAGTACCTTACTTGAATATGATTTAGGTGAATCAATCATCTATCCTTTTGTTCAGATGTCATGTTAAATCCAAGAGACACAGAATTGTCATTCTCCGATGATTTAACTTTAATAGGCCTTAGACATCTACTCTCAACGAATAAGAGGAACAAATTCCATCTTGACTACATACGTCTCTCACAATCACCTCATATCATCCTGAACTCAAGCCTTATGTACTGCCATTTTTTAGAACAGCAAAGTACTAAGTCAAAGTACAATACTTGGTGAATATCAAGACCTAATATGTATCTCAGGTCTGAGGATACAATGATATTCGCCTTTACTCAATATCTCTTATGACTAATCACAAAGATTCCATGCAAAAATAATTGAGAGCGGTCAGTCCAATATCTATATCCCATAGATATCAATGAGCCTTGGTAGCAACCTCTTGCTTTATATTCATACCTTATGAATATCAACCAATCCAATTTCATTGTAGTCTTACATTCATAATTGTTCCCACAAGTATGATCGACTACGGACGTTTAGAATAACTTATTTATTCACGGATTTAAACATGCTAAAATAGAAGAACAAATGAAAATTATAACCATATAATTAAGTCAAATAACCTAAGTTCTAATATCTAAATACAAAATACAACATCAAACCCAGTCACTTGAATATCTAAGTCCCATGGCACAAGCATGGCTTTCATGCTTTGCCCTTTCAAGGAGCTTTGTGAGTGGATCCGTAATGTTTTTATCAGTGTGGACTTTGCGAATACATATCTTTCCTTTTTCAACTTCATCCCTTATGTAGTTGAATCTCCGTTCAATGTGCCGAGTCTTTTGATGAGCACGAGGTTCCTTGATTTGAGCAATCGCACCCTCGTTGTCACAAAAGATCTCTAGGGGATCCTGAATGGAAGGGACTACCCCTAGATCGGCTATGAATTTCTTCAGCCATGCAGCTTCCTGTGCTGCCATTGAAGCGGTGACGTATTCAGACTCTGTAGTGGACAACGCTACGACTTCTTGCTTTGAGCTTTTCCAAGAAATAGCTCCGCCATTCAGAATAAAGATGTACCCTGATTGAGATCGTGAATCATCTCGATCGGTTTGGAAACTCGCGTCTGTGTAACCTTTTACTACGAGTTCCTCTTCACCAGACCCGTAGATCAAGAACATATCCTTGGTCCTCCTTAGGTACTTCAGAATGTTCTTGACAGCCATCCAATGACTGTCACCAGGATTTTGCTGGTATCTACTTGTCATGCTTAAAGCGCATGACACGTCTGGTCTAGTGCATATCATTGCATACATGATGGATCCTATAGCAGATGCATATGGGATTGCCTTCATTCTATTTTGCTCCTCCTTTGAGCTTGGACATTGAGTCGTACTCAACATTGTCCCTCTTTGAATAGGTACACTACCTTTCTTAGAGTTTTCCATCTTGAACCTTTTCAAGATTTTGTCAATGTATGCACTTTGATTCAAACCAATCAGCCGCCTTGATCTATCCCTATAGATCTTTATTCCCAGAATATAGGCAGCTTCACCAAGATCGTTGATGGAAAAACAGCTTCCAAGCCAGGTTTTTACACCTTCCAAGGTTGGGATGTCATTTCCAAATAGTAGTATGTCATCAACATACAATACTAGGAAGGTTATTATGCTCCCACTAGCCTTCTTATACACACAAGCCTCATCAGCGTTTTTGATGAAGCCAAATTTCTTTATCTCCTCATCAAAACGGTGATTCCAGCTTCTTGATGCTTGCTTCAATCCATAGATTGATTTCTTTAACTTGCATACTTTATCAGGATGTTTTGGATCGACAAAACCTTCAGGCTGAACCATATAGACATCTTCCTCAAGATATCCATTTAGGAAAGCGGTTTTGACATCCATTTGCCAAATCTCATAGTCATAATGAGCAGCTATGGCAAACAGTATCCTTATAGACTTTAGCATTGCAACAGGTGAGAAGGTTTCATCATAATCAACACCTTGAGTTTGAGTGAAACCCTTTGCTACAAGTCTAGCTTTGTAAGTATCCAAGTTTCCATGCATATCGGTTTTTCTTCTTGAAAACCCACTTACATCCAACTACTTTGGAATTAAGAGGTGGTACAACAAGTTCCCAAACTTGATTGTCATACATGGATTGCATCTCAACGATCATGGCTTCAAGCCATTTGTCACAATCTAAATTGGACACTGCATCATGATATGTGGTTGGTTCATCTGAATCTACCACGTAGCATCCATCCATGAAAATCCGTATCTTTCAGGTGGATTACTAGTTCTACCACTTCTGCGAACGTTTTGTGTGTATTGATCAACTACTTGATCACTTTCAACATCCTCATGTTGAGTGCTAGCTTCAACCAAACGTGCATTGGGTTGTGAATCTTGATCCTCCTCAAGATCCACTGTTCTACTGCTAGTTCCTTCCATAAGGAACTTTGTTTCTAAGAACTCGCCCTTTCTGGCAACAAATACCTTTTGTTCCAGTGGATCATAGAAATAATATCCCATAGAATCTCTAGGATATCCAACAAAGATACACTTGGTGGATCGGACATCTAATTTGTTTGGGGTGGGAGTCTTAACATAAGCCTCACAACCCTAGACCCTTAAGTATGATAGGGATGGAACTCTTCCATGTCATATCTCAAAAGGTGTCTTTTCCACCTTTTTGGTTGGGGCCATATTCAAAATACGGGCCGCGGAGAGCAAAGCGAAACCCCAAAACGATAGAGGCAATGTGCTTCTAGCCATCATAGATCGAACCATATCCAATAGGGTTCGATTCCTCCTCTCAGACACACCATTATGTTGTGGTGTTCCAGGTGGAGTGAGTTGTGAGACAATCCCACAACTCCTAAGATGATCTTGAAAAACATCACTTAGGTATTCACCGCCTCTATCGGTACGGAGAACTTTAATTGATTTGTTGAGTTGATTTTCTACTTCATTCTTGAAGATTTTGAACATTTCAAAAGCTTCATCTTTGTGCCTTAACAAGTACACATACCCATAGCGACTATAATCGTCGGTAAAGGTAATGAAGTATCTTTCACCATTCCTAGTTATTGGCTTAAAAGGACCACATACATCCGAATGTATGATACCTAATAAATCTTTCGCCCTTTCGTTAGTTCCACTAAAGGGTGTCTTAGTCATTTTTCCTTGTAAACAAGATTCACATACATCAAATGAATCATATTCATTTGTTTTTAAAAGACCATTCTTTTGAAGTGTTTGTATGCGTTTCTTGTTTATATGACCAAGACGACAATGCCAAAGGTAGGTATCACTCAAATCCAATTTGGGTCTTTTGGTGGTTGCTTGGTATATTGAGCTATCATATGTTGTGTTTTCATGAACCAATTCATAAATGCCATTACAAGGTATAGCTTTAAAATAAAATACATGATTTAAAGAAACATGAATATCATTGTCAACAAACTTGAAATCATAATCATATTGTCTTAAACGGAAACAGAAATTATGTTCCTAGTCAAACTAGGAGCATATAATACATTACACAAAATAACTTCCAAACCATTTGGAAGCTTCAAAATGTAGTCTCCTTGGGCTTCCACGTGAACCTTTGCACCATTGCCCATGAAGAGACTTATTTCCCCTCTTGCATAATGCTCATTTCTTCTGAACCCCTGCAACAAATTACAAATGTGAGTTCCACATCCGGTATCTAATACCCATGTGTTAGAAGAATAACATTCAGCTCAATATGTATCATGTAAATTATACCTGAGGTTTGCCCCGCATCCCTCTTTTCTCTCAACTCTTTGAGATAGACTGGACAATTTCTCATCCAATGCCCTATCTCACCACATTTGAAGCATGGGTCGTTCACAGCAACCTTATGCTTCTTCTCCTTGGGCTTCGGAGGTTGCGCCCTAACAGCCATCTTTCCCTTTCCCCCAACATGACCCTTTCCTTTGGCAACAGTTGCCTTAGGAGGGGGTAGAGACTTTCTCTTTTTCCCACCTTCACTTATGGTGAGAACGGTAAAACCCTCTTACCCATTCCCGCCTCAGCTGATTTGAGCATAGAATGAAGTTCATTTATGCTCTTGTCCCATCCGTTCATGTTGTAGTTGATGACGAATGCCTCAAACCTTTTAGTTAGGCCATTAAGGATCAAATCCGTGGCCAACTCTTTTGAGACGGGACAGTTCAGCCTTTCAAGGCGGTCGATGTGGCTTTTCATCTTAAGAACATAAGATGAAACTGATTGGGATTCCTCCATCCGACATGCATTAAGCGCTTGAACCGTTTCGTAGCGCTCCACTTTAGCTTGTTGCTGGAATGTTTCCCGCAATTGAGTGATCATGTCATAAGCTCTATGGAGCTCATACTCCTTTTGGAGTTCGGGTGTCATACTTGCTAACATTAGGCAAGAGACTTGGACGGAGTCTTCCACATATCTAACCCAATCATTATACGATTCCACATCTTCCTCGTCAGGTTCATCAGGGATGGGGTCATCAAGGATGTAGGCCCGCTTTTCTTGTTTGAGAACAATTCTCAAGTTGCGGTACCAATCCATGAAATTGTTAGGTGTTAGACGATCCCTTTGAAGGATTGCCCTTAGGGATTGGTTGTTTTGGTTTGGTACATCATTATTAGCGTTGTTGTTGTCGGCCATCTACAAGATTTTACAAAGTTCTATTAGTAATCGTTGATATAATTATATTTCATTCATCAATACCCTTTATGTCTCATAGACCATTAATAAATAAAATTTTAGAATCCAACATTATATTTAAATATTGGTTAGGTGACCTTTATCCTATTATTTAAATAAACAAGGTAGTCATAAATGACAATTACAACCTATTGTAACTTCTAGTGGTATGGGATCGTTTGAACATCTCATGTTTATAACGGCATGTTTATCCCATCAACACCTTTTTGTAAAACATATTTTAGGTGATCCATTCAATATATTTTACAAATCAAGTTGTCCTACTTACACACACGTGTGAGTTTACTACATAAGTGGTTAGGTGACCTTTATCCCACAAACATGGTATTTTCACCTCAAGTTACAAGTTCCCTCAAAGTGGTTAGGTGACCTTTATCCCACTAAGAGTTTGCAAGTAACCTAAGTGTTGTGTAAAAGGATGGTGTTTAACTTGTTTTCAAAAGGGATTTACAATTTCACAATTCTTGTTTAGAAAAGTCTATGTACCATATGATTGTATGCATTCAACCATATGGTACCCTATTGGTTCTTTTAAATAAAACCCATTTTATTTTGTAAACCATTAACTCCTTTTATAGAACCATTCTATTTATGCTTAATGATTTGAGAACCATTACTTGTTTATTGTTTGTTTTAGTTGACGGTTTGTTAATCACATCCAAATATTCAAAACAAACATCATCATATGCATTCAACCAAACATAAACAAAACAAGTCATATATGCATAACAAAGCATACTAAGTTGATCACACTTGTTTAGCCAAAACAAGTGTGTCAAATGGTCATGTCCTAAGGGTTATGAATCATGACACATGGTTGACCAAAGGGGACTCCCACTTGAAACCATATCTTCAAGAATCCTCTTTGTCCATCTTTTTTCAAGTCTTGATCTTGAGCTTCCTTACAAGATATGTATCCTAATACATTTTTCTAGTAAAGATAAACTCCTAATCTATTTATTACAAACCATATGAATAAATAAATTACAAGACTAGACTTGAAACAAAAATTAAATTATTACATACCCAAATGAATATAACATGATAACCAATCATCCAATCCAAAAGGTCAAGGCTTTGTTATGCATAATCAACAACAATATATCCAAAAATACATAAGAAGTCGATTTTTGGCAGCCCCTTAAAACCCATGTTTTTGGCCAACATAACCAAGAACTAATGGGTTTAGTCCATGCAAACAATTATCTTATAAACTAGAGTTTTAAAGATCCTAATATGCATAATATAGCATCTTTAAAACATCAAAAGGGGGCACCAAAACAGCCCCTTAAACCCACGTTTTTGGTGCTGTCCAAATGAAATACAAAGTGTAATACATGTATGCATATGTATAAGTGGCTCTTGATGCCATTGTTGGGGTTTTAACATGTTTATCAAAGCTTCATACAACTTGTTTATATGAAAAACGCAGCGGAATATATGTTTTAAAACATGTTATCAAATTAATTGTTAAAACATTTTTAACAAACAACCCCAAGCCATGGATCTTTATACAATGCATACAATAATAAAACACTAGATAGACAAGATTCTACAACCTTTGTAGCTTCCTTAATCTGAAAATAAGAAGTGAGGATGATGATGTTTGTGGCTGAAACTTCAATGGAGAAGTTCTCAAGAGGTTGTACCCCAAGCTACTTCAAACACCTTCTATGCTAGGCTATGCAACACCACCTTCAAAACCCTCTTGAAAACTTGATTTTCAGCCAAGAACCCTTGGATCAAAAGCTGAAAAAATCGGTGTTTTCTTGCTCTATAACCGTAGGTAGAGAGAAGGAAGAGAGCTTTTCTTGCTTTTAGTTTGTGTGTCAAAGAGAATGTCTTGAATGCAAGAAAATGAGGAATCTTTGAATGCATGTTCTTGGAAGAAATAAAACCCACATTCTCAAGATAATGGGGCGGCCGAATTAAGGCTCCCATTTATCATTTCCCTCCAATTTCATATTTTATAAAGTTTATAAAATATGAACTCTTGCAATCTAATTTTTATAAAATCAAACCATTTTAATTTTATAGCATTTACACACACATTATTATATGTCATTGTTTAACTTATTTAAGCAATGAAACAAATAATATCTTATGAACAAATTATCTATATATATATATATATATATAATCTTGTTCATTTACAAAAGCAATGAATTTAGAAAAGCCGGTTTCTAAATTGGTGCTAATATTTATTTGTGTGATCTTATCAACAAATAAATATTTATCGGTGTTTGTTTGGCTTGTTATTGGGTATGACCCGACTTGGATCATATCACACTAGCCACATCAATTTAATATGTATCTTGGGCAGATCAATTCTTTCAATCAAGTGCACACAATAATAGTGACTGTAATCGTTGGTAACAGTAATGAAGTATCTTTTCACCAATCTTTGTCATTGTCTTAAAAGGACCACATACATCCAAATGTATCATTCCTAATAAGTCTTTTGGTTCACACTTATCAAATGAAACATTTTCATTTGTTTCCAAAAGACCACTCTTTTGAAGTGTTTGAATCCAATTCTTATTTTTGTGACCAAGATGTCAATGTCAAAGATAATAATAACAAACCGATTTTAAATTTCTTGGTGCTTAATGTGTATAATGAGTTATTATAGGACGAATTATCATGAACCAATTCATGAATATCATTAAAAGGCATATCCTTAAAATGAAATACATCATCCATAAAACTTAATACCATTATATACAAACTTTAAATCATGACCACATTGTTTTAATTAGGAAACATTAATTATGTTCCTAGTCAAACTAGGTGCATACAAAAGGTTTTGAGAACAACTTCCAAACCATTTGTAAGTCTCAAAATAGAGTTTCCCTCCTTGAAGCGCATATTTCTTTTGAACCCCTTTGCAACAATTGCAAGTATGAGTCTCACATCCGGTATCCAATACCCATGTGTTTAAAGAAATGACATTTAATATAATGTGAATCATGAAAATTGTATTCGAGGTTTGCCTAGCATCCCTCTTATTTTTCAACTCCTTGAGATAGGAGGGACAATTCCCTTTTATTTTCCTATCTCTCCATGCTCAAAGCATGGATCGTTCTCCTTTACTTTAGGCTTCATAAGCTTAGGTTTTTGAGGTTTCGCTTTAACCTTTGCTTTGATGTATTCCTTTCTTTTGGCAATAATTGCCTTAGGATCGAGATTGGCCATTTCTTATAGTGTCCCTCATTGATCAAGAGAATAGGTAGAACCTCTCTACCCATCCCTGCCTCAGTTGCTTTGAGCATTGCGTGAATTTCACCGATGCTCTTGTCCCTCCCGTTCATATTACAGTTTATTATGAATGTCTCAAACCTTTAGTTGGGCAATCAAGGATCAAATCCTTGGCCAACTACTTTGAGATAGGACAGTTAAGCATCTTGAGGCTATCAATATGGCTTTTCATCTTAAGAATATATATAAGATGACATCGATTGGGTTTCTTCCATGTGACATGCATAAAGTGCTTGAACCGTTTCGAAGCAATCTTACTAAAGTTTGTTGAAGGAACATTTCCTTCAACTAGATTATCATGTCATATGCCCTATGATGTTCCAAACCCTTTTGGAGTTCGGGAATCATATTCCCAACATGAGGTAGGACACTTGCACAGAATCCCTAATGTGCTTAAGCCAATCGTCAAAAGGCCATAACATCAACAGCATTGGTTGGTGAGATATGGGATCGTCAAGGACATAGGCCTTTACTCATTTTGAGAATGATTCTCAAGTTTCGAAATTGAGTCCATAAGGTTGTTGTCATTCTGACGATCCCTTTTGTTTTTTTTCTCAGTGATAGGGTATGGACGGTCGGGGTGGTAGCATTATTGTTTGCGGCCATTCTACAAAATTTACAAAGTTCTTATTAGTATTTCTGAAAAATTTCATTTTAATTATTAATACCCTTTTATGTCTCATGGACAATTAATAATTAAAATCTAGAATCCAACGTTACATTCAAATAATGGTTAGGTGACCTTTATCCCATTATTTAAATTAACAAGGTAGTCAACATTTGACAAATGCAACCTTTTGCAACTTCTAGCCTTTATGGGATCGGTTAAACATCTTATGTTTGGTTGGCATGTTTAATCCCATCAACACCATTTTACGCCATGCTTCGGTGACCCTATGCACATGGTTTCCAATTCAAGTCGTCCTATTTACACACACGTGTGAGTTTACTCATACAAGTGGTTAGGTGACCTTTATCCCACAAATATGTTAAGCCCACCTCAAAACACAAGTTCCCTAAATGTGGTTAGGTGACCTTTATCCCACAAATAGTTCTCAAGTGATTCGAGTGTCGTGTAAAAGGATGGTGTTAAACTTGTTTCAAAAGGGATTTTTGGTTTTCATTAATTCTAGTTTTGAAAACTCTATGTACCTTGTATTTTCATGCTTTCAAATGCAAGGTATCCTATGGTTTATTTTTAATAAAACCTCTTTTATTAAATCATTAATCCTTTTAATAACCTTTTATTAACCACTTAATGATTAGAAACTATAAATTTTCAGCTTGTTAAGTTTGCTAATGAGTTTGTTATGCATATCCAAATATCAAACAACAATCATACAACAAACAACCAAACAAGCATAATATAAACAACCACAATGTGCTTAACCATAGCTACTATTGTGACCATACTTGTTTTCCATCACAAGTGTGGTCATTTGGTCTTTCCTAAGGGTTGAATGCAACACAAAATAGAGGTCTTCATAGACTACCACTTGAACTTGCATCCATATGCTTCAAGTCCTTTTTTTGTGTCTTTGATGTCCATCTTTGGGTCTTCATCTTGTGCATCTTCCTTTTACAAAAATTATATCCTAATACATTTTTCTAATAAAAGAAATGTACCTAATCTATTTATTACATAACCAAATGAATAAATAATTACAACCCAAATAATAAACATAAATATTACAACCCAATTGAATGAATTAAAACAACCATTCCAATCATCCAAATAACATAAGGCCAAAGGCTAGGTTATGCACTATCATATGAACAATCATTAACATCATTCAACAAACAAAATAAACCCCATCAAACCCTAAATTTTCAGCCAACATAAATAGAAAATTTGGGTTTGTTTGTCCAAACAAACAACAACCAAACATATCAACCAATTGACATTCCTATCTTTCAAAGTTTAATCATAAGCATGAAGATATAACATTGAAAGACTTGGGGTTTATTAAATCAACCAAAATCAGCCCCTAATTAGTTGATTAACATCCTTTAAAATGATTTTTAATGGATAAGAACAAGCAAGCTATCCACATAACCGGCTCTTGATGCCATTGTAGGGTTTGTTAGAACATAAAATCATAGTTTAACCATTTAAACTTTCTGAAAACGCAGCGGAATTACAACTTTATAAACTCATTTATAAGCTGAAAATATGTTCATTAGATGGCCATATTAATGTATAAAACAAACCCAAAGAACAAAGGATCATTTATGTGAATTATCAAGCTATGAATATATGTAAAACTACATAAAATCACAGCTACATAGAGTTGTGATTAATACCTTTCTGCAGCAGCTAAACTCGACAGAAAAAGGTTGTTAGATGCTCAAGAACTTGGCCAAGGCTCCAAGGAAGGAACCCTCAAGCTTGTACACCCCAAGCCCTTTGCAAGAACACTTTCTTGTTAGGAAGAAACTACACCAAAACTGCTCAAAACCCAGCTCAAAAACCCTCTTATGCGGCAGCTGAAAACCTCTATTCTTGGCTGAAAACTCGTAGGAGTTGAGAGAGAATGAGAGCTGATCTTTGGTTGTTGTTTGCATGTCTTGTGTGATGAGAAGGAGGGTATCTTTTATTAGTAGTGGAGCTAGACAATGCATGTGTTATGTTCTTACCAAGAACAAGTTAGTGGAACATCATAAGCATGCATGTATGTGATCTTATCAAGAAAAGAGCACTATCACATGTGCATGTGGAAGGAAAACGGCCACTTATGGCTGAAATGAAGTGGTTTTGTTCCCTTTTATTAATATTTGATGTTTATAAAATAGGTGGTTTCAATTTTATAAATGTCAAATATTAACACACACATATATTGTCTAGTCTTGTAACTAGTTTATGCAATTAACCATTTAATTGTATAAGTAGTATACTCTCATTATTATTTGGTGTTATAAAACTAATTTAAATAACACTTCAAATAATATCATTGAACAAAATATCCTAATAAATTGTTCCATCTCATATGCAACTTATTTAGAAAATCCATTTTCTAAATTTGGTGTAAATATTTAATTGCATGATCATATCACCAATTAAATATTAATTGGTGTTTGCTAAGCTTGTTATTGGGTATAACCCGACTTGGATCATAACGTACTAACCACATCAATATTCTACGTGTCTTGGGCATATAGAATCCTATAGTAGGAGCATGTTTATACAACCTCTTTTGCCTTCTTTCTTCTTTTACTTTAAGGAGCAATCCTGCATCCTTTGCCTCCTTCTTCTCCTTTATCTGCTCTAAGTCTGCCAATTCATTCAATTCTTCTAAGGGAAGAGAGATGAGTTCATCAATGTTATTGTTCTTGGTTCCTAAATAGTTCAACCTGGCATCCCTCAACTCATCATCTTAAGTGTTTAGCCTCGGGCTATCCTGATTGTAGCTTCCAGAAGCCTGAGGAACCAGTAGAACTCTCTCCCTTTAGCTTCCTCTTCCTCTCTCTTTCATCCTCCTTAATATCCTCAGATGTCATTTTCCTCTTCCTTTTGTCACTCATAGGCCTTGGTGACTCAGGGTGGAGAGAGCTTTGGCCTTCATTGCTTGGTTCAGCAGTCAAGCTCTGGCCAGAGAGAGGTTATGAAGCACACTCACCAGCTGGTGCCTCATTGAGGGTAGAGGATGTTGAAGTAGTTGTTTCTGTACAATGCTCATAAGTTCTATCACTAGGCCTTCAGTAAAGGTTTCCCATTTGAAGCTAATCTTGAGGTCCACCTTAATATTCAGTTGAGCAATGACATTGCCTATTTGCATTTGTATTCTTCTTTGTCTAAATTCTTTAACAATCCTGTCTTGAATCCTCTCAGCCATTCTGTCAGCTTGTCTATGTTGAGTTGGGTTCACAAGTGGCATATTGACTAGAAGAAGACTTTCATAGTAATTCAAGGTCTGAAAGTTAAAGACCTCTTGCTACCCTTGAAATCTAGGCAGTATCAGGGCTCATCTATCAGCATCATACCTCCACCCTAGAATTTCATTTACAGCTCCATAGGGTGGGGTTGATATTGTCCTCGGTATTCCCTCCTCAAATAGGCTCTGTATAAGAGAGTCCACATCAGTGTGAACTTGAGGAGGTTGCTAAATGTGGAAAATTGCAAGTGAGGTTGGTGACTCCTTAATGTCCATACTCTGAGAAGGACTCCTAGGTCCTGTGATTGTAACAACTTCCTTCCCCTTTTTGGTAGCATCAGCCACTTGCATAGGTGAGCTGGAGGTTAAGTCTATCATATCCTCAAGTTGTTGTGTTTCTGGTTGAGTCCTCCTAAAAGGCCTTATAGCTAGTTGTTCCTTGAGATTAGAAATCTTAAGTTGCTGATCATTGACCCTTCTTCGCAAGGTAGACACTTGAGATTCCAAGTGACTAACCTTAGAGACTAAATAGGTGCATGTTTTTGTCAGTTTTTGCACCTTTAGTATGAGATTTCCCTCATCTTCAATAGAAGAACCACTGGGGGATGAGAAAGTTGGACCTAAGTCTTCTTACTTATCACCAGCTTGTTATTCTTGGCTGCTGGATTTCCCCTACTCACTGACAACTTCAGTTGAAGTGTTAATAGGCTGGGTTACCATGGTTGAGGTCTTAATGATGTTATCACTTGCAGAAGTAAGAGCCTCTTCCATATGGATTTCCTGAACAGGTTCAGGAAGATCCACGTTAGTGGGGCATGGATGATGTGGGCTAGATATGGGTGACATAGGAGTACTCATCTCTCTTTGAACAGGGAAAGAGAAGAGAGATTCATGATACTCACTGAGTGCCGTATCCTCATCATCATAGAATTCAAGTCTGGGAATTGGCTGGTTTAGATCTAGTGGCTGGGGATGGTAACTTTCCCCTAAAGGTTGTTCACTAGAGTGTTGAGACTCTGAGTGACGGCTTAAGGCTTCTTGGGTGATGAGCTCTTCAGTCTGAGCATAAGGATCCTCATGACTGATCATTTATGAGATGGGAGTGGTTTGCTCCTTAGGGAAGTGGGAGCTCCAGTGTCCACTTCCTCCTATATGGGTAGTGATATGGGGGCCTACACAGGTTGAATAACTTGTGCAGGGTTTGTTTGGATTTTCTTTGGTAGGTGATGGTTATTTGTGGCTGTGTGGGTTGTCTTGAAGTGGAAGGTGTGGGTTCAACACCAGCTGGTGTTGCTAGGTTGTCACCTTGAGCAGTGAGCTCTAACAATTTTAGGACCAGGGTTGTTTACCCTTAAGAAGCCAACAGTTGGTTACTCATAGTCTTGAAGATGTCGGGCTTCATCTGTCCCAGTTTTGGAATATTACATGTTCCCCTAAACTGTGAGCCCAGTTCACAGTTGAGAATGTGCTGGACATATCTAGGAACATATAATATTATAAGGAGTCCAAGTTTTCAATTAAATTATTGTACACAAATTATTAATACCTGAACCTGACCCCATGAACCATCCCATGGACTATGCAAGAGAGGTATTTTGGAATTTGGTCACATCCTTCATGTTTGTTAGATAAGTTATGGATAATGACATGGAGGAGGTAGTTCTAGTGAGAGGAAACCTTCCCTTTCTTAAAGGTTCTGACTGAGAAGTCACCTTCATAGCCCATCTGCTTAAAGGAGTGATTTACTACAAATTTAGGAAAGGATAATTCACCTTCTGCATCATCCAGCTGTAGATGAGAGTTGATGGAAGCCGGAGTGATGAAGATTGTCCTCCCCTGCACTATGGTAGAGAGTGCCTTCTCCCCATCCATGGTGACCTCTTGGTAGATACTCCAAAAGTTGATCCTCAAAGAGTGGAGGAACAATGGTAAGGGAGGTGAAGTAGTGAGATAGAGAAAGAAAGCGGTAAACCTCTGATAAGCTTGGATCTTTCTTAGATTTTAATTGGGCAACCTGATTCTGTTGGCTGTGAAGCTGCATGGAAAAATCTGGTTGGTTTCTACGGTCAAGGTTGGCCATTTGAGGTAGCTCTGAGGTGAAGGAAGATAAGAAAAAAGGCGGTAAGTGGGAATTTCGGTTTAGAGAATTTGTAGATGAAGAAGATAACGAAAGAGGGGGAACCATTGGGTATATTTATATGAAATGGACCTGAAACAAAGTTAATGCAAAAGACTAAACTTTGAAGTCCGAATGTCGCTCCCACCTCTGAGAAAGTGCCCAAAAAGGTAGTTTTCTTGGAAGTTGAAACTCTTTCGAAGGTAATTTATCTTTGGAAGTTTTTGTGAAAAACTTTCGAAGCCAAATTTTGACTTCGGAAGATATTCCTAAGCTTATGAGAAATGGCTTCGAAAGAAAATTTACTTGAAGTATTTTCTCTTCCGAAGAGTATTTGGTTTCGGAAGATATTTAAACTTGAAAGTTTTATTCTTAAAGAGAATAAATCTTCCGAGACATAATTGCTTTTGGATGAAATTTGTTATTCAAATGCATATAAGTACTTAGAAGCATATTTTGGCTTCGGAAGAAATTTAAGCATTTCTTCCGAAGGTAAATTTATTTTAAGTAGTTATGTGATTTGAAGACTTAAAATTCTTCTGAAGGCAATGTTAATGTCTTTCGAAATAAAACACACTTGGTAATTTCAAAATGCTAAGGAATATCATTTGAAAAAGATTTTCTCCTAAGATAAACTGGGCTTATGTAGGTGATAGATTAGACAACTTAGGACACATAATTCCTTTTAGAAGTAATATAGATTAAGTTTTAAAAAAATCTATTCAAGGTTAATCATCCCAATGGCTGATATAAGATATTTAAATCTCTGTTCATCAAAAGCCTTTGTGAACAGATCAGCATATTGTTCATTTTTGTTAACCTTGATTAGTTTTATCAATCCCCTTTTATGATATCTCTAATTAGATAATACCTGTTGACGTGCTTTGTCCTTGAGTGCTGCACATGATTCTCTATGATAGAGATAGCACTGTTGTTGTCTATGTTGATGGGAGTCTCATTGAAGTTGTATCCATATTCTAGCATCTGATTCTAAATCCAAAGTACTTGAGCATAGTAGTTTGCAGCAGCAATGTATTCAGCTTCAGCAGTTGATGCAGATACACAGGATTGTTTCTTGCATTGCCATGAGACTATCCTTCCACCAAGGAATTGACATCCTCTAGATGTGGACTTTGCATTCATGTTGCAGCCACCATAGTCACTATCTATATAGGCACACAAATTAAAGAATTCTTTGGATTCCAAAGGCCTAGCTTAGGGGCACCTTTCAGATATCTAAGAATTCTTTTGATAACAACCAGGTGTGACATCTTGTGGTTAGCTTGATATCTTGCACATATGCATGTAGCAAACATGATATCAGGCCTGCTAGCTATAAGATACAGGCCTGCTAGCTATAAGATACATGAGAGACCCAATCATAGCCCTATAAAGATGTTCATCTACACACTCCCGCTCAAGATTAGGTCCAAGAGAGTGGTTTTTGGCTACGGGTGTCTTTGAAACTTAACATTCAGTCATGTTGAATCTTGTAAGTATGTCCTGTACATACTTTGACTGAATTATGAAGATGCCATTGTCAACTTGCTTCACTTGAATTCCTAGAAAGAAATTGAGTTCCTCCATGGCACTCATTTCAAATCTATTCTTCATCAGCTTCTTAAAGTATTTATAGAGCTTTGGATTAGTTGAGAAAAAGATAATTATCTACATATACTTGAACCAGCATCAAGTCATTCCCCGTTCCTTTGATGAAAAGAGTTCCATCTATAGTACCCCTCTTGTAGCCATGCTGACAGAGATACTGAGATAGTGTCTCATACCACTTCCTTGGAGCTTGGTGCAGCACATAAGGAGCTTTATCAAGCTTGCAGACATAATCAGGATGATCTGGGTCTGTAAAGCCAGGTGTTTGTTTGACATACACCTCTTCATCAATCACCCCATATGAAAATGCATACTTGACATCAAGTTGATAGACCTTGAAGTCCTTGGATGCAGTAAACGCCAGGAATATCCTAACAGCTTCAAGTCTTGCTACAGGAATATCCTAACAGCTTCAAGTCTTCCTTCTTCTTGTGTGTACCCTTGAACAACTAGTCTTGCCTTGTTCTTGATGACAAGTCCTTTATCGTTTTTCTTATTTTGAAACATCCATTTGGTTCCTACGACAGTCTTCCCTTGAGAAAGAGGGCACATGCTCCGAACCTTTTGTCTTTTGAATTGAAGCAACTCCTCTTGCATTGCTTCAATCTAACTTCCATCCTTCAAAGCCTCATCAACTTTCTTTGGCTCTATCTGGGACAAGAAGCAAGAGTATAGACAAACATTTTTGTCATGGGTTTGTCCTCTTGTTCTCATTCCCTTTTCAACATCTCCAATGATGTTTGTGGTGGCGTGTGACTTGTGGATCCTAAGTTGAAGGATCACAACAAGTTGATTAGAGATATCTAAATTTAAGAAGTTTAAATTTGGCAATGAAGTGGTCTCCCACCACATCAGCACACTTATCAAGAGAAGCTTGATCCAATGAGTGTGTGACATCATTGACGTTGTCTTTAATGGAGTGGTTATCAACATCAAGAAATTCTTGATCATTGTCACCACCACCATATACTCCTACATTTAAATCTCCTTCATTTGTGTTTTATGCCTCTGAGCTGGAATTTTCTGTCACTTCAGATGTATCAGCATGATTTGTCATTATTGTGCTGATAGGAACTTCACTTACAGGGTTAGTTACAACTGAAGCTGAAGTAGTATTCTTGCTTGGTCTTCTTTGCTCAAATATTGTGTCAGGATCTTCTCTTGGTGTATTCCATATGGATCCTAAAACATTTTCATAAGATTTGTTAAAACAGTTGGTAACTAAATCAAGATCAAATAGCCAGTCAGGTCTAGAACCTCTCACACAGGGAGTGTGCTCATTGAAGATCACATTAGCTGATTCTTCAACTACACTAGTTCTAAGATTGTATACTCTATAAGTCTTAGCTTGGGAAGAGTAACCAATGAATTACATGGTATTTATAGGTTTTCTGTCTTCAATCGTACGACTGAACCATTAGCATGGTTCAGTCGTGCGACTGAATCATGCGATTGACTCATACGCATGACTAAAGGTTCAGTTGTGCGACTGACTCAATCTTATGTCTCAGTCGTGCGACTAATCCAGTCTTCTGGTTCAGTCGTGCGACTGGTCCATAAGCATGATATATTCATGCGTATGGTCCATTAACATGGTCCATTCGCATGAACTATCACATGGATAAGTTAAACATACTTCTAAGTTCTTATTGACTTAGAACCATGTATAACAACATCAAACCTATATAGTTAGTTCATACACGTGCAACACGTTCAATATAATGATATCCTGACATAATCAAACATAAATTAACATCACAATGTACCTCATATATCATTCATTCAATCATTACATCGATTACATATATGTATGACATAAAGACTTTTAAATTTCAGAACATAAACTAGGTACATCAATATGTATCAACAAACTCCCCCTTGGACCTAGTTTACTCTATTGTCTAACATTCTTCACGTGCTCTTAGAACATCTTGTACTTCTCTTCTGTTGTGACTCCAGCATGTATCTTGAATGCAAAGCAGAGTCTTATGACATGTTGAAACTGTAGAGCTTGTACGATGTCCTACATGTCATAGAATAGTGGCCACTTGAATAGAGCGTAGACATCGTTTTTGGACAAGTTGGTCAGCCACATAGGGTCAAACACCCGGTTGGTCTCAATCTGAGCATCTTTGTGCAAAACTATGACCGCTTCACCCGTTCGCCAGTCGTAATACCACTATTAGAAGTGTGGAGTGAAGTCCTGAGGCATCTCCCGCAATTGGATCTTTGACATTGTGCGCAGAGGACTTCACTTCAGCACTACCTTAGGCTTTCCAGTATGTGGATAAACTTTGGTCTTATTTATGAACCGTTTAGGCTGTTGAGGCCTAAAGTTGACCCACCTGGTTTGGTATTCTCTCTTAAACGCCATCTCAAACCACCCCGACATCTTTCTGGGGTTGGCGTAAAAAAGGTCTAACCAGGCAAGCCTGTTTAACTCAAAACCAGGGAGAGTCTTCAGATCATGCGGGTATCTGAAGTACTCTATTCCCTTCTCTCTTTTCACCGCATACACATCCAAGTACTCAAAATACGCCCAGCTAATAATCTTGCCCGACACCTTCTGATGCTTCTTGACTCTGTAGAGTTTGTTGTAGGCGTTAGACATTGGCGGTTGTCGCTGGGCTCTCATTTCTGCTAAACATACTACCCACTCAGCTTTCTTGATGTCAACATCAGCGTCCGAAGCTTGGGCTTTCCCTTCTTCTTTCTTCTTCTCTTTCTCTTGAACATCCAGAGCTCCAAACGTATCAATGCCAAATGTTTCACCCAAATCGGGGATAACATTTCCCTGTTGGTTAGTGTAGTGTGGATACTCTTGTGCTATGATATCCTCGATATCAATCTCATTGACGCCCTACAGCTCTTCATCACTCATGACAACAACCTCGGGAACATCCTTGACTAGCTCATCCGGGTTGAATCTGAACATATCGGCCAGCTGCTCGTCTGTGAGATCATGAATGGTCTCTCCCTCCTCGGGTGTGTAGCTCGCAGATCGTTACACGATCCCTTGCAAATCAAGAATCATTGTTAGCTGAGTCTTGATCTGCTAAAGGGGTGCGACGTCGTGCTCATCAGTCTGTTGAGATTCATCTGTTTGTTTAAACATCCAAAACCACATAAACACATCAGTAATCAATTCATTTATATTAATTAACATTGATAAACATTAATTACATAAGTGTAATACATAATTCAAGTATAAAAGATAATCAAAAGCTAAGACAACTAATCATTACTCTTGTCTTTATCACTTGGCTCTTCATCTTGAGAAGCTGAGGTGGATGGTCTTGATTCTTTATGTCGTTTTGTCCTCCATTCCTGAGCCGATGGATCTGAGGCTGATGCAGACTCATCACCTTCAGGCTCATCCTCATCACCTCTCTCTTTGTGCTTTCCACTTCCCTCTCCCTTAACATCATCATCATCATCAGACTCATGATCATCGGATGACTCGTCATCATCATCATCATCATCACTATCGTCACCATCACCTTTGATCTTAAGAGGCTCGCCTTTTGTTCCTTTTAGCCTTAGGCGCGGCTTCTGTTTTTCTTCTCAACATCCTCAAGTCGCTTCACTGATGCCATCGGAAGATCATTCTGTGTGGTTAAGGCACGGTGAGCTCTAGACAAATCTCCCTCAAGGGCAGCTTCCTTCTCAGTCAGATGTGCAATCTGTTGACTCTGAGCTGCAGTCTTCTCGGTCAGCAGGGCGATCTGCTTGCCCTGCTTAGCATTAACAGCCAACAACTGAGTCATCTAGTTCGCTCGTATATCATCAGTTGCGAGCAGTTTGAGAACCAGACGGTTGAGGCTGGCAAGCTGTTCCTCTAACCCAACGTTAGGCAGAGAAGATCCCAGTAGTGGTACTGATGTGGTGGAAGGTCCGGCATGTAACGTGGTGGGTGGAGTAGTGGATGTAGTGTATGTGGAAGTGGTGGTGGTTATGGTTTGTGGTGGAATGGATGAGGTGAGTGGAGTGGTGGTAGCTGTAGTAGTGGTGGTAGTTATGATTGGAGTGGTGGCTGTAGTGGCTGTGGTGGTGGTAGGTGTGGTAGGAATGGTAGAAGTAGTGGGTGTGGTGGAATGAGAGGTCATCAACACTACACTTCTTGTCTTGTCCTTCTTGCCATGTGACTGTGCCATCCTCTTTAACCGTGAGCCCCTTGAGCTCTGTGCTTCCCCTGGGCTTAGCTGTGGAGGTGTGTAGGTAGGATCAGCAGTGCAGTACCCTCAACCCCAGCCCGGCATCCTCTAACCGCCTCCATACCCCGTTTGGTAGCAACCACGCGGCTATCAACTGTCCTTGTGAAGGACTCCTCATCGGACTCCTCATCTTTGTCATCTCGAAGAAAGTCCTGATGGATGGGTGCCTGCTCCAATCCACCGGGAGCTAAGGAACTAACATGTATGGGTGATGGAGACGTAGTGGAAGTTTCAGTGGCCCTTGGTTCACTAGGGCCTGTATCTCCACCACCCTGACCGTCTTCGTTGTCGTCGTCTCCTTCTCATCAACAGGAGCCAAAACTGGCTCAACATCTGAATCAACTGTCATCGTGAGGCCACTTTTTACGAGCTGGCGCCACGTAGTCCTCCCTGGCCAGGTGGCCGAACAACCTCCTAACCAGGGGCTTCACCTGCTTCCCCTGGTAAACCTTCATCCTCCCCAAGGAGGTGTCGTCCATAACTTCCAGTGACACCGCATCGTCCTTCTCCTTGGGAAGATGAAGGAAGCTTCTCATCGATCATCATCTGTATAAACCATGGGTATATGCCGAATCCCTCTTTCCACTTGGCCTCAATGTTCTCGACCAGATAAGTAAAGAACATCCGTGAGAAGCTGAACGGATGGTTCAGTACTAAAGCCACATAAGCATTCTGGATCTGATCAGATAGCTCATCGAATCCTCCTCCCTGGAGGCTATGCACTTTAGGATCACATGTGCCAAATATTTGAATTGTGGGCACATGTTACTCTTGTTAAGCACGCCGGCGTTGATATCGCCGGCGTACTTGATCCTAAGGAAACATCCCCGTACCGGTAGGGGATGCAGCTTGGTTGGGTGTGCACCATCATCACCCAAGTCGAAGACTCGCCTGATATCCTCTTCACTGATCTGGATATCTTCCCTAAAGATAGAACTCCTAATGCAGTAGGGCTCTGTAGATCTGTCAACAGCGGCGTTCTCGCAGAACGCCTACTGGATCGACCTGTATGGTATACATGGAGTAGATATGGCCATGAAGATCCTCGAATGTCATAGAAAGGCTATGATCCCGGTAAACTCAGAGGCGTTCCAAGATGTGGGGTCAAGATGAGCACATATATTGTGCTTCGTGCTCATCGTCCATCTATATGCCATATTGTTGCAATACTAGGGACAAACACATTAGTTCCGTTCATAATAAATAATCGATTTGACTTAGAAAAGATTTTGACCAATCTGATTCAATCTTGTGATTGAACCATACGACTGGGTTCAGTCGTACGATTGAGCCTACGACTGAGTTCAGTCGTGTGCAAGGCCATGTGGTTGAGTCAGTCGTGCGACTGAATCACCGATTGGTTCAATCGTGTGATTGATGCATGCGACTGGCTCAATCGTGTGACTGAAGTTCATCAGGCTGTCCATTCGTATAAACCCCTGTGCGACACCATAATCTTGAATCTTGTCATCAAGTGAGATTAGACGTCATTTTTAGGTTCATATGGTTTTGCAGGGACTCAATATAGCACCTAAACTCCTTTAAATCGACATTTTTCTCATTGAAATGGTCTATTTTAGGGTTTGTGTCCCGGTTATTAGTTTGAACAATTTAGGTCATTTGGGTTCGATTAGATTTCTTGTTTGTCCCGATTCCTATCGCAAGTTACCTGTAGATGAATACACTTAGGGTTAGAACACAAATCAGAATGCAATCTCAAAAGTTTGAAATTTTGGCAGAGTAACAGTGCTTAGGCGGTTTCTGGAAAATTTGAAGTCTGGTAGAGTTCCCAACCGAATGAGGCTCTATTTATACTGTTTTGGGTTTCAGTCATGCAACTGGACCCAAACGCATGGCTCAATCTTGCGACTGACTCCATACTCCTCTCTTCAGTCGTGCGACTGGGTCATTTGCCTCTCTTCAGTCGTGCGACCGGCTCAGTCTTGTGGTCTAATCGCATGACGGGCTCATTCTTATTGTCCAATCGTATGACTGGCTCATTCTCATGGTCCAATCGTATGATTGACTCATACTTATGATTCAATCGTACGATTGGTTCATACTTATGATCCAATCGTGCGATTGATTCATACTCATGAGTTGACTTCATACTTTTCCAAATCTTTAGTTTTAACTTTTGATTGATATAACATTATAAGCACCGATCATCTCAGACATGATCCTTTGAACGAGAAACCGTCTGATCACCTCAGACGTGATCCTTTTAATTTAAAACCGTTTGGTCACCTCAAACGTGACCCTTTTACTTTTCAAACCTTGATCATCTTAGATATGATCCTTTTAACTTAAAACTGTTTGGGTCACCTCAGACGTGACCCTCTTAAGGTATGATTCACAGAGTTCACTTTGTTACATAGTTAGACATTGACGTAAAAGGATAACTAAAACATAAATGCAACTTGAAATTAAACAAAACAAGACATATTTTTGTGTTTTTGTTTGAGGTGGGTTGAAAACTTTTAAATATCATTTAACCGATTTCCCCCTGAACAGAACAACTTCAATTTGGTTTTATCATCTCTGGAGAGATTCATATGGAATCATACAGGTGTATCATAATTATTTGGGACTCTTTGATATGTGTTTAAATTAATGATTCTTAGTACTCTCAGTGTCACAAGCACTTACAGGAAATCATACTAGAGCTGTGAGAAGCACACAATGATTTCGACCGTCGGGAGTTGTAGCCATGATGATTGTCAGTATTATTGTCCACTTATATCCATACACAAACTTTTAACTCACATTGATGATCAGATTTTATTATTTCAACAAGCGTTTGTGGATCCCACACTTATATGGTAATCAACATTCCTCAGGAGACTTTTTAGCGGTCTACGGTTTTGAGACAATAAGAAACTATTCTGAGAGCTTTCAAAGAGATGCTAAGCCTCAGGTCAGTGCCATGGCACAGTAGAGAGGCGCAAACAACAATGAGTTCTAGAATATTTAGGTTGTGCTTATCCTCAGGTCAGTGCCATCGCACAGCAGAGAGGCACACAACCTATCTTATTGTAAGAGCACCTTTCCTTCTACACATAACGTACCAACAACATTAGTCATTAGTTTGATTGCGTTTATCAATTTTTTCATGTGCTTTGCTCATTTTTATGGTCGTCCACACACATTTGTGGCGTTTATTTTGCTCGTCACACCTTATTAGAATTTATTTGATTGTGTTAACCAGTGATAAGATAGGAACCCACAGCCTGTTAAAAAGTTTAGTTTAGATTGTTTCACCACGAAGTCTACTTGTCTATTGTGTTGAATCTACCGACACATCGTACAATGGACTAGCAACCCCTAGGTCTACTTTCTCTATGTAACCCCAGTAACAGACTAGTGTACTATCATTTTTTCTTTATTTGGCTTAAACATCGTAGACTTGAAATTTTAATTATAGCTTTTTGATCTTTTCAGTCCTTTTTAAGTCCCAAACAATTAGTTCCCTATGTACTATCATTTTACGTAGTTTTGGATCAATCTCAGAGATTTGATTTGCTTTCAGCCTATCTGGCCGCCTCATTTTTTTTCTTTTTTAAGTAAATAAATACTGATACTAATCTAATCTCCCCCTAAAATTCTAAAACCGAAAATCTTTTTGTGTTTTTGGATTTTTAGGACAAAAATAATTAAAATAAAGAAAAAATTAAAATAAAACAGAAAGACGGACTATGAACTCGATTCTTCTGGAATCACATCACTTTTCTTTTTCATGCCATTTACCTCTAAGAGATATAAAAACCGAGGTTTATCAAATGCTTTTATGTAGAGGTCGGCGCGTTGAAAATCCGTATTAATTTTAACAACATCGATTACGATTGCTTTTCAAAACAGTCACGTATAAAGTGATATTTAATACCGATGTGTTTAGTCTTAGGATGCTGGACCGGATTTTTAGTTACAAAAATTGCAACATAATTATCAACAAAGATAGGGTTGTTAGAAAATTGCAAACCGTAGTCGCGCATTTGCTGTTGAATTCAAATGATTTGTTAGCAGCAACTTGCAGTTGCAACGTATTCAGCTTCACATGTTCACAGAGCAACAGACGTCTGCTTCTTACACTGCCTGGTGACTAACTGTCTTCCAAAGAACTGACAACCCACTGATGTTGACTTGTAATTCATCTTGCAGCCACCGTAGTCTGAGTCACTATACGCTGTAAGCTCAAAATCATCATCATGAGGATACCACAACCCGAGTGTTGGAGTACCCTTCAGATAACGGAATATTCTTTTAACCCCGATGAGATGATTTACTTTTGGTTTAACCTGATATCTGGAACAGAGACATGTGGCATACATGATGTCAGGACGAGAAGCTGTGAGGTACATAAGAGATCTGATCATCCCTCGGTACATAGTGGCATCTACCAGATCACCATTTTTGTCGGGTGCCACATCGTGGTTTGTGGCAAGTGGAGTTCCAGCATAAAGCTTCCTTTGGTTGTCTGATCCACTTGTAACCTAAGAAAGAACTTCATTTCTCCCATGACACTCATTTCAAACTCAGCTGTCATCACATATTCGAATTCCTTACATAAAGCTTCGTTTTTCAAACTGAAGATGATGTCATCCACATAAATCTGAACCTGTCACACCCCGGGCCCAGTTAGGGTGGGACGTCACAGACTAGCAACAATATATGGCAGCGGAAACAAACCAATACAAGAGCTCAACGGAGAGAACATCACATGGCATTTATAGTTTTCAAAAGATACTGGGGCTAGAAATAGATCTAGCCCCCAAATGAGTTATACAACCAACATAGAGACAAATTTTATAGTTTAACAGAAATTTCCAATTGTTCAAATTGTTCTTAAGTGAAATAAGCCAATGCCATGGTCACAGGGATAAGGCTAGGTCTTCAACAACAGCTAGGGTCTCTTCATGGATTACCTGAAACATGCTTAAAAGGAAATTGTGTCAACTAAAAAGTTGGTGAATTCAAGTGCTTCAAGTTTAAAAACAAATGTACTTAACAAAATCCACATTCGATAAAAAGGAGAAAATCATGGTTTCAATATCGTGGGAGTATCATAATCAACCCTGCACTCAGTCCCGGTTAGCCTCTTCTAAAGTTGTGTTTTACCGGTTATTCCCGAAGGAAGAACTGAGCCCCAAACCAGTGCACCATACCTGCCCGAATGGTTCACCATAGTTTCTTAACAAAACCTGTCACATGCCACAAGCGACCCCTCAGGATCTCAGTGGGGTACCTCCCTGTAGCGGGAGCCACTGTGTGTGGGGGTTTCCCCAAATAGATCTATCCACATAAAACAAGCGGTTCACGAAAGAATTAATGATCATGATATAAGTATCAGCAGGTATCCATAAATCCCACATACAATCACCAAGTAAAGCACAATTATAGTTCATAAATAACAGAGCATGTTTCATCCCAAAGCAGTAGTAAAAAGGGATCACTAGAACTCACCTTAGGTGTTAAGCAAAATAACTCTTCGTGTGCCGGGAATGTCTCAAGCCTAGCACCCTAGCATCAATATTATGTGGTAAGCTACTGCTCTAAACTCAATAAAGGTGTATAAAGTGTGTCAAAGATTTAGTTGTCGGATTCGGCTTTGATTCGATTAGGGTTTGTATAAAAAGTTTCCTTTTATGGAAAGTCATGGTTTCTTATGTAATATAGGATTTTTCCCCATTATGTTAATGATATAGGTTAAATAATATTGTTTAAGTGATTATCAGTCTCATATGGGTCGGTTATGAAGTTTGGGAAAATTTATAATTTAGTCCCTCAAGTTTCAAAATTGATAGTTTCTACCCTCAAATTTGGTTTCTTGTACTAGATGACTTTTATAGCCAAAAATCAGGTTCTTGAAGTTAAATTAACTTATTATTAAGTAATTGTACACAATTTTTCAGAATATAGGTCCGGTTTAATACCTATGTGTTTAACGTTCCCGGTTACGGTAAAACCGAAGGGTTTTTAACGGTTAAGTATGAGCTTTCATGTTTCTGAGTCATAGACAAGTAGATAACATTTTAAAGAAATTGTTCTAATTTTCAATTCCTTTGATTATGAAATTTTTGCCTCTAATAGTTGAAAGCCTCGTTTTTGCGTTTAACCCGTTAAAACGCGTTTTTAACCGAATTTGACCGTTTAAAAGCTCGTTTGACCAATTTTTCTACTTTATAAGTTATTTTTCCAATTAACCTACTGAAATAACATGGTTTTTATAGATTTTAGCTCTACACTCATGTCACTTTGATTTTTCTCAAAAACGTCTCCCGGTTAATACCCGTTTTTAATTAAAAATCCATTTAACTTACCTTATTGACCATTTAATCAACCCATTAGTGCCAGACCCTTTTATTATCCATTTTTGAGCCTAGAATTCTCTTTAAGAAGTTAAAAATCCTAGCTCTCTTATTTTTAAGTGGTTTTTTCATGTTTTCGGGTCCCTAAAGTGACTAAAATGGTCTAGTTTTAACATGTCTTTAATTTCCAGAGGTTAACCATTTATCACACACTTAATATTCATCAAAAATTTCTGAAATTCCAGTCCCAAACTCACGGCCTAGTTGTTTAACACATCAATGAAGTATAAACATAGTGTTTATGCCATAACCGACCTTACACATGTGTAAATCATTATAACTTGAGTTTAAACATTACCAAAACCTCATTTAACTTCAAAATCAGATTATTAAGGTGTTTGAAAGTTGTTCTTGTGCAGGTTATGAACCTTGGTTGAGAGGGTTTTTTCAAACAAATGCTTAAATGGTGTTGTTTCATGTAGAAAGAAGGATTTTCAAGGTGTAGCCCGTGAAATGACCACATGTTCGAGTTATATAACCTTTTGTAACTTTTAAAACAGGTTATTAGGAGTCCATTAAGCCATTATAAAGCAGGTTACAAGATTTACAAGTTGAACGGTGCAAAACACCCAAAGTGAGGGTTTTCATAGTGGGAATCGGCTTTCCACCTCAAAATGACTAATATAAAGTGTGAGATACCTTTGGTGATGTTGAAAGCTCCTCTAAAACAAGGTGATGGTGTTGGGTTTCTGGTACAACAAAGAGAGGAGGTGTTTTAAAAAGAAAAGTGAAGAAAACACATGAAATGACCATTTTCGGGTGACATGAAGCTTACACTTGGTATTGCTCACGTTTTAGAGGGTGTAGATGGTCGAGAGTGGTCTGGAAATCCTTGGAGAAGGCTGGAGAATCTTGAACAAGTGCTGTAGGGTCTCGGACTTGCAAGAATCAAGCACCAATCTTCGCAAAATGGCACCTTCTTGCTTGTTTGAGCTTGGCCGATGGATGTATGGTGTTGTTCTTTGAATATGGGGCTGTAATGGTGATCAAAATTGTGGTGTGTGTGTGTTTTTTCTTGAGAGAATCCGAGAGAAGAGTGAGTGAGAGGGTGGAGCGTGATGTGAATTGCATGAGGGAGTATTGGTCAAGGATATGGTTGTGTGTAGTGGTGAGCAAGAGAGGGGATTGGCCATGGTGGGGCCGGCCGAATCTCTTGTCTTGTAGTGGGTTTGTTTTTAAATTTTAATTAGTATTAGGAATTGATAATATGTAGGGTAGTATAATGTGGTATATTGGATGGTACAATGTTGTTAGTTGATGATTATTATGCATGCACATGCATGCTTTATCCGTGAATTTATAAGTGTATGTGTATGCACACATTTTATTTGTTTCATTTAAGATTAAGTTTTTAGCGAGGGTGACTACTTAACATTCCCGGGGTACTAAGTTCAAAAAGGTAAAACTCAAATTAACTAGAATCACTAAAATCACATAAAATCATAAAATGGAAAAATTAGTAAAAGATGATTCAAAAATAACCAATAGAGTTAGATTGTTTCTAGCAATAGTACTCATAGAATTCGTAATGATTCAATTATATTAGTTTTAAAATAATGACCTTGAGGTCGGTTGTCACATTCTCCCACCGTTTAGGAAATTTCGTCCCGAAATTTTAGCTTCGATTAGAATCTGAATGGGTGGGTTTGAAGAGGTGTGGATAATTCTTCCTCATCTCATATTCACGTTCCCAAGTGATTTCAGGTCCTCGTTTTGAGTTCCATCTAACTTTGACCTTGGGTATTCGGCTTTGCCTGTGTTGCTTGACTAGGCGTTCCGTGGTCTCTATGGGCTCTTCCACAAAATTCAACTTGTCATTGATTCTTGCTTCTTTCAACAGTAGCTATAGGGTTTTGTCCACCATGCACTTCTTCAGGTTTGACACATGGAAGGTGTCGTGTATACAACTTAGTTTCTGTGGCAGTTTCAATTTGTACGCCACAGGACCAATTCTTGCAAGTATTTCGAATGGTCCAATGTATCTTGGGCTTAACTTTCCTCTCTTCCGAACCTCACGGTTCCCTTCCATGGTGCTACTTTCAGCATTATCCGATCACCCACTTGAAACTCGAATGGTTTTCGTCTCTTGTCAGCGTATTTCTTCTGACGGTCACTTGCTGCCCACAGACGCTCCTTGATTTTGAAAATCTTGTCGGTGGTCTCCAACACGATGTCGGGTCCCAATACTTGGCTATCACCAATCTCATTCCAACTCAATGGTGATCGGCTTTCATACCATAGAGAGCCTCACACGGAGCTGCCTTGATACTTGCATGGTAACTATTATTATAGGAGAACTCCACCAAAGGGAGATGGTTATCCCAGTTCCCACCAAAGTCAATTACGCAAGCTCTCAGCATATCCTCTAATGTTTGAATGGTCCCTTCATTCTGACTGTCAGTTTGTGGGTGGTAAGCAGTGCTTAAGTCCAGACGGGTTCCTAAGGCCTGCTGGAGTGATTTCCAGAAACAAGAAGTGAAATGGCTATCACGGTCGGAGATTATCGATAGTGGCACACCATGCCTAGTCACTATTTCATCGATATACAGTTGAGCCAGTTTTGACAGGTCGTAGTCTTCTCGAATTGGCAAGAAGTGAGTTGATTTAGTTAGCCTATCCACTATTACCCAAATAGCATCATGACCTCTAAACGTTCTGGGTAACTTTGTAACAAAATCCATGGTGACGTTATCCCATTTCCATTCTGGGATTTCGGTCTGTTGCAGCATCCCTGACGGTTTTTGGTTTTCAGCCTTTACCATGGCACAGGTTAGACACTTCCCGACATAAACAACAATTACTTTCTTGATTGCAGGCCACCAGAAGAGTGCCTTTAGGTCCTGGTACATTTTGTCGCTTTCGGGGTGAACTGAGTACCTAGATTTGTGTGCTTCTTCGAGGATTACATCTCTAATCCCCCCGTACTTCGGCACCCATGTTCTCCCCTCATATTTATATGTACCATCATCGTTCCTCTCTAACCGCTTCTCCATTCCTGTCAAAGCTTCTCCTGCTAAATTTTCCTCCTTTAACGCTTCACTTTGAGCTTCTTTCAGCCTTGGAATAAGGTCGGTGTACACACTTATCCTTAAGGCTCGTACACGAAGAGGCTTTTCTCTCTCCTTTCTGCTCAACGCATCTGCCACAACGTTGGCCTTACCGGGATAATAACGGATTTCATACTCGTAGACATTTAACAATTCAACCCATCTTCTCTGACGCATGTTTAGCATCTTTTGGTCAGAAATGTGTTGTAAGCTTCTATGGTCGGTGTAAATGATGCACTTCGTGCCATAGAGGTAGTGCCTCCACATTTTGAGGGCAAACACCACAACACCCAATTCCAGATCATGCGTAGTATAGTTCTTCTCGTGATCATTTAGCAGTCTAGATGCAAAGGCAATGACCTTGTTGCGTTGCATTAGCACGTATCCCATCCCTTGACGCGAGGCATCACAAAAGACTACGAAATCTTCGACTCCTTCTGGGAGGGAAAGGACAGGAGCACTACACAATTTTTCCTTAAGCGTTTCAAAAGCTTCATTTTGCTCTTGTTCCCACACAAAGGTTTTGTTCTTTTTAGTCAGTGCGGTCAAGGGTTGCACAATGCGCGAGAAGTCCTTTATGAATCGTCGGTAGTATCCGGCCAATCCTAGGAATTGCCTTATCTCAGTGGGAGTTTCAAGAATTTTCCAATTCTTTATGGCCTCAATCTTGGAAGGGTCGACTTGAATCCCATTCTCATTCACCACATGCCCTAAGAATTGAATCTCTCGCATCCAGAATTCACATTTAGAAAATTTGGCATATAGTTGCTCATTCTTGAGTAGCTCAAGAATTAGCCTGAGATGCTTTTCGTGCTCTTCCTTATTACCGGAGTAGATCAGGATGTCGTCTATGAACACGATCAAAAACTTGTCAAGATAAGGGCGGCATACACGGTTCATGAGGTCCATGAACGCTGCTGGTGCATTAGTCAGTCCAAAGGGCATGACTAAGTACTCGTAGTGTCCATACCTACTTCGGAAGGCCATCTGGGGTATGTCTTCTTCTCTTATCTTCAGTTGGTGGTAACCGGATCTCAAATCTATCTTGGAGAAATAACTTGCTCCTTGTAGTTGATTGAATAGGTCGTCTATCCTCGGAAGAGGGTAACGGTTCTTTATGGTTAGCTTGTTTAATTCCCGGTAGTCGATGCACATACGTAAGGTTCCATCCTTCTTTTTCACAAATAGCACCGGGCACCCCATAAAGAGACACTTGGTCGTATGAATCCTTTGTCTAGTAGTTCTTGAATTTGCATCATCAGTTCCTTCATTTCAAGAGGGGCGAGTTGATACGGCACCTTGGCTACTGGTGCAGTGCCAGACAACAAATCTATTTGGAACTCAACTTGTCGACTCGGGGGAAGTCCCATTAGGTCTTCCGGAAACACTTCCGGGTATTCAGAAACCACTGGGATATCTACAATCTTCTTCTCCTCTTTGGTCTTCATCACGTAGACTATGAAAGCTGAGCATCCTTTCATTAAGCTCTTGGTAGCTTTTAAATGGGATATCATGGGGTATAAAGTGTTACTCCTTTCGATATGTACCACTAACAATTCCTTGTCATTCAACGGCATCTTGAGTAGGCGTTCATCGCATACAATTTTGACTCTATTCTTAGTTAGCCAGTCCATACCAACAACCACATCGAATCCTCCTAACTTAATGGGCATCAGATTTATTCTAAATGTATTTCCTTTTAGTTTCAATGAGCAATCCTTGATGACTTCATTAGTTTCTAAAATGTTACCGTCAGCTAATTCAACGGTAAACGTATCGGTTAAAATACACGCATCTAAGTCAATCAAAGACCGAAAAGCACTAGAGACAAAACTAGCAGTCGCTCCAGTATCGAACAAAACAGTAGCAGGATGGTTGTTTACAAGGAACGTACCTTTAACCACATCAGGTTCCTTTCGAGCTCTAGTTGGATCCATCACGAATGCTCTTCCCTTAGGCTTGATAGGTTTAACATCCTTGTCTCTACCCAGCTTAGGACACCTATTCCTCATGTGTCCTGGATCCCCACATTCATAGCATTGTTTTCCTGGTGCGTAGGTGCAGTCCTTGATTCAATGACCTATTCTCGTGCATCTGAAACAGGGCATCGGGTTAAATTCCCCTTGATGGTGTGATTTGTAGTTGTTGCAAAATGGGCTTGTTCCCGAGTATAGTCTTCGGGTCTTGCTTCCCTGATCTTCGCGCCTCGCACCCTCGAAACTCTTTCTACCTGACCCGCTACTACTTCCAACCGCTCTTTTTACTTTAAACCACTTTCTTTTCTAACCAACAAACTTCCTCTTTTCATCAGCGCTGGTCTGCTCGATCCATCCAGCCCTAACTATGTCATCAGTCAAACTGCTGGTAAGGTCAACCGCAGCTTGTAGGGTCAAAGGCTTGGAGGAGCGGAAGCCCCCAAATGACACGTGCCACACCTTTAGATTCAGGTGTCACCAGATGGGGAACCAGTTGAGATAGGGCTAAGAAACGACTGATGTACTCCGTGTAGTTGGGACCTTTCATTTCCAGACTCAAAATTCTGACTCTAGCTTCTCAAGTTGATTGATGGGGCAATTCTTGTTGGTCAACAGCTCTCTGAATTCGGTCCAGCTTATTCGATTTGCAGCATTCCTTCCACGTGCTTGAGTGATTGACTTCCACCACTCCAATGCCGATCCTTTCGGTAATTGAGAAGCGAATCTCACCATATGGTTCATTTTGCATTCGCTGATATCCAAAACAGCTTCCATCTCGTCAATCCATCTGTAAGTCTCTATAGCACCCTCGGTGCCATAGAAGTCCTTGGGTTTGATGCCATAAAGGTCTTATAGGAGCATCCATTCCTTATCGCTTCGGCTTCTTCGTTGTGGTCCTCGTGGTTTCCAGGTCCATTATTTCCATTAGTATTACTCCGATCAGCATTGATTTGAGAAATAATGGTCGGGATGGCGTTAGTAATTTGTTGTGCTACTAGGTTAGCCATCCTTTCGTCATTTTCTTGGTTAGCATTTTCCTTGCGGCGAGTTCCCGGTAGGGTAGGTTGGTTTCCAGTTTGCCTGGCCTCCTCATGGCGGCCCCTTGTAGCTCCTCGCCTCCCAATCGTGTTCCCCTCCTAGTTGGCATTTTGATAGTATCACAGATAGATTCGTTTAGCATCTCAAAATTTGTTTCGAATAGCTCATGCATCATTACCCTATTATGTCTCGCCTCAGGAGGAGAGATTGTGGCGTCCATATATATATATGTTTATATACAACCCACTATGTGATTCTTACAAGGTTTAATTCAAAGCATATCATAACAGTTTAGGCAATCAATCAGAATGGGCATAGACAAATTTCAAAGCATAACTTAACACAATGCAAGTTAATATAAATAGTCCAATAACCTAGTTCCAAACAAGTAGTTTCATAGTTAAATAGAGATAGTAGTATCAGCAAGCAAGTTGAATCAGAGCCATGCTCTTACAATTTTGAAGGTGCCATTACCCCCATAATAGTAATAATAATAGTATCAAATATTAATCAAGATAGTTTCCTTCAACTGCCTAAAGACAGATAGTCCCACTTCTCATCCCTGCTCTCACATCCACTTTTTCTTCAGCCATCCAAGCCATCCTGAGTTCTTCTTCTTCTGCTCCTGTTCCAACCGCTGCACCCCATGTGAAGCCATCATCGCCTGGAATTGAGCAGACTGGGAGGTCCGGGTGGCGTGCTGAAGAGTCAGCTCGTGGCGGCGGACGGTCTTCAAGATCTCATCCAGTGCTGCATCATAGGGTCCTACGTCAATTGCCATGCGGCTCGACTGGGAGTACCTATCACCAGCCAGTACACTAGGGCTGTCATACATACTGTGCCTCGATGGCATCCAGGGCTCATCATGTGGGTGGCGTCGGAGTGGGTTAAACGGCGGTGGTGCAGGTATAGGAGTCCTAACAGGTGGTGGAGGAGGAGGTGGCATCCTAAACGAGACTGAAGGTCCAGGCCTAGCACTCTTGCGTGGACGGATGACAACACATGCACCCCTATTCCCGATAGGTGGGATAGGCTAGTGGGCAGAAGCAGCAACGTGTGGAGAGTGGGAGCGCGTCCGGCTCCTGGAAGGTGTTGTTGAGGAAGAGTCCTCAGAAGCTTCAGTGTCATCCGATGTAACGGATATCCATCCTGGGTCCGCATCTTCGGAGATATGCCTCATACTCAGACTGAGGCTTCACCCTTCTAAGGGTCCCAATAGGAGCAGTCTCATTATCAGGGTGTGCAGGCGCCTTACCTTTATCAGCCATGGTCTTTGTGTCCTGTAAGGAAATATCATGAGTAATTTGGTTTCTCATAGCTCATGGTTATAATGATAGTACTAGTAATAGTAGTAATGGCAGTAGCATCAGATATTCCAACATATCATTTGTAAGTGATATCAAAATCAATAGTCTCATCAAATAGTATCAGATATCCCAATACATCATTTGTCAATGATATTGAGTCAATAGTCTCTTTAAATAGTGTCAGATAGCATAGTTCATCATAGAAGTCATTTAAATCCCCTTTTTAAAATAAGTTTCAAAATCATCAATGTGAATCAGAAAAGTCCAAACATTACCTAAAGGTTCGTGATGGAAATTACACGTCCGGTAAAATCATGATTACGTTGATCAAGTTTAATCATCAATTTACCCAACCCGATCATTCCAACACTTCCCACAAGGATAGTCCTAGGGTATCAGGGTTGTAGCCTAAGGTCTACTATGGTATTCCCGACTTCTCTACAACCTTTGGCTCTGATATCAATCTGACACACCTCGGCCCAGTTAGGGTGGGATGTCACAGACTAGCAACAATATATGGCAGGGGAAACAAACCAACACAAGAGCTCAAAGGAGAGAACATCACATGGCATTTATAGTTTTCAAAAGATACTGGGGCTAGAAACAGATCTAGCCCCCAAATGAGTTATACAACCAACATAGAGACAAATTGTATAGTTTAACAGAAATTTCCAATTGTTCAGATTGTTCTTAAGTGAAATAAGCCAATGCCATGGTCACGAGGATAAGTCTAGGTCTTCAACAACAGCTAGGGTCTCTTCATGGATTACCTGAAACATGCTCCAAAGGAAATTGTGTCAACTAAAAAGTTGGTGAATTCAAGTGCTTAAAGTTTAAAAACAAATGTACCTAACAAAATCCTCATTTGATAAAAAAGAGAAAATCATGGTTTCAATATCATGGGAGTATCATAATCAACCCTGCACTCAGTCCCGGTTAGCCTCTTCTAAAGTTGTGTTTTACCGGTTATTCCCGAAGGAAGAACTGAGCCCCAAACCAGTGCACCATACCTGCCCGAAAGGTTCACCATAGTTTCTTAACAAAACCTGTCACATGCCACAAGCGACCCCTCAGGATCTCAGTGGGGTACCTCCCTGTAGCGGGAGCCACTGTGTGTGGGGGTCTCCCCAAATAGATCTATCCACATAAAACAAGTGGTTCACGAAAGAATTAATGATCATGATATAAGTATCAGCAGGTATCCATAAATCCCACATACAATCACCAAGTAAAGCACAATTATAGTTCATAAATAACAGAGCATGTTTCATCCCAAAGCAGTAGTAAAAAGGGATCACTAGAACTCACCTTAGGTGTTAAGCAAAAATAACTCTTCGTGTGCCGGGAATGTCTCAAGCTGTCACACCCCCGCTGATAGCGGAAACACAGGGATGCGAGCTAGACGGGATCGTATAACACATGGTATCGATAGAGAAGCAATATACAAGCATATAACTTGTGTCGCATTTAGTCAACACGACTACATAGCCATAAGCATAACGTGTAAGTCACATAACCATCATTGTTTAGTTTCCCACAACCCGGGAACAAGTGTTCAAAAGAATGTTATTTGTTTAGTGGACTGCAACAATGTACAAAAGAATTGTTCATCATGTATGTTCAGTCTCAAAAATGATTCCTAGGGTCTCCACTAAAAGGTAGCACTCCTAGAACATCAATTTCCTTGATCACCTGAAAAGAGATGCTCAAAATGGTCAACATAATTGTTGGTGAGCTTCGTAGGTTTTAAGTATTAAAAGATGATAAGATGAAAAACAATAAGTAGGTTTATTAAGAACTACCGCAACTACACTTATGTATAGGCGGTTTTATCAGTTATAAATAGCTACAGCCAAGCCTATTCATCGGTTCCTCACGGGAATTGATGGCTGTAAAGAAAACATTTCCAAAGTGTGAATAGTTTAAAAATGATGTAGCAAGATCCACAAAGCGCATACGTTTAGCTTACAACCAAACCAATCCTTAGGTCCTATTACCGGAATAATGGTTGTATTGAAAGATTTTCCATTATTTAACAACTTTAAAATGACGTAGCAAGATCCACACGCATACGTTTAGTTTACAACCAAACCAACCCTTAGGTCCCATTACCGGAACTAATGGTTGTATTGAAGGCCAAGTTTATATGACGTAGCAAGATCCACAAAGCGCATACGTGTAAGTTACAACCAAACCAATCCTTAGGTCCCATTACCGGGATTAATGGTTGTAATGGATGCTCGGCAAAGAAGAACCACGAGGTAGAACCACAAAGAAGAACCACACCGCCGAGAGCATCCAAGGTCAATAGCATTCACAAGTAACATCATACAACACATAGCGTCAAGTAATAGTGCATAGTAATGTAAACCACCAAGTAATATACAAGATAGCAACATAGCATAGAGTTAAGAGTTATAATAGCATCGTACAACTGATAAGCAAAATAAGTTAACCATAGATGTAGCAGCAGACTTGCACTAGGGAAAGTGCGTGAAAATGTGTTAAGTAAACGAGCATTCTTTTCCCCCAAGTTTGAAAATGTTTAAAAGTTATATAAGCGTCAAAAGGGGCTACGAAACACACAGAATAGATGATAAGCACGAATGATGAATATCCCCAACAGTAGAATGCTATGAACAGTCAACACCTATTGACAGTTACTGACAAGCATTAACAATGAGCATAAAGCATAAGATGATGTTCAATAGGTTAGGGCAGTTTCGGTTCGGTCGTGGGTAACATTTGCACACAAACACGTGCGATAGATCTTATGCAGATCCATTATACTAGAAGCGTTGCCATTGTTGATGATATTTATGTAAAAGTGTTATTGTTTTCAGAGAAATATTTAGAAGCTCTTGTGTTATGACTCGGTTGTTATTAATTGCAAGATGTTAAGTTGATTGGATTTTGATATAAAATTAATAAGTTTAATAGTGTTAATCTTAAAGATCGTCATTAGTAATGGCAACCGTGTCGATGTCACCTCAACATCACATGACAACACACACCGCACACAGGAAGAATTCACACCCAATGACTCCAATTGCACGACAGGACTAGACGCACGACTAGACACTCCTTTCGTACGAATCAACTCTCAGCCATGCGAATCAGCTTCATTCGCACGATTGAACTTCCATTCGTGCGACTGAGCATTCAGTCGTACTTCACGGCACCCAATCGCACGACTCAACCTTCCATTCGCACGATTCAGCCTTCAGTCGTGCGAATCAGCTTCATTCGTACGACTGAATCTTCATTCGTACGACTGGATCTTCACTCGTGCGATACACACTGTCGCACACAATCATCCGCATTGACTCAATCGCACTCACTCCCAATCGCATGCATTCAATCGCAAGACACACACATACGCATGGACTCAGTCGCACAACTCACCCCAGTCGCACCACTGAGTTGCACGATAGACTCAGACGCTTGGACTCAGTCGTACGACTCACTCAGTCGCACGGCTCAGTCGCCTGAAAGGCCCTGTCGCCCTGTACAGCAGGTCGCGACTGCTGAAGTGCAGAGCAGCGTCCAGCTGCTCCGGGCACGAGCCCAAGAACTTCCAGAAACACACATCTAACATGTCTAGACAAGAAACACACACTGGAACGCATCACACAAGCCCACACGACCTCATGTGCTCGGATGAACCCGAACACCCGAAACCCTAGAAAACGCATAAGTGATATCGAGCAAGAAACAAGTCAAACAAGGTTATCTACCTGCTAGAAGTGAGTATTCACGATGATAACCAAGATTTGACGGTGAAAATGCAACAAATGTGACGGATTTTGGTGCTAGGATGGTGTAGAAATGAAGAAGAAGAAGAAGAAGAAGAAGAAGAAGAAGAAGAAGAAGAAGAAGAAGAAGAAGTGGAGAAGATGGTGAAGAAATGGCAGGGAAGAGGGGTTTTTATACCCATCCTAGTTTAGTAATTTGTCATATTTGGTCCCTGCACTTAGCCCCCGAGTCCCCAAACTTGTTTCGATTGGTAACGACGTATATACGCGCATTATACTAATTATAAGGACGTGTTTAATGTTGTTTGTATCTTAGATATGTTGTTGTGTATGATGTTTATATTATATGACATAATATAATTAGTGATGTCGGTTGTGATATTCATGAGCGTTTTGGAAGATATGATTGTAAGTATTGATAACACCACTGAAACGGAAAACAAATCAGGCATGATGTCTTCACGAATAATCTATGAATATGAAAATGAATGCTCTAAGGATAGTTAGCGAAATTTCACGTTAAATGACGGACCTTGACGTGACGGATGTCACACAAGCCTAGCACCCTAGCATCAATATTATGTGGTAATCACTGCTCTAAACTCAATCAAGGTGTATAAAGTGTGTCAAAGATTTAGTTGTCGGATTCGGCTTTGATTCGATTAGGCTTTGTATAAAAAGTTTCCTTTTATGGAAAGTCATGGTTTCTTATGTAATTTAGGATTTTTCCCCATTAGGTTAATGATATTGGCTAAATAATATTGTTTAAGTGATTATCAGTCTCATATGGGTCGGTTATGAAGCTTGGGAAAATTTACAATTTAGTCCCTCATGTTTCAAAATTGATAGTTTCTACCCTCAAGTTTGGTTTCTTGTACTAGATGATTTTTATAGCCAAAAATCAGGTTCTTGAAGTTAAATTAACTTATTATTAAGTAATTGTACACAAATTTTCAGAATATAGGTCCGGTTTAATACCTATGTGTTTAACGTTCCCGGTTACGGTAAAACCGAAGGGTTTTTAACAGTTAAGTATGAGCTTTCATGTTTTTGAGTCTTACACCAGTAGATAACATTTTAAAGACATTTTTATAAGTTTCAAGTCCTTTGATTATGAAATTTTTTCCTCTAATAGTTGAAAGCCTCGTTTTTGCGTTTAACCCGTTAAAACGCGTTTTTAACCGAATTTGACCGTTTAAAAGCTCGTTTGACCAAATTTTCTATTTTATAAGTTATTTTCCCACTTAACCTACTGAAATAATATGGTTTTTATAGATTTTAGCTCTACACTCATGTCACTTAGATTTTTCTCAAAAACGTCTCCCGGTAATACCCATTTTTAATTAAAAATCCATTTAACTTACCTTATTGACCATTTAATCAACCCATTAGTTCCAGAACCTTTTATTATCCATTTTTGAGACTGGAATTCTCTATAAGAAGTTAAAAATCCTAGCTCTCTTATTTTTAAGTGGTTTTTCCATGTTTTCGGGTCCCGAAAGTGACTAAAATGGTCTTTAATTTCCAGAGGTTAACCATTTCTCACACACTTAATATTCATCAAAAATTTTCTGAAATCCAGTCCCAAACTCATGGCCTAGTTGTTCAACACATCAATGAACTATAAACATAGTGTTTATGCCATAACCGACCATTACACATGTGTAAATCATTATAACTTGAGTTTAAACATTACCAAAACCTCATTTAACTTCAAAATCAGATTATTAAGGTGTTTCAAAGTTGTTCTTGTGCAGGTTATGAACCTTGGTTGAGAGGGTTTTTTTTAAACAAATGCTTAAATGGTGTTGTTTCATGTAGAAAGAAGGATTTTCAAGGTGTAGCCCGTGAAATGACCACATGTTCGAGTTATATAACCTTTTGTAACTTTTAAAACAGGTTATTAGGAGTCCATTAAACCATTATCAAGCAGGTTACAAGTTTTGTTTTCAAAGGTTACAAGATTTACAAGTTGAACGGTGCAAAACACCCAAAGTGAGGGTTTTCATGGTGGGAATCGGCTTTCCACCTCAAAATGACTAATATAACGTGTGAGACACCTTTGGTGATGTTGAAAGCTCCTCATGAACAAGGTGATGGTGTCGGGTTTCTGGTACAACAAAGAGAGGATGTGTTTCTAAAAGAAAAGTGAAGAAAACACATGAAATGACCATTTTCGGGTGACATGAAGCTTACACTTGGTATTGCTCACGTTTTAGAGGGTGTAGATGGTCGAGAGTGGTCTGGAAATCCTTGGAGAAGGCTGGAGAGTCTCGAACAAGTGCTGTAGGGTCTCGGACTTGCAAGAATCAAGCACCAATCTTTGCAAAATGGCACCTTCTTGCTTGTTTGAGCTTGGCTGATGGATGTATGGTGTTGTTATTTGAATATGGCGCTGTAATGGTGTTCAAAATTGTGGTGTGTGTGTGTGTGTGTTTCTGGAGAGAATCCAAGAGAAGAGAGAGTGAGAGAGTGGAGTGTGATGTGAATTGCATGAGGGAGTATTGGTCAAGGATATGGTGGTGTGTAGTGGTGAGCAAGAGAGGGGATTGGCCATGGTGGGGGCGGCCGAATCTCTTGTCTTGTAGTGGGTTCGTTTTTAAATTTTAATTAGTATTAGGAATTGATAATATGTAGGGTAGTATAATGTGGTATATTGGATGGTAAAATGTTGTTAGTTGATGATTATTATGCATGCACATGCATGCTTTATCCATGAATTTATAAGTGTGTGTGTATGCACACATTTTATTTGTTTCATTTAAGATTAAGTTTTTAGAAAGGGTGACTACTTAACATTCCCGGGGCACTAAGTTCAAAAAGGTCAAACTCAAATTAACTAGAATCACTAAAACCACATAAAATCATAAAATGGAACAATTAGAAAAAGATGATTAAAAAATCATCAATAGAGTTAGATTGTTTCTAGCAATAGTACTCATAGAATTGGTAATGATGCAATTATATTAGGGTTAAAATAATGACCTTGAGGTCGGTTGTCACAGAACCAGTAGTAAATCACCATTTTTCTCCTTGATAAATAGTGTACAGTCAATAACCCCTCTGCGAAAACCATTTTTAAGCAGATGAGTAGAGAGTTTCTCATACCAGGCTCGAGGGGCTTCATGAAGCCCATACAAAGCCTTGTCCGGTTTGTACACTCTATCCCGATGATAAGGGCCTCAATCCCTCGAGTTGACTTACGTGTACTGTTTCACGAATCTCACCATGAAGGAAGGAACTTTTCACATCCAATTGATAAACTTTGATTTGCATATAGGATGCATAGGCTAGGAATATACGAATAGCTTCCATTCTTGCAACAGGTGCAAACACTTTATTGTAGTCAATGCCTTCGACTTTCCTAAACCCTTGAACAACAAGCTGAGCCTTGTTTCGAATTATGACCCCTTGGTCATCTTTCTTGCAACGAAGAACCTATTTGCTGCCAATCACCTTTGCACCTTTTGGTCTGTCAACAAGTGTCCAGACTCCTAACTTTTTGAATTGAAGGAGTTCTTCTTGCATAGCACTTACCCATGCCTCATCTTGTAATGCCTCACTTACATACTTAGGCTCAACTTAAGATACAAAGCATCGATAGGCACCATCATGAATATAGCCCTTTTCCATCACTACTGCATAATCAGCTGAATATAACTGATTTATAGTTTGAACTCCCGATAGAATGTCCCCGATGACGTTGTCCAGGGGATGATGAACGTGTAACCGAGTTCCAGGAGTGGTGGGAACAATTACCTCATTATCCAGATTTTGAATCTCATTTGTTGTTGGAGTGTGAGGTTCTGACGTGTCGACGGCTTCAGGTTCACCTGTGGGTGTACTTGTAGTAGCTGGAACCTTTTCTGTCTGATCCACATTTATGGTCTTAACAGCTTCATCATCAGAAGAAGAATAAATTACCTCAAGTTCTTCCCCTGAAGGCCTTGAAGTATCATCTAATAGAGCAGACGATGTAGTGTCTAATGCCAGAGAGTTCAACACATCATACATCATCCGAGCAGCTAAGTCATCATCAGAATAGGAAGATGGTAGATTGAAGGACTAGAAGAATCCATCAAAATCGAAGAAGAAGGAAGGTCCTTTTCCAGCAGGGGGGTGGTGAATCTTTGAACGTCAATGTTACACCACACTTCTACCTGACCCGTTGAGTTGTTGTAAACTCGTTTGTCTAGTATACTGTAGCCGAGAAAAATACCTTCTTCTGCCTTTTCACAAATTCCAGTCTGATTCTTTTTCAATAGCATGCAAGGTACACCAAACGGTTCCAGATACTCCAAGTTGTCGCTGGAGTAGTTCATAACATGTCTTTCCATGACGTTTGACCACCAGAACCCGATTCAAAGTGTAACAAGCATTAGCTACTGCCTCATTCCAGAATTGAATAGGCAGTTTTGAATCGGCTAACATTGTCCTTGCAGTCTCAATCAGACTTCGATTCTTCCTCTCAGCGACACCGTTCATCTGTGGAGTATATGCAGAAGTGAATTGATGAACAATACCTTTCTCTCGACAGAACGTGTAATCCACAGATTCTTGAACTCTGTGTCGTTGTCTGATAGAATCTTTCTAACTTTTAGTTTGTAGAGAGATTCCAGTGTCATAACCAGATGCTTGAATGATCCAAACGTTTCAGACTTGGTTTCAGAAACATTACCCAAGAGAATCTGGAGTAATCATCAGTCACGATAAAGCAATACAGGTCTCCGGCAATACTCCTTGTGCTAACTGGGCCTAACAGATCCATGCGTAGAAGCTCGAGTGGAATTTCGATAGAGTTGACTTTCTTTGCTTTGTGAGACTCCTTGGTCTGTTTTCCTTTCTTGCAAGAGACACAGAAATCTGGAAGCTGGAAGTTCTTGACAGTAACTCCCTCTACCAATTCATTCTGAACCAGATGGTTCATCTTCCTCGGATTGATGTGTCCTATTCTTCTATGCCACGAGACTGACTCCCTTCTGTTGCCTTTGACAGGAAGCATTGTGCAGTCCATTCAGTTGTGGACGCTTTTGATAGATCCAAGACATACAAATCATTATATCTTGAAACTAACATTAATACTTTATCCTCCTCGATGACATACTCCTTCTTCAGTATATAACACTTCTTGTTGTCAAATACAACTTTGAATCCTTTATCACAGATTTAGGAAACAAAAAGCAAGTTATTTTGCAGTTGCTGAACATAGTTGACCTTATCAAACTTGACTTTCTCATTTCCCACTCCGCCTTGAGCGGTGATATATCCTCCTTTATTTCTAGCAAATGATACGTGTCCCCCTTTAATTCGTTTGACGTTGAAAAGGAGAGATGAATTCCCGGTCATGTGCTTGGACGCCCCACTATCAATAATCCAGGTATTAGTGATAGCGCTGTAATGGACAACCTGCACCTACAAAGGAAATTATTAGTTAAAGTTTGGGACCCAAGCCTTAAATGGCTTAGGTGTCCCAGAGGTATTACACATCATGAACTCAACCCACTGTCCTTGAGAGGATGAGGATACATCTTTCTTCTTCTTGTCCTCACTATCAGACACATTTTTGTGTAAGGCCTGTTTGTGGTAAATAGATGACTGGCTAATGGTTTGAACTTTAGGTTCACTAATAATCCTAGGTTTAACCGTGGGTGACTCAGCCTTGCTTTCAGCTCGTCAGTATGGCCCTTGGTATTTTATAGGAGTATTAGATCTGGTCTTAGAAAATCTAGGTTTTTCATCAAAATATTGAATTTTCCTTTTGGGTGTCTGATGATAAGGACAATTTGAAGAGATATGTCCTCGTTTTCCACAACTGTAGCAAGATCTCCCTTCTACATATTGTGGAAATTGTTGAGGTGGGGTTGAGTGTGGTTGGGGGCTTGGTAACTTCTCTTCCTTTTTAGATGTTTCACCTTCTTTAACAAACTTAATTGTTTTGACCTTTTGAACATCTTTTGCCTTAGTTTGATTTGGACTTTGATGATTAACACATTTAGGGTTCTTTGAGTTAAACTTTTTAGGTTCTGAATAGACGTTTGTGAACCTGATTCTAAGTTAACCTTTTCAATTTTATCAGTCAAATCATCAACAGGCATCTTATCTTTAGATCCCATAGTAGCATTCGTCTGTTCGGTGACCGACTTCACAGGTTTACCCGTGGAGTCTGGATCACTGACCAGAGGGATAGACACCACATGATCCTTTACACGGTTGTTATTTATTGGTCTACATTTAGTATTCAAAAGAATAACATGTGGTGGCGGTACTACTTTATAACCCAAACCTTCCCCACCATTTCGTTCTTCACTAAGTTTTGAACAATGTATGAAGAACTTACCAGGCTATGCAGTTTTTGTTTCAATGATTCAACTTCGACTTCCAAAACTACTTTTTGCTTCTTTGTTTCTTCCAAAGAATTTAAATAGAACTTAATATCATTTGATTGATTAAGAGCAACAACTTTGGTTTCCCTCAATTGTTTCCCCAGAAGTTCTATATTTTCTTTGAAACTGCACCCATGTTGTTTTAGCACACGATTTGCTTCAGTGCAGAGTTGCAAATCATTTACCACCTTATCATCGTGTTCTAATAACTTAGCAAATTTTAAATCAATGCTTTCTCTACATTTGTCACATTCAGAACAAGCATGTTTATCAAATAATTCGTCTTTAGAATTTACCTGTGAAGTACCAGACGAATCAGCCATCAGTGCAATGTCAGACTCTTCAGCAACTGAATGTTCTATGTTTGCTACACTAAGCTCTTCTTCCATTAAGTGATCAACCACATCCATAGCTTTTTCAACATCTAAACGTGAATGCTCAGCTACCGTGTCTCCCTCACTTGCAGATCCATCATCCAAGGTGTCGACAAAAACAATATTAGATTCACCCTCGGATACGAATCGGAAGGACCAGTCTTTCCCTTCATCACCTTGAGCAACCAAGGCTTTAGAGTCTTTACTTGTTGTTGATGTCCCAATCTTATCCTTTTCCTGACGATTTAAAGAGGGAAATGGATTTCTATTTCCTGTCTTCTTTGGCTTAACACACTCTCGCTTGAAGTGCCCTTTCTCACCACAGTTGAAACACGTGACATTGGTTTTGTCAAATCCAAATGTAGTATCTTTAGTTGCCACCAAGTTTTGTCCTGTCTTCTTCACGAACTTCTTTGCTCTTCTCACAGCGCTAGCCAAGGCCCACATGATATCCATGCGCTCTAACTTAGTTTTATCAGCTTGCTCATAATCTTCATCAGCAAGATGATAGTTTCCAATCTTTCCAGCAACCAGACCATCATAAGATTGGACAACTGCAGCTAGAAGGTCCATATGCTCTTTTGCTACTTCCACAGTCACATTCCCAAGATTCTCAGTCTTTAACTTCATAGCATTTGCCTCAGGAGCTATGTAGTGGGTTCCAGATGACCCGGACATATCGGTACCTGATGAGCTGCACTGAGAAGGAACAGAGGAGTTAGATACAAAAGCAGTTTGTAATGGTGCACCTGACATAGTAGGAGTTGGAACTGAGTTGTATAAAGTAGGATTCTGAGCGTAGGATCTTTTCTTTGACTTGTACTTCTGACGCAGTTCTTCCTCCCTGAGCTTTAAAATGAAGTCATTTATGTCCAAGGTAGCAAGAGTATCATTTTTTCTTAAATTGGACACAAATGGATCCCATTTGTCTAGTAACCCATCAACAAAGCTAGAGACTTTTTCTTCCATGGATGTAACCACACCATGAGTGTCTAGCTCACTCATAAGATGATAGAATCTGTCGATGATATCATCTAAGCTCTCCTTTCCAATTGGTGAGAAATTGTCGAACTCCTTTTTAAGAGCTTTTGCCTTGAGTGCCTTCAGAGTTGCATTGCCTTCGTAGTCTCTTTTCTAAGGCTTCCCATAACTTTTTAGACTGCTTGTTCTCAGAAAACTGATGAAATATATCTCTAGGGATTGACTGAGTCAACAAGGCATATGCTTTCTTTTCAGCATTATGCATAGTCTTCTGGGCTTCACTCATTCCTCCTAATTTAAGTTTTACCCCATTAGCACTGACTGCTACCACGTAACCAGTCTCAATAGACGTCCACAGATTTGGGTGAACTCCATTTAGGTATATTTCAAACCATTGTTTCGATTGTGGGTATTCATCCAACGTTAACAGGTTTGGAGGTTTGTTGTGGTTTCCGATCTCACTTTCCAGAAGTAGAAGATTCTGGATGCGTGAATCCTTTCCAGCAGTAAAAGCAGAGAACTGATTTTCCATTTCTTTAAACTTGGTGAACTAAGAACAGGACAGATCGACTTATGCGATTGGCTTATGCGATTGGACAACCGACTGGTTCAACCGTGCGATTGAAGGATGCGAATGGCTTCAATCGTGCGATTGGATTCAGTCGTGCAATTGAACTAGATGAATGTGGTCAACCGAATGGAAAACTTCAACCGTGCGAATGAACTATGCGAATAAGTTCAGTCATGCGATTGAACTATGCGAATGGAGTTCAGTCGTGCGATTGGGCCAATCGTGCGACTGAAGCTGCTGCTGCGGGGAAAATCGAATTTTTTGAACACTTGACTAAAAATTTATGAATTTTCAAGAACCCTAATTTTCCGTATGGGAACAAGTCGAAACTTTTGACATAGAAACTTAACAAAACCAAGTTTTGAAACGAAAAGGTGTATCTTTTGAATAAAAACGTTAGTCTTGACACCAAAACCAATTGAATCCACGCAAAATCATGAGCCTAAGCTCTGATACCACTTGTTAGGACCGATTTCGTACGGAGTACTAACAGATTCTGCGTGATACCGAATCAAATAGTGCGGAATCCTATTTGATTGGCGATCCAATCAGTGAGAACGAATATCCTGATCAATCTAACGATGAAACAAACATTAAGAACGAATAAGAATTGATCAGAAACGAACTATGAACTTGGATTGACGTTTTGGTACGCTCTGAACGACTAGGGTACGTAGGTATTCAAAGTGTTATGTTTTTCCACAAATTACGTGGTATTTATAGGGTTTCTGTCTTCAATCGTACGACTGAACCATTAGCATGGTTCAGTCATACGACTGAATCATGCGATTGACTCATACGCACGACTGAAGGTTCAGTCGTGCGACTGACTCAATCTTATGTCTCAGTCGTGCGACTGATCCAGTCTTCTGGTTCGGTCGTGCGACAGGCCCATAAGCATGATATATTCATGCGTATGCTCCATTATAATGGTCCATTCACATGAACTATCACATGGATAAGTTAAACATACTTCTAAGTTCTTATTGACTTAGAACCATGTAGAACAGCATAAAACCTATATAGTTAGTTCATACACGTGCAACACAATCAATATAATGATATAATGACATAATCAAACATAAATTAATATCAAAATTTACTTCATATACCATTCATTCAATCATTACATTGATTACATATATGTAAGACATGAAAGACTTTTACATTTCAGAACATAAACTAGGTACATCAATATGTATCAACAACCAATAAACTGTCCATAATCTGATTTCTCAACAAATTTGGCTACTTGATCTTTGGTATTCAAGATGGTGCAGAGACATTCAAATGATCTGAGAAAACCAATGAAAGGTCTTCTTTTGTGCCACAGTTCATAAGGAGTCTTACATTGAGTTTTGACTACTAAAACTCTGTTTTGCACATAGTAGGCAGTATTAACTGCCTCTGCCTAGAAGGTGATGGGCAGTTTAGAGTCAGACAACATGCTTCTTGCAATTTTAATTAGTTAACTGTTTCTCCTCTCAGCAACACCGTTTTGCTGAGGAGTCCTGGAAGCACTATATTGTCTTGGGCTCTACAAAATGAATTGAAGACAATATAGTGCTCTCGGGACTTCTCATCAATATAGTGCTCCTAAGACTTCAATTCATTGGTCTTCGGGTCTACAAAATGAATAGAAGTTAATGCAATAGTGATTGATCCTATGTTAAGACTCTGGGGATCATTTGTTATTGTTAATGAAGAACTTTCAGTCACATGGTCTTCCTTTATCTTCCACACCATCTTTGGAAGATTGGACTTGACCTTCAATGCTTTGAAAGTTTTTGCAAGTTTGGAAGTTTTGTAGACTGACCCTTCGGAAGATCTTACTTTCACTACAACAAGCTTCAGTGCTTCGGAAGCATTCCTTTCTTTCGAGATGAAAATATCTTCCGAAGGCAAGTTTTCACTTGTCTTCATTTTCATTTTGGAGCTTCTGAAAGAAACCCAACTTTCTTCTAAAACTTTGTCCTTCTTGCTCCTCTCAGAAGTCTTCTTCTTTGTTATGTTGATAGTACTTTTGGGATTGTAGGAGCAATCCTTAGCAAGATGAGAAGTACTGCCACACATAATGCAGTCAATTTGCTTTCTTCTAAGGGTCTTGTTATGAATGGAAGACTGAGTTTGATCACTTACCATCTCCATTCACATCCTTTCAGATGTTTTAGCAAGCCTCCTAGGATGAAGCTTGCCTTTGGAGGTGGATGGTTCCTGTTGAGTAGTAGTGTTACATAGCTAGTCAGCCTTCATTCCTTCACAGGGATGAGTTGGACATGAACTTGAACTCTTGGTACTAGAGTTCAAGGTTGTATCTTCAATCTTTACCACTTTAAAACATGCAGAGATAAAAACTTGTGTCTGCTTAGAGTTAAAGGTGGCCTTGATCTCTTGAGCTCTCTTTGGTCTTCTCTTGGCTGCTCGAGTGAAGTTCTTTCTCCTGGACTTTGTCATTCCTGACTTCCTTCTATCCTCAGGAGAATAGTGACCCTTGTTAGGAAGATCTTCTTTGCCATCCCAGATCTATCCTTCACTATCTCCTCTTTGTCCTCTTCATCATTAGGATCTATAGATGGAAGCTCATCTTCACTAGTTCCACAACTGGGAGATCTTACAGACAATAGAGTGTATTGAGGAGTATCTCACTAGATCTCAGTCCCTATTTGTTTTGTTAACATACTTTGGTGTGTAGGGAGGATGAGGATATTATGTTCTTGAAGGTCTGTTCTTCAAGAACATGTTTCCCTGCCTTGGCTTTGCTTATCATAAGCTCAGCCTGGCACTCAGTTAATTAGTGATGAGATCTTTGATTTGATTTTGTAGTTGGTATGCTAATGTTTAAGAGTTAAAATGGTTTTCTTTAAGTCTTTTATTTTTAACTTATACTTATTCTCGGCTCTTTTGAAATCAGATTTGAAGATTTTCAAGGACTCAAGATCAGATCTCTAAATTCTAGGACCCATATCTATTTACTTTACCAATGCACTCTAGGGTACAAAGATATTCCAATACCTTGGCTTCATCAAGATCTGCCATCAGTGCTTGGTTTGGAGACACATCTTCTACCTGGAAGTTCCAATCAAAACCTCCTTCTTCAATAGCAACTGTAACTTGCTGCTTGTGCTTCTCAGTGTGTAGAGCTCCCTCAGTGTAGTTTGGCTTGGGTTGTACTTGGCTACCATTTGTCCTGGGTGCCTTGTACTCCCTGGAAAAGTGTCCCATTTGGTTACAATTGTAACACTTCATTTTGTTTTTGTCGAGCCCAAACTTTCTACTGGATACATTGCTAGGAAACTTCCTCCCTGTCCTCTTGTAGAATTTCTTTGCTCTATGAGTGAGAAGAGCCATTTGTTGAACTATCTCCATGTATTCCAGATCATTTGGATGAATACGTTCCAATTCGTGAGTTGTCAGGTTAAAGGCTTGTGAGGAACTTGTCTCTTAGAATGGGCTTCCTTGGATTTAGCTCTCCCTAGGTGTCTCTGGGAATGTGATGAAAGGACCCTTTCATGAGTTGTCAGGTTAAGAGACAACATGTTGTTGTGGTTCTCTACAATCCCTTTCAACCACATGCAGGGTAGAACTCTGTTGATTGCTAGAGTTGCAAGAAGGATTTTGCATGTTTATCTCCATCTGGTAACCACTGAGTATGCCATATAAGTCAATGAGAGTGACGGTCTTGAGCTTTTCAGTCCCCTTAATGACCACACAGTAGTGTATCCATTGTCTAGGAACGGAGGACATGTAGACAATGGACTTCCTCATAATATCCTTGTTCTCCTGTTTCACTCCAACATCCACAAGAGTCTCCACAATCTCATGATGCCTGAAGTATTGTTGAGTCATGGTTTCACCAGTTTTGAAGGTGAAGTTCTCAAACTGCTGCTTCAGAAGGTCTTTCTTGTTTTATTTGGCTTCAGTAGACCCTTCATTCATTAGCTTCAGGGCATCCTAGAGCTGCTTGTCAACATCTCCAATGATGTTTATGGTGGGGTGTGACTTGTGGATCCTTAGTTGAGGGATCACAACAAGTTGATTAGACAGATCTAAATCTGAGAAGTTTAGATTTGGCAATGAAGTGTCTCCCACCACATCAACACACTTATCAATAGAAGCTTGATCCAATAAGTGTGTGACATCATTGATGTTGTCTTCAATGGAGTGGTTATCAACGTCAAGAAATTCTTGATCACTATCACCACTACCATTTTCTCCTACATTAGAAACTCCTTCATTTGTGTGTTGTGCCTTTGAGTTGGAATTTTAAGGCACCTTAGATTTATCAGCTTGATTTGTCATTGTTATACTGATAGGAACATTTGCAGGGTTAGTTGCCACTAGAGCTGAAGTAGTAGTGTTACTTGGTCTTCTAAGCTCAAATCTTAGGCTAGGATCTTCTATTGATGGATTACCTGTAGATTCTAAAACACTCACAAAATTTATTAAAACAATTGGCAACTAAATCAAGATCAAATAGCCAGTCAGGACCAGAACCTTTCACACAGGGAGTGTGCTCATTGAAAATCACGTTGGCTGACTCTTCAACTACTCTAGTTTTGAGATTGTATTCTCTATAAGCCTTAGCTTGGGAAGAGTATCCAATAAAGTTCCCATCATCTTATTTCTCAGCAAACTTGGCTACTTGATCTTTGCTATTCAATATGGTGTAGGGACATCCAAATGATCTGAGAAAACCAATGAAAGGCCTTCTTTTGTGCCACAGTTCATAAGGAGTCTTACCATGAGTCTTGACTACTAAAACTCTATTGTGCACGTAGTAGACAGTGTTAACTACCTCTGTCGAGAAGGTGATAGACAATTTAGAGTCAGACAACATGGTTCTTGCAGCTTCAATAAGTGTCCTGTTTCTTCTCTCAGCAACACTGTTTTGCTGAGGAGTCCTCAGAGCACTATATTGTCTTGTACTACCCTTTTCTTCACAAAATATGTCAGAATTCAATTCCTTGATCACATCTTATGAATTTGACTTTGTGATCACTTTGATTCTCAATTTTCAGAATGAAGTTCTTCAAGATCTCAGGAGTCTCATCCTTAGTTTTAAGGAAGAAAACCCAAGTGAATCTTATGAAATCATCTGTGATCACTAAACAGTTGAGGTCCTTCCTAGGCTCATTACATTGGTGGGGCCAAAGAGATCCATTTGTAATAAGTGTAGGGGAGTAGTGATAGAATTCTTTTCCTTTGGCCTATGAGACACCAAGTGTTGTGTCCCTTTTAGGCATGCAACATAGTGGTTATCACTTGTAAACTGTTTCTTTGACATTCCAATTACCAAATCATTCTTAATTAACTTATTAAGTTCTTAATGTTTACATGGCACAATCTTTTATGCCAGATGGAAGACTCATAACAATTTTCTATAGATAGAAAGCAAGAAACTTCTCCTGAAGGAGATGTTTCCTGGAAATCCATCTTGTACATGTTCCCTTTCCGGGGTGCTCTAAGCAAGATATGCTCTTGAGGAATGACCACCCAGGCTTGAGAAAAATGCACTCATGCTTAGTGAAGAGCATGTTATGTCTTTGGTCACAAAATTGGGATACACTCAATAAATTGAACCGAAGCTCCTTAACAAAGTTGACATTCTCAATACTGAGCTTACCATTTATGACTCTACCCCTTCCTATAATGTAACCTCCAGCATCTCCTCCATAAGCAACTGGCCCTCCATTAATTCTTTCAAAGTTTTGAAGCAAAGAGCCATTGCCTTTCATATGCCTGGAACAACCAATATCAATAATCCATACATTCTTCTTGGTCTTTAGTTGTTCCTACAAAATAAAAGAGAGTTAGTTATATTTGAAAACCCAAGCCTCGGTGGTCTTGGGCTCTTCAAAATGAGCTGAAGACAATGCAACGATAATTGATCCTATAGTGAGACTTTGGGGATCATTTGTTGTTGTTAATGAACAACTTTTTAGTCACACGGTATTCCTTTATCTTCCACACCATCTTTGAAAGATTAGACTTGACCTTCAATGCTTCGAAAGTTTCTACAACTTCGGAAGTCTCGGAGACTGACCCTTCGAAAGATCTTGCTTTCACTGCAGCAAGCTTGAGTGCTTCGAAAGCATTGTTTTCTTCCGAGACCACATTTTCTTCCAAAGAAAATTTTTCACTTGTCTTCATTTTCTTTTTGGAGCTTCCAAAAGAAATACAAATTCCTTCTGAAGCTTTCTTCTTCTTTCTTCTCTGAGAAGTCTTTTTCCTTGTTGTGTTGACAGTACTTTTGGGATTGTAGAAGCAATCCTTAATAAGATGAGAAGTACTGCCTTATATAATGTAGTCAATTTGATCTCTTCTTAGGGTCTTCTTGTGAATGGAAGACTGAGTTTGATCACTTTCCTTCTCCAACCTTATCCTTTCAAGTATTGTAGCAAGCTTCCTAGGATGAGGGTTGCTTTTTGAGGTGGATGGTTCATGCTGTGTAGCAGTGTTACATAGCTGATCAGCCTTCATTCCTTCACAAGGATGAATTTGACATGAACTTGAACTCTAGGTACTAAAGTTCAAGGTGTATCCTCAATCTTTACCACTTTAAAACATGCAGAGAAAAACATGTTTCTACTTAGAGTTGAAGGTGGCGTTTATCTCTTGAGCTCTCTTTGATCTTCTCTTGGCTGCTCCGATCAAGTTGTTTCTCTTGGACTTTGTCATCTCTGACTTCTTTCTCTCCTCTAGAGAATAGTGACCCTTGTCAGATGATCTTCTTCACTCTTCTCCAATCTATCCTTCACTATCTCCTCTTCATCCTCTTCATCACTAGGATCTATGGATGGAAGCTCATCTTGACTAGTGCCACACCTGGGAGATCTTAAAGACAATAGAGTGCATGCAGGAGCTATCTCACTAGATCCTAATCCCTGTTTGTTTTGATAACATACTTTGGCATGCAGAGATGAGGATATTATGTTCTTGAAGGTCTATTCTTCAAGAACATGTTTCTCTACCTTGGCTTTGCTAATCACTAGCTCAGCCTAGCACTTAGTAAGCTTAGCGACAACATCTTTGATTTGAGTCCGGTAGCTGGTGTACTCATGTTTAAGAGTTGAAATGGTTTTATTTAAGTCTTCTATTTTTAAATTATATTCATTTTCAGCTCTTTTGAAATCGGATTTTTAGATGTTCAAGGACTCACGATCAGATCTCATCTCTAAGTTATAGGACCTATATCTATTTACTTTAGCAATGCACTTTAGGGTAGAAAGATGTTCCGATACCTTGGCTTCATCAAGATCTACCATCAGTGCTTGGTTTGAAGACACATCTTCAACCTGGAAACTGCTCATTCTTCCGCAGCAACTGCAGCTTGCTGCTTGGGCTTCTCAAAGTGTGGAGTTCTCTTAGTGTAGTTTGTCTTGGGTTGTGCCTGACCACCATTTGTCCTAGGTGCCTTGCACTCTCTAGCAAAGTGTCCCATCTGGTTACAGTCGTAACGCTTCACTTTGTTCTTGTCCAGCCCAAACTTTCCACTGGATACATTGCTAGGAAACTCTTGCTGTCCTCTTGTAGAATTTCTTGGCTCTATGAGTGAGGATAGCCATTTGTTGAACTATTTCCATATACTCTAGATCATCCGGATGGATATAGTCCAAATCTTTAAGGGTGAAGAGAAAGTTTCTTGTGTTTTTATCATGAGACATAAAGGGTTGTGATGAGCTTGTCTCTTGGAATAGGCTTCCTTGGATGTAGCTCTCCTTTAATGTCTCTGGGATGGTGATGAAAGGGCCCTTCGGTGAGTTGTCACGGTAAGAGATGAAATGATGCTATGGTTCTCTAAAATCCATTTCAACCACATGTAGGGTAGAACTCTTTTGATTGTTAGAGTTACAAGATGGATTTTGCATGTACATCTTCATCTAGTAACCACTGAGTATGCCATACAACTCAGTGAGAGTGAGGGTCTTGGGATTTTCAGTCATCTTAATGACCATGGAGTAGTGTGTCCATTGTCTAGGAAGTGAGGACATGAACTTTCTCCCAATATCCCTGTTCTCTAGTTTCACTCCATCATCCACCAGAGTATCCACAATCTCAACATACTTGAAGTATTGTTGAGTCATGGTTTCACAAATTTTGATGGTGAATTCTCAAACTGCTGCTTCAGAAGGTCTTTCTTGTTTTCTTTGGCTACATTAGACCCTTCATACATCACCTTCAGTGCATCCCAAAGCTTCTTAGTAGTTTTTCACTTCTTGAAACCTCTATAGGTGGCATTTGGAAGAGCAGTTTGGAGGGCAGTCATGGATTTTTGATCTACATCTATTCTTTTTCTATCTTCTTCAGAGTAGTTAGTCACTTTCTTTAGGATCATGCCATATCCAGCAGCAGCTGAAGAGGTGCATGGAATGTAAGGTCCTGTGATAACAGACTCACACATCCTGTTGTCTTGTGACTTGATGAAGCCTTCCATTCTTAAACACCAAGTATCAAAGTCAACAGGACTGATCAATGGAGACTTTATCATGGTACCGGTTTCCACATTAGACTTATCCATTTAAGATGTTAAGTGTTTTGAGAGAACTGAGCAAATTTAAGATGGTGAGATCTTACAATCAAGAGCCTGGAATGCTCTGATACTAAATGCAGGACCGGTTTACGGATGATCAATACAATCCGTCTCATAATGAGGAGAGTGTTTGAACACTTACAAGATGCAAAGAACACTAGTAAAATAATGTGAAAGAATTCAAGAACAATATATATGGTTTTCAAGAATAATGTATATTAATCTTAAGTTCTTTTACAATAGTTACAATGCATAATTTAAATAAAATGCAAGACCCTTAGATACTTTATACTACATCCTACAACCGGCTATACTTGGAAAGCAGTTGGAACATTGAAAGATAACAAATACAATGTAGAGTCAAAAGCAGATAGCCTTTTGACTAGTGACTATGACATACATAGTGCACATCCTAATATATTACAAAAAGGATAAAAAATACATTAAGTAGAAAGTTACATACTCAAGACCTCTATATATAGTTGCAAAAGTATGGACCTTTTCACCAACTCATGCAAGTTGGTGAGTCTTCAGAGTTGCAGCGGAAAGTGGGTCAACTTTATGCAAGAAGTACATCCGAGAAAGCATGTTTTTCTCTGTCTTTGGAAGAAATCAGTCTTCACCTCATTTGGCTTCGGAAGACTTTGTCTTTGAAGCTACAAAATGTTTCATCTTTGGCTTCAGAAGATTTGGTCTTTGGCTTTGGAAGATTTGGTCTTTGGCTTTGAAAGATTTTATACTTAGAATAATTCTTGTTCTAAGTATAAAACTTCCGGAGCAACATCTACATGGTACTGAGTGCGTGCATGCAGGAAGCCTTTAGTTGCTTTGGTTGCATTAGCCTTTATATAAATCTTACAAGGATGATCTTCATACACCATTGCAGGCACTGGGTATAATGCAAAGAGAAAAATGGAAGGTTAATTTTTCCCTAGCAATGAGGTCACCTTACTATAATCGCAAAGTTGAGCTAAATCATGAACTTACAACTATTGAAGCTTTGGTGGCATAATACATATTTGCTTCTATCCTAGAATTGTAGTAAGTAAATTATAATATTGTATATCTAGTTCTTGTTTTGTTATGCCTCTATTTTAATATACCTCTATTAATCTTGAATAATAACACCACGCTTGTTTACCAATCAAAGAACATCAAACTCTAAAGTTATTTTTGAGAGCTTCTATCCTGGGATATACATATGTACAAATGCGATTGATACTTGGAGTGAAATCTTAAATTGTGAAGAAAAAAGACGAGATCCTTCAAGACCATTTAGAATGTTCTACTCAAGTTCTATGCTGGTAAGTACCATGATATTATTATTATCACGCAAATTGTTTATTATTATAATGAAAATAGTTTAGCACTATCAGGCAAGCCATTTTATTATCACGCAAGTCATTTTGATTATCATGGAAATTGTTTTTCATTATCACGTAAATTAATCACACAATTTATCATAATGCAGCCCTCTAGACATTACACTACAGAGTATGACAATCAAGTAACGCTCAGCTTGTTTTCAAGCAACATAAAAGATATAATGACAAAATTTGAAATTAAATTTATCTTGGATGTGGACATAGTAATTGTCCTAATTTTGCTGTCAGAACATTACTATGTAATCACAATCGATCTTAAAAACAGGGATTTATATATCCTGGAAACTCTGCTTTCAAACAAGCTTTTGCAAAAAGATACAAAGGAATTCCTAGAATTCTGGTATGTAGTATGTTAGCATACCATCACCTTAAAAGGCATGTTCTAATAAGTCAACATATGCTGGTGAGTTCATAGGTTTAAAAGTACAAATAATTTGCCATGTATAACATGTACAGAAAGTTGTATGTAAGTAAGAGTACATAGCAGCCATAGATATCAACATATGTTTACGATCAGTCCAAGTCCAATTAACCTGATTATATTCACCCAAGGGCACACACAGGTCAAGTCAGTCTCAACTAGCATACCTATGATAGTGGTGGGGGTGTCAACCCGTTTGTACTAGCATACCTCTCCATACCAATCTAGTCCAAGTATAAGTACATACTCATGAACGAACATCTAAACTCAACCCATGACCCAAACCACATACAATGTTTTAAAATAATCTAAAAGACACGACATAACAAAGACAATGAGCAAGGCTTTTCCCCAAGTAAAACATTGATAGGTTCAAATGGATCGGTTCTGTGTTATGATTAAGCAATCAACAATTAAAAGAACAAAGTAATCGACAATTGCAATGATTCAAATCAGTTTCTATTGATTAGATGTAAGGATTACAGTGTACAATTGAGAGAAATGTTCAAAAACGTCTAACTAAACAATACACATAATCCTATTTATACTAAACGAAAAAACTAAAGGAACATATATTACACAATAAGTCCCTATACTATTGCAAAAATAAATACAATGCCAAAGTAAAACACAAAGACAAAATAAAGACAACATGTTAAATCTTTAAGAGGTGCTAACAATACATCCCCTAAGATTTACATGGTCTTCAGTCTTCAGTTATCTTTAATCTTCATTCTCTTGATCTTCTTCAGCTTCAATCTTCTATCTTCTTCAGTCTTTTCAGCTACATTCTTCTATCTTCTCTTTATCTACAATCTTCTTTCTTCCTTTGCATCCTTCTTCAATCTTCAAAGTAATCTCTGGTTCTTCTTTAACTTTAAACATTGGATTCTCCTTGTAAAGCTCTTGTTCTCTCAAGGCTTTAGCAATAGCAGATTTGAACTTGCTAGCTAATACACCTTGCTCAGGCTTCGCCTCATTCGTCTTTATCTCCATTTCGTTCATCACTTCAAGTGTCTCTTTAGATAATCCTGTAATATCAATGTTAGCGTATAACTAAATAGGCTTTGAATTACCTTTTGAGTATACTTCTAACACTCCCTTACTGGATATCCTCATGAACTCTATATCTTTAATATCTTTCTTCATGATGTTTGCATATGCCAAAGCTTTCCGTAGTGAAATCCTCTCCATAGCAGCATTCATCACATTAATAATTGACAAGAAATATTTCTTATCATTTTCTGCTACTTCAGGAGATACTCGTTCAAACTTTTGCACTGACAAGAAAGATATATAGCTTGGATGCAATAATTTGAGCTCAAACACACCAAAAAGTGTAATCATATCCTCATCCCAGTTTATGAGATTTCAGACTCAATTTAGATCAAATGTTTCAGTATTGTAAAACCATCGCAGGATAGGTTTTGATTTCTGTGTTCCATCAATAACCTTCAATCCCGGAGTAGTTACCTTTTTAAAATAGTCATCACAAAACTCAATCTGGAAATGCTCATCCTCTGATTGTTTTCCCTTTATCTTTCTATTCTTTTTTCAAAGTAGCAAAGTACTCCTTGTCCTCTTGTGAACATCTTGTTTCCAAAAAAGCACTTGCTTTTGTAATTCCTCTATTTAGCAGCACTACAAACATCTCTCCACGCTTAGCTCCAGTCGGATTGATTAAAGGCAGTTTGTTTAACTCCTTTAAGTCTTGAACTGGGAGCTTTATGATGCTCGAGTAAAAGTGATAAACATCACACACAACATTTACTCGTTTTATTAAGAATGCATCAAAGATCTCATCGTATTTCCAGGCTACAATCTTAACTTGGTTGGTGGAATCTGGAGCAATCATGGCATTCAACAGCTCTGATATAGATTGTCCTTTTTGCAGTACATTCCTTACCAAGTCTCCTGTTGATCTGGCTTTGTTAAATATTTGTTTCTGATCAAGAGAAACTTTATAAGCTTGTTTCTCTGTCTCAGGAGACATTCTCATCAGCTCTTTCCTTAGCTCATGCACGTTTGTTTTCTGAGCCATTGATCTGATCTCTTGAGGCTTTAGGACTCGTGTTCTCTTGGTTATCTCTAGGTATTAAGGATTATCCGTGTCCAGTATAATCATCTTGTTAGATTGTGTCTCTGTAGCTTGAAAACTTTTAACAAGGTTCCTCAAGGATTCACCTTGGAGTCTCTTTATTCTTTTCCATGGGTAGTTTCATGCCTGTAACCAAGATCTCAAAGCAACAATGCTCATCTCATCAGGATCTGGATGGTGAAGCTCTGAGCTTGGCATTTCTTCAACGTTTATGCTCTCTTGCAATGGATTCCATTCTCCATGCTCCACTACAATCTCATTCGGATCCACTAGAGCTACTGACTCAGCAGTTATACATTTCTCATACTCTTCGTTTATCTGCATCGCTGTCAGTCCATCTAGGAATACTCGGTTATACTTCATCTTTACAAGGAAGTTATATCTATCCTCAAAATCAGTAGGAACTTCATCAGGAGCTGTTTCCACAGGAATGAAGTCCATTTCAATGTTTGCTTCATCTATATCTTCATCCTCCAATACCTCATGATACCATTCATTATTAAATTCTTCTTCAATATCATCAAGTGCCTCAATAGTTTCTTGCACATATTTCTCTCCTTCCTCCTGTACTTCAGAAAGCTTTTGAACTTTAGATGAAGATTTGCGTAACACTGATTTATCCAGTTCTTCTAACTTCCTCTTACCTTTATCAACAACAGGAGCTTCTTCAATATTAATTGGATTTACTTCAGAGACAATCTCAAGATCAGGTGAATCAACCTTTTGAGCTTCTTTCAACATAGCCAACTCTTCTTTTAGCATATCATTTTCTTCATTTATCTTTTTATACTTTTCTTCCATGACATCATAATCTCTGATCATTACATCAAATGTCTTCATGATCTCAGATTCATCATTCACCATACTCACTATCTCATCATCCTTCAGTTTAATAACTTCTTTCAACTTCAAGTTTTCTTCATTCAACTTCAAGTTTTCTTCTTTCCACTCAGATATCACTTCTTCTTGAGACATGATGACATCTTTCAACTTTTTAGTCTTATCAACATCTATGATATCAGCAGTCTGTACAGACACATTTTGTGCTATAATGACTGGAATGTCTTTAGATTCTACAGGAAATGTGCCTTGAAAGACAAGCTCAGATAGCATAGCTTCCATAAACTCAAAATCAAATGTTTGATTTTGTACATCAGCCTCAGCTTCTTCATCACCCTGTGCTTCTTTCATTGGATCATCATGAGTATCACCAATATCATGTGTTTCATCAGCATGATCAGACAAAGTGGCTTCAATGCTATCAGCTTGATGTGCCTCAGTTGCACAATCATCATCATCATTACCACTATCATCTGATGAGCTTTTAGCAACTTCATCATCATCAGAACTTTCATCATCATCTTCATCACTTTCATCATCCTCTTCGTCAATAATCTCATCAACAACATCCTCAATCAGATCATTTGGATCTATTGGTTCATCCTCAGTTAAATGAATGGAAGTCGCAAGACTGGAGTGTTCAATCGCATGGAGCTCAAGCGACTGGAGTGCCCATACGCTTGGAGCTCGGGCGACTGAACTGTAGTATTTATGGGAGAGGGCAACCCTTACCCTCTCCCCACACTTGCAAAATCAGCCTCAAAGAAGAGAAGAGAGAAAGAAGAGAGAAAGAAGAGAAAAAGGGTGGTTCGGGCTCGGAATTCATTGTGTGGTGAGTCAAAATGAAGCTCTAACCGAGGAGCTGCTAAGGTGAGTACTAGGACCCCTCACTTACTTGTTTTCAACCGATTTTTAGGGCTGGAGTGCATCTGAAACCTATTTTCGGTTTTTTGGGTGTTTAACCCGTGTATGTATGTATGTGTATGTGTATGGTGCGTTTAGGGATTGATTTTGGACTTGTATGTGCTTGAATGTTGTCATAGTATGTTTCCCTAAGGTTTAGGAGGGTTGATTTGGGCTTAGAATGAGTTTAGAAGGGTTTGAAGGCCGTATGTCGCGGCTGCAGTTCGGGATGAACTACAGTCGCTGCCCAGCTAGGGCTAGGCGACTGGAGGGCCAATCGGCCAACTGAGGGACGACTGAGGTTCAATCGCACGACTGAGGCTCAATCGCACGACTGTGGATTCAGTCGCACGACAGGTCATACGACCGAGAGTTTAGTCGCATAGGGCCATTTGTATAGCTGTTGAGTCGCACGACTAAGGGTTCAGTCACATAGAAACTCATTCGCATAGTGCTCATTCGCACGATAGAAGGTCCATTCGTACGATTGGGAGTTCATCCGCATGGATGCTCATTCGCATTGGTCCAATCGCATAGTGTTCAATCGCATGGAGGCCATGCGACTGAAGGGTGCCCAAACGCCCAAGTAGGGCTATTGTGTACGAGAAGAGATATAGTTCAACTACTGGCCTTCGGGAAAAAGGGCAAGGGTAAGTAATGATGTGATAACTCCCGTAGGTGAATGGGTGATAACTGTCGAGGCTTAGAAGTTACGTTGGGCACGATGGTGATAGTATTGCAGGTATATGCATGATGTATGTATGATAAGTATGATGTATTCCTATCTGATGGTAATGACTGATTACTTGTAAATATCGATGTTCCTTGTTTCGATACCTGTTTATCTTTCCGTGACTTTATGTGTTATGATTAACGAATAAAACGAAAGTAATAAGAAACGTAAAGTGAAAGATAATGAAAGAGGAACATGATGAATTAATGCATGCATTAATGAATGAACGAATGAATGTAAGAAAAGGCTTGCAAGCAAATTTATGGAGGTGCACACCCAATGAAGGTGTTAGCTCAACGGTGTGCGGGTTAGCTACCCCGAAGGATGCATAATGGGGTTCAGTTTTTGTGATTGACCATATGTGTGTGATCCTTGCCGCTTGCCCTAGGTGACTGGATCAGCAGTAGTGCACAGTGTTCGTGATTGATCATCACAGGTCCAGCATCAGTAGTAGTGCACAATGTTCGGGGTATAGCACCAGGCATTGATCCAGAATGAAAGAGGAAAGATAAATGGTGCATGTAGTTGCCCTAGGTGACTGGATTAGCAGTAGTGCACAATGTTTGGGATTGATTATCACAGGTCCAGCACCAGCAGTAGTGCATAATGTTCAAGGTATTGTACATGTTACCAAAAGTAATGAACACAGGAACGAAACACACGTACGAATGAATGTAATGAACATATGAATGAATGTAATTACGTACGAATGAATGTAATGAACGTGTGAATGTATATAAGAGACATACGATCAAAAGAAAGAATGTGAATGTTAACGATGAACTGTACACGAACGAAAGCTAATGAATGAATGATGAAGATAATAATAATATTATCTATGTGTACGTATGTTGTGTGATCGCACGTATGTAAGAATGGTTTTAATGAAAGAAAAGTATGTTTTATTATAAAACTAGAACTCACCCAGCAACGCTGACTTTTTATGTGTTTCCAGTTGGCAGGTAGTGTTGCTGAGGATGGCACGAGGCGGCTACTCAGCTCTTTTGAGATGGCATTCTTTTGTTTAATGTTTTGCAATGTAGTATGACAGGAGATATTTTGTAATGGGCAAATGTATTATGTTGCATGCATTTATAAAACAAAATGATCTTCGTGGAGGATTCCGAAAGAAATCCTCTTAAAAGAAAGATGATGTTTTTTAATGTTTCAGCTGCAACGACCTCCATGTAATGTAATGTAATGAAAATTATATGTTTTATGTGCAATGAATGACCAGCTGTAAGCGTCCCAGGAACGGGGCCTTACAAGTTGGTATCAGAGCTAAAGTTTAAGTGAAACGGGTAATTTTTCATAATAAACCTTAACTTAAACTAAAAATGGGACGGAAAGGGAAGGGATGCCAATCTGAGTAGCTGCATGCCATCAGGTATTTTCTTAATGTTAAGCAGTATTATGTGCGCATGCTATGTGTTTATGTGTTACTGTTAGATTTAGATACTAATGTAGACAGGACAGGTAATGCTCGGGGTACGAAGAGTAAAGTAAGTGGCTAATCATAACTGGCCACTGTAATTAGGGACTTACTGTACTTGACATAAACTGAACCGTGTGTCACGAGAAGCATGTCTAGAGCGGCTGAAATGGCACTGGAAGAGCCTGACGCCCCTCACCTGGAAGGCGGCAATGAGGGTGCTAGTTTGAAGATCACCATGAAAGAGGCTGCTGTTGAGGGAGTCCAACAGGCCCTGCAGGCGATTCTGCCGTCTATGGTGATTGAGGTAATTAGGGTGGTGAAGGAGACGACTGCTATTGAAGGAAGCACGAAGAATAGCGACGATAAGAACTGGCATAGAAAGCGGGTTGGACGTGACAGAGCCACCCTTAACAAAAAGGTTGCAAGGACGGAGGACCGGCGTGCAGCTTCATTGGGTGCGGGTGTGAAGAAGTGTGGTAAGTGTGGAAAAGAGCATAGTGGGGAATGTAGAGTGGGGACTAATATCTGTTTAAGATGCGGGAAGCACGGTCATGTGGCCAGAGAGTGTGGGGTGGTATGGTGCTATAACTGCAGAGGAAGGGGTCACATAAGTAGGGATTGCAAGAAACCAAGGGAAGAGGGCGCAGGGCTTTCACGATAATGCCAGAGCAGGCTAGGATGGGCCCCGATATCGTGACAGGTATGTATCTAGTAATCAAACTCTGTCTTCTGTGTTGTTTGATTCCAGGGCTAGAAAGAGTTTTGTTTCTATTGTTTTTTTGTACCATGTTACCCATTAGGAGTGGAAGTATTGATAAGCCCTTCGATGTAGAAATCGTCAAGGTAAGTCCATCAGGACTTCTGAGATGATAGGAGACTGCGAGGTGGAGTTAGAAGGTCATGGATACCCGGTTAGACTACTTGTGATAACCTTAGGTTATTTTGAATTGGTTCTTGGAATGGATGGGTTGGTGGACTTCGAGGCAAATATAGCGTGTCGCAAGAAGATGATTCGTTGATAGCGCTCGATGGGAGTTCGGTAACTGTTTATGGGAATCGGGTCACGATGATTCCGAGAGTAATCTCAGAGGCGGTTGAAGAAGAAGTGCACCAGGACATGCAGACGATCCTACCGTCTGTAGTGACCAAGGTGACAAAGGCTGTTAGAGATGGGGAGAGGCAGGAAAGGGGTAGACCTTCAGTTGAAAGAAGACAGCCCGAGATTGGAACGGTTTTCTTCAATGACGAAGAGGAAGAAGAGGAGGAGGAGCCTGCACCAGAGGTGGCACGAGGCTGTAACTATGGGGCATTTCAATGATGCAAGCCCCCAACTTTTGATAGTAATGGCACTGCTGCTGCTGCTCACCGGTGGGTGAGGGAAATGGGAGCCGTGCTGAATATCAGCGAGTGCCGGGAGGATCAGAAAGTGAAGTTTGCCGCCCACTCTTTCGTGGACTCAGCTTTGTGCTAGTGGGACAAAATAGTCCAAGTTGAGGGTAGTCAGACTATCGGAAGGATGAGATAGTCAGAGTTGAAAAGGTTGGTGATTGAGGAGTTCTGTCCTCATCGTGAGATGATTAAGGTTGAAAGGGAGTTCCTGTAGATGGAAGCGGGGATGATGACGCATCAGCAATAAACCACCAAATTCAATGAAATGGCACGACTGGTGTCGGATCAGGTGACACCTCTTTCCGGAAGATCAAGAGGTACATGCAGGGCTTACCGGCGGATATCCGTAGGCACATGATCGCTGCCCGACCAAGTATGTTCAGGTTGGTGGTAGATCTAGCTGGAAGGTTGTACGACGAGCGGGAGGCGATGGCCATAACAGGTGAAGTGGAGGAGCGAGCCTATATTAAGAAGGGGAAAGGAAGGCGAGATAGGGATGGTGGAATGGTGGCCGAAGGTAAGGTGATTAGGATCGATGATCGCGAGAGGATAACAAGAAAGGGTGAGGAATGCAAGAAGTGTGGTAGAGGTCACGAAAGGGAGTGCAAATGGGGACTGAACGTCTGTGTTCAGTGTGGGAAGGAAGCTCATAGGGCAAGAGATTGCCACGTGGCTAAGTGCTACAATTACGGTGAGGCTGGACATCTGAGCAGGGATTGTAAGAAGTCAAAGGCGGGAAGTTCCGGTGCGAGGAAGTAGAACAGAAGGTGAAGGCTACAACTTTTGCCATGGCCAAGAGGAGGGTGGAGCAGACTCCGACTAGACGACAGGTACGATTCCGATAATTTAATTTTGTGCACTTATGCCTTGAATGCGATGTAGAAGTAGTTCGTTCCTACTGCTTTCGGTTATAAGTTGCATGTTAAGAGAAGGAACATCGACGAGCCATTCGATGTAGAGATTCCTATTAATGGATTCACTAGGTTATCTGATGCCCTAGACGATTGCGTGATGCAATTGGGAAAGCTGTGTCACCCGTTGTCTGAGGAACAATTTCAGCATGTGATTGGTTCATCGAACGACAACGTACACATAGTACGACGTTGTAGCAAGCAAGTAGAATAGGAGGTCGGAAGCAAAAGAAAAAGATAAAGTTGGTTTAGACCACCATAGAAGCCGATTTGCCTTTCAATCACAGTGTACCTGCAAGGAACCTGAGAAAAAACCGATCTCGGTGCAGTCATATTTGGAACGGCACATAGCACGATTAATGAATGCTTTTCTCGTCAGTTGTTTGGTGCTAGAGGGTCATTATTCATAGATAAAGAACATCTGACAAGGCTTGTTGTGTTTCTTTTAATTATAGTGACTGTACTCTATATGGCGTATTTGAGGCCGCAGGTCCTGGTCAAATGGACATTGATCAGTATGCATGGGTTGCCGACGGAGATAGTCAAAAATAGACCAGAAGTCGTAAGTTGATAAACGATGTAGAGTGATAGGATTCCAGGTAAGAGACTGGAAAAGAGATGAGACAGTATTGCCCGCAAAGATTTAAGGAACAACAGGTTTTGGGGATGAAACCCGTTTAAGGGGGGTGGACTTGTAACACCCGGAAAATTCTGTTTGGAGTGTCATGCGACTGGGCATCCATAAGCATGGGAGTCATGTGACTGGAGTCCCATACGCATGGAAGTCATGCGACTGGAACTCCATACGCATGGAAGTCGCACGACTGGAGTGTTCAATTCCATGGAGCTCAGGCGACTGGAGTGCCCATACGCCTGGAGCTCGGGCGACTGAACTGTAGTATTTAAGGGAGAGGGCAGCCCTTACCCTCTCCCCACACTTGCAAAATCAGCCACAAAGAAAAGAAGAGAGAAAGAAGAGAGAAAGAAGAGAAAAGGGGTGGTTCGGGCTCGGAATTCGCTGTGTGGCAAGTCAAAACAAAGCTCTAACCGAGGAGGCTGCTAAGGTGAGTTCTAGGACCCCTCATTTACTTGTTTTCAACTGATTTTTGGGGCTGGAATGCATCTGAAACCTATTTTCGGATTTTTGGGTGTTTAACCCGTGTATGTATGGATGTGTATATGTATGGTGCGTTTAGGGCTTGATTTTGGACTTGTATGTGCTTGAATGTTGTCATAGTTTGTTTTCCTAAGGTTTAGGAGGGTTGATTTGGGCTTAGAATGAGTTTAGAAGGGTTTGAAGGTCGTATGTCGTGGCTGCAGTTCGGGATGAACTACAGTCGGTCGACTGAGGGACGACTGAGGTTCAACCACACGACTGAGGCTCAATCGCACGACTAGGGATTCAGTCGCACGACAGGTCATACGACCGAGAGTTCAGTCGTATAGGGCCATTCGTATAGCTATTCAGTCGCACGACTGAGGGTTCATTCGCATAGAAACTCATTCGCATAGTGCTCATTTGCACGGTAGAAAGTCCATTCCTACGATTAGGAGTTCATCCGCATGGATGCTCATTCACATTGGTCCAATCGCATAGTGTTCAGCCGCAAGGAGGCCATGCGACTGAAGGGTGCCCAATCGCCCAAGTAGGGCTGTTGTGTACGAGAAGAGATATTGTTCAATTACTAGACTTCGGGAAAAAAGGCAAGGGTAAGTAATGATGTGATAACTCCCGTAGGTGCATGTGTGATAACTGTCGAGGCTTAGAAGTTACGTTGGGCACGATGGTGATAGTATTGCAGGTATATGCATGATGTATGTATGATAAGTATGATGTAGCCCTATATGATGGTAATGACTGATTACTTGTAAATATCGATGTTCCTTGTTTTGATACGTGTATATCTTTCCGTGACTTTACGTGTTATGATTAACGAATGAAACGAAAGTAATAAGAAACGTAAAGTGAAAGATAATGAAAGAGGAACATGATGAATGAATGCATGCATTAATGAATGAATGAATGAATGTAAGAAAAGGCATGCAACCAAATGTATGGAGGTGCACACCCAATGAAGGTGTAAGCTCAACGGTGTGCGGGTTAGCTACTCCAAAGGATGCACACTGGGGTTCAGTCTTTGTGATTGACCATATGTATGGGATCCTTGCCACTTGCCCTAGGTGACTGGATCAGCAATAGTGCACAATATTCGTGATTGATTATCACAGGTCCAGCATCAACAGTAGTGCATAATGTTCGGGGTATAGCGCATGGCATGGATCCAGAATGAAAGAGGAAAGATAAGTGGTGCATGTACTTGCCCTAGGTGACTCGATCAGCAGTAGTGCACAATGTTCGTGATTGATTATCACAGGTCCAGCACCAGCAGTAGTGCACAATGTTCGGGGTATTGTACATGTTACCGAAAGTAATGAACGCAGGAACGAACAAAACACACGTACAAATGAATGTAATGAACGTAAGAATGAACGTAATTACGTATGAATGAATGTAATGAATGTGTGAATGTATATAAGAGACGTATGATCAAAAGAAAGAATGTGAATGTTAACGATGAACTGTACACGAACGAAAGCTAATGAATGAATGATGAAGATAATAATAATATTATCTATGTGTACGTATGTTGTGTGATCGCACGTATGTAAGAACGGTTTTAATGAAAGAAAAGTATGTTTTATTATAAAACTAGAACTCACTCAGCAACGCTGACTTTTCATGTGTTTCCAGTTGGAAGGTAGTGTTGCTGAGGATGGCACGAGGCGGCTACTCAGCTCTTTTGGGATGGCATTCTTTTGTTTAATGTTTTGCAATGTGGTATGATAGGAGATATTTTGTAATAGACAAATGTATTACGTTGCATGCATCTATAAAACAAAATGATCTTCGTAGATGATTCGGATAAACGGGATTACTTAAGAAATCCTCTTAAAAGAAAGATGATGTTTTTTAATGTTTCCGCTGCAACGACCTCCATGTAATGTAATGTAATGAAAATTATATGTTTTATGTGCAATGAATGACCAGCTGTAAACGTCCCGGGAACGGGGCCTTACAGGCTATGAGTCCCATTTGGGCCTAAAATGGCCCAAACCAAAACCCAAAATCTTGTTGAACTTCTTTTACAAAATATATCCTAATACAATTTTTCTAGTAAAAGAAATACAACTAATCTACTTATTATTACAAAGCAACATAAAATAATAAATAGATTACAAACCTAAATAAATAAATATTACAACCCAATTGAATAATCAAACAATATCACAACACAAATACACATCCAAACACAAGGTATTGGCTAGGTTATGAACATCCATATACACATCCAAATATGCAAGTATTTCAAGTTAAAATGGTTCCCCTTTATGAACCCTAAAGTTTGCGGCCAAGGTTAAACAAACCGAAAACTTTCGGTTTTGTCCAAGCAAAAACAATCAACCATCAATGTGACTTAGTTTTCAAAGATTACCACATGCATGTAAAGTATAATCTTAAAAAACAAAAGGGTAACCATTCAGCCCTAAACACCATAAAACCTTGAAATTGTATGATCTATACATGTATGCATTCATATAAGTGGCTCTTGATGCCATTGTAGGGTTTTAACAAGATTATCAAAGTCCATATAAGCTAATTTATAGGAAAACGCAGTGGATTATGTGTTTAAATCTTGTTAATATGCTGATTATTAAACCCATTTTAACATGCAAAACCCAAACCACGGATCCATATCCGAAATGCATACAATAAAGGCAACCATAAGATGTTTAGAAACTACCTTTCTAACTATTAGAAATCGAGTTTAAGAGGTGTAGGTGATGAACTTTGTAGCTTAATCTTCAACCAAGAAGACCTCAAGTAAGTGATACCCCAAGCCACCAACAAACCCCTTTGAATGCTAGGTTTCTCAACACCAAATTTCAGCAACTAAACACTTTGTTGTTTGCTGATTTTCAGCCTTGTTTGAGCTCCAAAACCGATTTTAGAGAGAGAGGCTAGAGAGAAATTTTTGCCTTTGCATGTAAGAGAGAGGCAGTGAGATTGGACAGTGTGAGAGTGGTTAAGTCTTGCAATTTACAAGACAAAACTAGGTGGGACATAAAGGCCATGGGGCGGCCGAAAATCCATTTAAAATGGATTCCCCAATTTTTCTTCTTTTACATAATTAACACTCTTTAATCTCTCATTTTATAAAGTTGAAACCAATTTTATCTTTATAAACTTAGCACCCTTTTATTTGTTATTATTTAACAAACTTAAACAATGAAACAAATAATATCTCATGAACAATTATCCACATAATGATTTTCATCTACAAAAACAATGTATTTAGAAAAACTATTTTTTTCTAAATTGCTGTCAATATTTATTTGTACGATCTTATCAACGAATAAATATTTATTGGTGTTTGTTTAGCTTGTTATTGGGTATGACCCGACTTGGATCATATCACATTAGCCACATCAACTTAATATGCATCATGGGCAGATCAAGTCTTTCACCCAGTCGCATACCTAGTCATATACACAGTTGGTTTTCCTGTTAAAGACTAATTTAATATGGATACTCAGAACTTTGCACTCTGGGCAGGGAAGGACTCCAGGATCCAAAATCTATTGCTCTTGAAGAATGAGATCGGGAACCATAACAAACCACCAAAGCTTCTGTCTCTTGATGATTATCCTCAATAGAAGAAATGGTTTGAGATTGATCTGAATGGAGTAGACACAAACCTATGGAACACTATTGAGACCGGCTACACTTTGCCCGTTGGTGCTGATGGTGTTCCACTGACACTAAGTGGTTTGACTGAGGCACAAAAGATTGCGTACAATGCTGAGAAGAAGGCCTACGCATTGTTGACAAAGTGCATTCCTAAACACATCTTCCATCAGTTTTCAGAACACAAGCAGTGCAAAAAATTATAGGAGGCTCTTGAGAAGAGATATGAAGGTAATGCAACACTTAAGTCACTGAAGGCGAAAGCGTTAAAGAAAGAATTTGATAACTTCTTTTTTATTGGGAATGAAAGTTTAGATGATGTAATCGACCGCTTCTATCACTTGATGAGTGAACTGCACACTCATGGGGTTAAAACATCCATGGAAGACAAGGTGGCAAGTTTGGCTGATGGGTTACCTGATAAGTGGGATTCATTTGTTTCCACTTTGAGACATAATGCTATATAGGAGACTTTAGACATAAATGACTTTATTCTGAAGTTGAGAGAGGAAGAGGTTCGTAATAAGACAAGTCTAAGAAGGGTAACTACACTTAGAATCCTTCTCTCTATAATATGACTCCTACTACAGCTTCTTCGAGTGCACCTTTGCAGACTGCTTTTGTGTCTAACGTATCTGCAAACATTCCAAGTACTTCCTCAAGCTGTGACTCAGGTGGATCTTCAAGTGTTCCTTTAATGTTACAGAAATTCAATCGACGAAGTTAAACAAAGAGAATTTGAGCAACGTAACTGTTAAAGTTACCAAGGAGCATATGGATCTACTTGCTGCAGTGGTACATTCTTACGATGGGTTAGTTGCAGGAAAGATTGGAAATTGCCACTTAGCAGATGAAGATTATGAACAGGTTGATGAAACAGAGCTTGAACGGATGGATATAATGTGGGCTCTCGCTAGTGCTGTGCGAAGAGCAAAGAAATTTGTTAAAAAGGCAGGACAGAACCTTGTGGCTACATGTCACACCCCGGGCCCAGAGAGGCGGGACGTAACGATCAGTAAACAACGACCAAAATCCAGCAGAAACTAAATGGTTTATTACAATACAACTCACAATATTTACTTTAGAATATTGGCTTTGTTTCAATTCACAAGGTGCCTCAATCTACAATCTATAGGTATCATGATCAATCTCTTTGTCAATATTTCTTGAGGCTTCAGTAACTAAGGCTTCTAGGCTCAACTTTTGTCTTCAACATCTACCCTTGCTTCTTGTTTTGGATTTAAATATCTTCTATAGCTCAACTATTCTCCCTAGCTGTACCTGAAGACATGCTTAAAAAGGTTTGTGTCAACATAAAGTTGGTGAGTTCAAGTACTTAATGTTTAAAAACAAAGTCTCTTTGGAATCCATTAGTTGACTTTCAAGACATAAGTGCTTAAAGTCTTAAAACAAAAGGTACTCTTGAAGTCCACACTTTAAAGTTTAGTATCAGTTATCACTGTTGTGGGGTCACAATCAAACCTGCACTCAGTCCTGGCTAGCCTCTTCTAAAGTTAAGTTGTACCTGTTAACCCCGAAGGGGAGAACTGAGCCCTAAACCAGTGTACCATACCTGCCCGGATGATTCACCATACTATCTTATCAAAACCTGTTACATGCCTCAAGCGACCCCTTAGGATCTCAGTGGGGTACCTCCCCGTAGCAGGAGCCACTGTGTGTGGGGCTTTCCCCAAATAGATCTATCAACATAAAACAAGCGGTTCACAAAAGAATTAATGATTGGGATACAAGTATCAGCAGGTATCAACATTACCACAACATATAGCATCATCATATAGCACAAAAATAGTTTAACCTAAATAGAGCATGCTTCATCCCAAAACAGTAGTAAAAATGGGTATGCTTGAACTCACCTGGTACCCTTATAAATTCTGAGCTCGGTAAAGAAAAATGAAGGTCACCAACAAAGCAATCCTAATTAGGACATATGAGATTCATGTTTAGAATTAGCACGATGCTATTACATTCATGTGGTTGAGCTCTTTTGTTAACTTAAAGTTAACGATTAGTATCATTGTTGTATCTTAGCTTTTCGTAGAAGTATTAGTTGTCATGTGCTAATTGGCGCATATTAGATTAATCAATGTTCTTATCCGAGTAATGATTCTTAGTGTTGGGTTTGTGGGACCTTAACAACGTTGTTTAACCATTTAAACAAGAAAAACGCAGCGGATTACATGCTTAATTTCATGTTTTATAATCTGAAATTTAAGGTTCATTTCATAGTAACAACAAACCCAAGATCATAAGGATCTTTAATATGTGTTTGAACTAGCTATCTTCTGTAGGATTCTATGTGCCCAAGACACTTAGAATATTGATGTGGTTAGTACGTTATGATCCAAGTCGGGTTATACCCAATAACAAGCTTACCAAACACCAATTAATATTTAATTGATGATATGATCATGTAATTAAATATTTACACCAAATTTAGAAAATGGGTTTTCTAAATAAGTTGCACATGAGATGGAACAATTTATTAGGATATTTTATTCAATGATATTATTTGAAGTGTTATTTAAATTAGTTGTATAACACCAAATAATAATGAGAGTATACTACTTATACAATTAAATAGTTAATTGCATAAACTAGTTACAAGACTAGACAATATATGTGTGTGTTAAAACTTAATATTTGATATTAAGAAAGGAAAAACAAAACCATTTTCCAGCCATGTTTTGGCCATCCACCATGCATGCATTACAAAGCTTTTATTCCTAGACAAACACACACACATGCATGTGGGATAGTGGGTTTTATTCCCTTGAAGCACACACACATGCATGCTTGGTCTCCTCCACTAACTACACTATATTCTCTCTTCTTCTCATGAGATGAAGACATGAAAACAACAACAAAGAATCAGCTCCTTTTCTCTCTAAGAGCTACGGTTTTTCAAGCTGAAAAAGAGGGTTTTTCAGCAAGAAACAAGAGAGGTTCTTGCACTCCATGATGATGATTCTCATTTGCATGCAACACAACACAAAATCCTCTCATCCTCTCTCATATGCTACGGATTTTTCAGCCTGAAAAAAGGGTTTTCAGCAGAAAAATTAGAGGGTTTTCATGTTGTTCTTGGTGATTTCTACCTAGCAAGAAGAGGTGTTTGCAAAGGGCTTGGGGTATAAAAGCTTGAGGACTTCTACTCTTGAAGTCTTGGCCATTTTCAACATCATTCAACCTTCTTTTGGTTGACTTTTTGCTGCTGCAGTAAGGTGGTTTCACAGCTCAATGAAGCTGTGATTTTATGTAGTTTTACATATGTTCATAGCTTGCTTATCCACATAAATGATCCTTTGTTCTTTGGGTTTGTTTTATATATTAATATGGTCATCTAATGAACATATTTTTCAGCTTATAAATGAGTTTATAAAGTTGTACTTCCGCTGCGTTTTCAGAAAGTTTAAATGGTTAAACTATGATTTTATGTTCTAACAAACACAACAATGGCATCAAGAGCCGGTTATGTGAACAGCTTGCTTGTTCTTACCCTTTAAAAATCATTTTAAAGGATGTAAATCAACTAATTAGGGGCTGATTTTGGTTGATTTAATAAACCCCAAGTCTTTCAAAGTTATATCTTCATGCTTATGATTAAACTTTGAAAGATAGGAATGTCAATTGTTTGATATATTTGGATGTTGTTTGTTTGGACAAACAAACCCTAATTTTCAGTTTACGTTGGCTGAAAATTTGGGGTTTGGTGGGGTTTATTTTGTTTATTGAATAATGTTTATGATTGGTCATATAGTAGTGCATAACCTAGCCTTTGGCCTTATGTTATTTGGATGATTGGAATGGTTGTTTTAATTCATTCAATTGGGTTGTAATATTTATGTTTATTATTTGGGTTGTAATTATTTATTCATTTGGTTATATAATAAATAGATTAGGTGCATTTCTTTTATTAGAAAAATGTATTAGGATATAATTTTTGTAAAAGGAAGATGCACAAGATGAAGACCCAAAGATGGACATCAAAGACACAAAAAGGACTTGAAGCATATGGATGCAAGTTAAAGTGGGAGTCAATGAAGACCTCTATTTTGTGTTGTATTCAACCCTTAGGAAAGACCAAATGACCACACTTGTGATGGCAAACAAGTGTGGTCACAATAGTAGCTATGGTTATGCACATTGTGGTTGTTTATATTATGCTTGTTTGGTTGCTTGTTCTATGATTGTTGTTTGATATTTGGATATGCATAACAAACTCATTAGCAAACTTAACAAGCTGAAAATTTATGGTTTCTAATCATTAAGTGGTTAATAAAAGGTTATTAAAAGGATTAATGATTTAATAAAAGAGGTTTTATTATAAATAAACCATAGGATACCTTGCATTTGAAAGCATGCAAATACAAGGTACATAGAGTTTTCAAAACTAGAATTAATGAAAACCAAAAATCCCTTTTTAAACAAGTTTAACACCATCCTTTTACACGACACTCGAATCACTTGAGAACTATTTGTGGGATAAAGGTCACCTAACCCCTTTTAGGGAACTTGTGTTTTGAGGTGGGCTTAACATATTTGTGGGATAAAGGTCACCTAACCACTTGTATGAGTAAACTCACACGGGTGTGTAAGTAGGACGACTTGAACTGGAAACCATGTGAATAGGGTCACCGAAGCATGGCGTACAATGGTGTTGATGGGATTAAACATGCCAACCAAACATAAGATGTTTAACCGATCCCATAAAGGCTAGAAGTTGCAAAAGGTTGCAATCGTCAATTGTTGACTACCTTGTTAATTTAAATAATAGGATAAAGGTCACCTAACCATTATTTGAATGTAACATTGGATTCTAGATTTTAATTATTAATTGTCTATGAGACATAAAAGGGTATTAATAATTAAAATAAAATTTTAAGAAACATTAACAAGAACTTGGTAAATTTTGTAGAATGGCCGCAAACAATAATGATACCACCCCGACCGTCCATACCCTATCACTGAGAATCGTTATCAAAATGTGTAAAGGCCTATGTCCTTGATGATCCCATGTCTTACCAACCAACGCTGTTGATGTTAAGGCCTTTTGACGACTGGCTTAAGCACATTAAGAATTCTGTGCAAATTCCCTACCTAATGTTGGGAATATGATTCCCGAACTCCAAAAGGGTTTGGAACATCATAGGACATATGACATGATAATCTAGTTGAAGGAAATGTTCCTTCAACAAACATTAGTAAGATTGCTTCGAAACGGTTCAAGCACTTTATGCATGTCACATGGAAGAAACCCAATCGATATCATCTTATATATTCTTAAGATGAAAAGCCACATTGGTAGCCTCAAGATGCTTAAATGCCCTGTCTCAAAGTAGTTGGCCAAGGATTTGATCCTTGATTGCACAACTAAAGGTTTGAGACATTCATAATAAACTATAATATGAACGGGTGGGACAAGAGCATCGGTGAAATTCAAGCAATGCTCAAAGCAACCGAGGCAGGGATGGGTAGAGAGGTTCTACCTATTCTCTCAATCAATGAGGGAGACTATTCGAAATGGCCAATCACGATCCTAAGAAAATTATTGCCAAAAGAAAGGAATACATCAAAGCAAAGGTTAAAGCGAAACCTCAAAAACCTAAGCTTATGAGCCTAAAGTAAAGGAGAACGATCCATGCTTTGAGTATGGAGAGATAGGACAATAAAAGGGAATTGTTCCTCCTATCTCAAGGAGTTGAAAAATAAGAGGGATGCTAGGAAAACCTCGAATACAATTTTCATGATTCACATTGTATTAAATGTCATTTCTTCAAACACATGGGTATTGGATACCGGATGTGAGACTCATACTTGCAATTGTTGAAAAGGGGTTCAAAAGAAATGTGCGCTTCAAAGAGGGAAACTCTATTTTGAGACTTACAATTGGTTTGGAAGTTGTTCTCAAAACCTGTTGTATGCACCTAGTTTGACTAGGAACATAATTAATGTTTCCTATTAAAACAATATGGTCATGATTTAAAATTTGTATATAATGGTATTAAGTTTTACGGATGATGTATTTCATTTTAAGGATATGCCTTTAATGATATTCATGAATTGGTTCATGATAATTCGTCCTATAATAACTCATTATACACATTAAGCACCAAGAAACTTAAAATCGGTTTAAGTTATTATTATCTTTGACATTAACATCTTGGTCACATAAACAAGAATTGGATTCAAACACTTCAAAAGAATGGTCTTTTAGAAACAAATGAAAATGTTTCAGTTGATAAGTGTGAACCAAAAGACTTATTAGGAATGATACATTTGGATGTATGTGGTCCTTTTAAGACAATGACAAAGATTGGTGAAAAGATACTTCATTACTGTTACCGACTATTACAGTCGCTATTATTGTGTGCACTTGATGACACATAAGAATGAAGCTTTTGAAATGTTCAAAATCTTCAATAATGAAGTAGAAAATCAACTCTACATAACTATCTAAGTTCTTCATTCTGATAAAGGAGAAACTGAACCCTATTTGGATACGGTTCAATTCATTAAAGCTATGAGCTTACCACCTTTATCATCTTGGGTTTTCGCACTACTCTCCACGGCTCGTATTTTGAATATGGCCCAAACCAAGAATGTGGGTTCGACACCTTTTGAAATATGGCATGAAAGAGTTCCATCGCTATCATATTTAAAGGTATGGGGTAATGAAACTTATGTTAAGCTTAACACCCAAAATAAATTTGAAAGTCGATCCACTAAGTGTATATTTGTTGGATATCCCAAAGACTATATAGGATACTACTTCTTTGATCCAACAGAGCAAAAGGAATTTATTGCTCGAAGGGCAGAGTTCGTGGAAGCCAAGTTCTTTATGGAAGGAATGACGCATAGAACAATGGAGTTTGATGAAGATCAAGATCCACAAGCCGATACACGTTTGGTTGACACTAGCTGTCAACAAGAGGATGTTGATGATGATCTAGAGGTTGATCAATACACACAAAACGTTCACAGATCTGGTAGAGTTAGCATTCCACATGAAATATATGGATTTTTCATGGATGGATGCTATGTGGTTGACTCCAATGAGCCAACTACATACCATGATGCAATGTCCAATTCGGATTGTGACAAATGGTTGGATGCCATGAATGTAGAGATGCAATCCATGTGTGACAACCAAGTTTTGGAATTGGTTGACCCTCCACTTAACTCCAAACCGGTTGGATGCAAGTGGGTTTTCGAGAAGAAAACAAATACGCATGGAAACTTGGATACTTACAAGGCAAGACTTGTAGCAAAAGGTTTCACTCAAACTCAAGGGGTTGATTATGATGAAACCTTCTCACCTGTTGCGATGCTAAAGTCTATAAGGATATTGTTTGCTATAACTGCTCATTATGATTATGACATTTGGCAAATGGATGTCAAAACCGCTTTCCTAAATGGATATCTTGAGGAAGATGTCTATATGGTTCAGCCTGAAGGTTTTGTCAATCCAAAACATCCTAATAAAGTATGCAAGTTAAAGAAATCAATCTATGGATTGAAACAAGCATCGAGAAGTTGGAATCAATGTTTTGATGAAGAGATCAAGAAATTTGGTTTCATCAAGAACGCTGACAAGGCTTTTGTGTAAAAAAAGGCTAGTGGGAGTGTAATCACATTCTTAGTATTGTATGTTGATGACATAGTACTATATGGAAAAGACATTCCAACCATGGAAGATGTTAAAACCTGGCTTGGAAATTGTTTTTCCATGAAAGATCTTGGTGAAGCTGCCTATATTTTTGGAATAAAGATCTATAGGGATAGATCGAGGCGGTTGATAGGTCTAAACCAAAGTGCATATATTGATAAAATCTTGAAAAAGGTTCAAGATGGAAAACTCTAAGAAAGGTATGGTACCTATTCAAAGAGGGACAATATTGAGTGCATCTTAATGTCCAAGCTCAAAGGATGAGCAAGATTGTATGAAGGACATCCCATATGTGTCTGCTATAGGATCCATCATATATGGGATGATATGCACTAAGACCGGACGTGTCATGCGCGTTAAGCATGACAAGAAGATATCAGCAGAATCCAGGTAATAGCCACTGGATGGCTGTTAAGAGTATTTTGAAATATCTTAGAAACACTAAGGATATGTTCTTAATATATGGATCTGGTGAAGAGGGACTCGTTATAAAGGGTTACACGGATGCGAGTTTCCAAACTGATCGAGATGATCCTCGATCATAATCGGGGTATGTCTCCATTATGAATACGGTAACATTGTCCACTACAAAAACAGAATACATAGCCCCCTCATTAGCAGCTTTGGAAGTTGCATGAATAAAAGGTTTATCACCAATCTAAGGGTGGTCTCTACCATTCAAGACCCCTTAGAAATCTTTTGTGATAACGAGGGCATGATTGCTCAAATCAAGGAACCCCGTGCACATCAAAAGATTAGGCACAATGAGCGGAGATTCAACTACATAAAGGATGAATTTGAAAAGGGAAAGATATGTATTCGCAAAGTTCACTTTGATCAAAAGATTGCGGATCCACTCACGAAGCTCCTCGAAAGGTCAAAGCATGAAAGTCATACTTGTGCCTTAGGACTTCGATATTCTAGTGATTGGACTTGATCAAATTTTGTATTTGAATATGTGGAACTCTTTATTATTTGAGTAAAATTATTTGGTTATAATGTTTCAATTAATGTTCCAATTTAGCATGTTTAATCCATGAGTAAATTATTTACTCTAAATGTCCGTAGTCGTTCATACTTGTGGGAACAAGTGTGAGGGTAAGATTATTATGAAATTGGATTGGTTGATATTCATAAGGATGAATATAGAGCAATGGGATGCTACCAAGGTTCATAGATATTTATGGGATACAAATATTGGACTAACCCGCATCTCAAATTTTATTACATGGAATCTTATCGATTGATCATAAGTAAATTTGAGTAAAGGCGAATATCATTTGGTATCCTCAGACCTGAGATACATATTGGGTTTTGATATTCACCAAGTATTATACCTTGAGCTAATTCTTCACTGTCCTGAAATAATGGACAGTACATAAGGGTATGTTCAGGTATAACACGAGGTGTTTGTGAGAAACGTATGTAGTCAAGATGGAATTTCTTCCTCTTATTCGTTGAGAGTTAGATGTCTAAGGCCTGATTAAGTTAAATCAACAAGGAATGATCATTCTGTGTCCTTGGATTTAACAAGACATTTGTAACAAAAGGATAGATGATTGATTCACCTAAATCATTTCAAGTAGGGTACTTGAATGGGATGATGTTATTGAATGGCTATAAGTCATGCGTATTAAGGGTAGTAAACCGTTATTAGGCGGTAATTACTACTTGCATCAATCTTCTATGAATCTTGGGCAAGTGGGAGATTGTAGGATTCTATGTGCCCAAGACACTTAGAATATTGATGTGGTTAGTACGTTATGATCCAAGTCGGGTTATACCCAATAACAAGCTTAGCAAACACCAATTAATATATAATTGATGATATGATCATGTAATTAAATATTTACACCAAATTTTGAAAATGGGTTTTCTAAATAAGTTGCACATGAGATGGAACAATTTATTAGGATATTTTGTTCAATGATATTATTTAAAGTGTTATTTAAATTAGTTGTATAACACCAAATAATAATGAGAGTATACTACTTATACAATTAAATAGTTAATTGCATTTGATATTAAGAAAGGAAAAACAAAACCATTTTCCAGCCATGTTTTGGCCGTCCACCATGCATGCATTACAAAGCTTTTATTCCTAGACTAACACACACATGCATGTGGGATAGTGGGTTTTATTCCCTTGAAGCACACACACATGCATGCTTGGTCTCCTCCACTAACTAGACTATATTCTCTCTTCTTCTCTCGAGATGAAGACATGAAAACAACAACAAAGAATCAGCTCTTTTTCTCTCTAAGAGCTACGGTTTTTCAAGCAGAAAAAGAGGGTTTTTCAGCAAGAAACAAGAGAGGTTCTTGCACTCCATGATGATGATTCTCATTTGCATGCAACACAACAGAAAATCCTCTCATCCTCTCTCATATGCTACGGATTTTTCAGTCTGAAAAAAGGGTTTTCAGCAGAAAAATTAGAGGGTTTTCATGTTGTTCATGGTGATTTCTACCTAGCAAGAAGAGGTGTTTTGCAAAGGGCTTGGGGTATACAAGCTTGAGGACTTCTACTCTTGAAGTCTTGGCCATTTTCAACATCATTCAACCTTCTTTTGGTCGACTTTTTGCTGCTGCAGTAAGGTAGTTTCACAGCTCAATGAAGCTGTGATTTTATGTAGTTTTACATATGTTCATAGCTTGCTTATTCACATAAATCATCCTTTGTTCTTTGGGTTTGTTTTATACATTAATATGGTCATCTAATGAACATATTTTTCAGCTTATAAATGAGTTTATAAAGTTGTACTTCCGCTGCGTTTTCAGAATGTTTAAATGGTTAAACTATGATTTTATGTTCTAACAAACCCAACATCTTCAACAAATAACGACCAAATCATAACATACAAACTACCTCTTGTTATGCTGTTAAAACCGTGGCTGAAACATCATCCAAAAGACTGCTGGAAAACGTGGATAAAGATGTAGATGGAGCTGCTATTGGATGACCAACACGTCAAGAATAGATGTCCTCAAGTGTTCATACCCACAAGACTTCAACAAACACCCCTTTTGTTAAGATTTGTGCACCAAAAATCGGACCATGGATGCTGAAAATCGAATTTTCAGCAGCTTTTCTTCAAGAAGTTTTGAGAGAAAAAGTGTGTGTGTTCTTGGCCCTTGCATGTGAGAGAGAGCTGAATTTTGGAGAGTGTGTTTTGTGTTAATGGGTGTGTGTTTTCAAGAAAACAAAATGACCAAAATTACCCTCAAGGGGGCGGCCACTTCTCTTTCAAAATGGGTTTCCCGTTTTAAAACACCCACTAAATTGTTACTAGTTGTATTTTGTATTATTATTATTAGTTATATAGTTTAACCTTTTAAATATATAACTTAAACACACACTCTTATTATTTGATGTTAGTTAACAAACTTAAATAACATTACAAATAATGTCCATGAACAAAATATAATTATAAGTTGTTCTTTCTCACATACAATTTATTTTAGAAAACCCATTTTCTAAAATTGGTGCAATGATTTAATTGCATGATCATATCATCAATTAAATACATATTGGTGTTCGCTAAACTTGTTATTGGGTATGACCCGACTTGGATCATGACGTACTAACCACATCAATATTCTATGTGTCTTGGGCATAAAGAATCCAACAATCTCCCACTTGCACAAGATTCATAGAAGATTGATGCAAGCACTACATACCGCCTAACAATGGTTTACTTCCCTTAATACGCATGACTTATAAGCCATTCAATTACATTATCCCCTTCAAGTATCCAACTTGAAATGTTTTAGGTGAATCAATCATTTATCTTTTTGTTACAGATGTCATGTTAAATCCAAGGACACAGAATGATCATTCCTTGTTGATTTAACTTAATCAGGCCTTAGACATCATACTCTCAACGAATAAGAGGAACAAATCCCATCTTGACTACATATGTTTCTCACAATCACCTTATGTCATACCTAAACATAGCCTTATGTACTGACCATTATTTCAGATCAGCGAAGAACAAGCTCAAGGTATAACACTTGGTGAATATCAAAACCCAATATGTATCTCAGGTCAGAGGATACCAAATGATATTCGCCTTTACTCAAATTTACTTATGATCAATCAATAAGATTCCATGTAGTAAGATTTGAGATGCGGGTCAGTCCAATATTCGTATCCCATGAATATCTATGAACCTTGGCAGCAACCAATTGCTCTATATTCATGCCTTATGAATATCCGCCAATCCAAGTTCATAATAGTCTTATATTCATATTTGTTCCCACAAATATGACCGACTACGGACATTTAGAATAATAGAATTATTCATGGATGTAAACATGCTAAAAGGAACATAACTCATAATATCGTAAATACATAGATGAGTTAAGTATTACAATTGTTCCATAGTAATACTAAACAAATCAATTCCAATCAGTAGAATATCGAAGTCCTAAGGAATAAGTATGAATTTCATGCTTTGCCCTTTCAAGGAGCTTCGTGAGTGGATTCACAATGTTTGATCAAAGTGAACTTTGCGAATACATGTCTTTCCCTTTTCAACTTCATCCCTTATGTAGTTGAATCTCCGCTCATTGTGCCTAATCTTTTGATGTGCTCGTGGTTCCTTGATTTGAACAATCGCACCCTCATCATCATAAAAGATTTCTAAGGGGTCTTGAATGGTAGAAACCGTCCTTAGATTGGTGATAAATCCTTTTATCCATGCAGCTTCCCAAGCTGCTAATGAGGCGGCTATGTATTCGTATTATGTAGTGGACAATGCTACCTATTCATGATGTAGACATACCCCGATTGTGATCGAGGATCATCTCGATCAGTTTGGAAACTCGCATCCGTGTAACCCTTTACAAATAGTTCCTCTTCATCAGATCCATATATTAGAAACATATCCTTAGTCCTCCAAAGGTATTTCACTATACTTTTAACAGCCATCCAATGGCTATTACTTGGATTCTTCTGATATCTACTTGTCATGCTTAACGCGCATGACACGTCCAGTCTAGTGCATATTATCGCATACATGATGGATCCTATAGCAGACGCATATGGGATGTCCTTCATACGATCTTGCTCATCCTTTGAGCTTGGACATTGAGATGCACTCAATATTTTCCCTCTCTGAATAGGTACTATACCTTTCTTAGAGTTTTCCATCTTGAACCTTTTCAAGACTTTATCAATGTATGCACTTTAGTTTAACCCTATCAACCGCCTTGATCTATCCCTATAGATCTTTATTTCCAAAATATAGGCGACTTCACGGAGATCTTTTATGGAAAAAACAATTTCCAAGCCAGGTTTTAACACCTTCCATGGTTGGAATATCATTTCCAAATAGTAGTATATCATCAACATACAATACTAAGAATGTAATTAGACTCCCACTAGCCCTTTTATACACACAAGTCTTGTCAGCGTTCTTGATGAAACCAAATTCCTTGATCCCTTCATCAAAACATTTATTCCAACTTCTCGATGCTTGTCTCAATCCATAGATTGATCTCTTTAACTTGCATACTTTATTAGGATGATTTGGATGGACAAAACCTTCAGGCTGAACCATATGGACAGTCTCTTCGAGATGTCCATTAAGAAAAGCGGTTTTGACATCCATTTGCCAAATCTCATAGTCATAATGAGTAGTAATGGCAAACAATATCCTGTTAGACTTTAGCACTGCCACAGCCATGAAGGATTCATCATAATCAACCTTTGAGTTTGAGTGAAACCTTTTGCTACAAGTCTTGCCTTGCAAGTATCCAGGTTTCCATGCATATCTGTTTTCTTCTTGAAAACTCACTTGCATCCAACTGGTTTGGAGTTAAGTGAAGGGTCAACCAATTCCTAAACTTGGTTGTCATGCATGGATTGCATCTCTACGTTCATGGCTCCCAGCCACTTGTCACAATCCGAATTGGACATTGCTTCATGGTATGTAGTTGGCTCATCGGAGTCAACCACGTAGCATCCATCTATGAAAAATCCATATCTTTCAGGTGGAATGCTAACTCTACCAGATGTGCGAACGTTTGTGTGTATTGATCAACCTCTTGATCATTATTAACAATCTCCTGTTGATTGCTAGTGTCAACCAAACGTGTATCGGCTTGTGGATCTTGATCCTCATCAAATTCCACTGTTCTATACGTCATTCCTTCCATAAGCAACTTGGCTTCCAAGAACTCTGCCTTTCGAGCAATAAATACCATTTGCTCTGTTGGATCAAAGAAGTAGTATCCTATACAGTCCTTTTGGATATCCAACATATATACACTTAGTGAATCGATTTTCAGGTGGTTTTGGGTGTTGTAGCTTAACATAAGCTTGACAACTCCATACTTCTAAATATGATAGCGATGGAACTCTTCCATGCCATATTTCAAAAGGTGTCGAATTCACTTTCTTGGTTAGGCCATATTAAAAATACGAGCCGCGGAGAGTAGTGTGAAACCCCAAAATGATAGAGGTAGTGAGCTTATAGCCTTTATAGGTCGAACCATATCCAATAGGGTTCGATTTCTCCTTTCAGACACACCATTATGTCATGGTGTTCCAGGAGGAGTAAGTTGTGAGACATTCTTACAACTTCCTAGATGATCCTAAAAGCTTTACTTAGGTATTTTCCTCCTCTATCTAAACGAAGAACTTTGATAGTTATATCGAGTTGATTTTCTACTTCATTCTTGAAGTTTTGAACATTTCAAATACTTCATGTTTATGTGCCATCAAGTACACATAACCAAAGCGACTGTAATCGTCGGTAAAGGTAATGAAGTAACTTTTACCATTCCTTGTCATTGTCTTAAAAGGACCACATACATCCGAATGTATGACTCCTTATAAGTCTTTTGCCCTCTCATTAGTACCAATAAAGGGCGACTTGGTCATCTTTCCTTGTAAACAAGATTCACACTTATCAAATGAACAATTTTCATTTGTTTTCAACAGACCATTCCTTTGAAGTGTTTAAGTCCGATTCTTGTTTATGTAACCAAGATGACAATGCCAAGGATAAGAGTCACTTAAACCTTTTTAAGTCTCTTGGTGCATGATTGGTATAATGTGTTATTATAGGACGAATCATTATGAACCAATTCATAAATACCATCATTTATAAACTTTAAATCATAACCATATCGTTTTACAAAGGAAACTAAAATTATGTTCCTAGTCAAACTAGGAGCATATAACCTGTTTGAAGAACAACATCCAAACCTTTTAAAAGTTTCAAAACATAGTCTCATTTCTTAAAGTGCTTATTTCTTTTGAACCCTTGCAACAGATTGCAAAAGTGAGTTCCACACCCGGTGTTCAATACCCATGTGCTTAAAGAAATAACATTTAAGTCAATATGGATCATGAAAGTTGTGCTTGAGGTTTGCCCAGCATCCCTCTTATTTCTCAACTCAATGAGATAGGTTGGACAATTCCCTTTCCAATGTCCTATCTCACCACACTCCAAGCATGGATCGTTTTCCGTTACCTTAGGCTTCATAAGCTTAGGTTTTGGAGGTTCCGCTTTAATCTTCCCTTCCCCTTTTGCCTTTGATGTGCCCCTTTCATTTGGCAACATTTGCCTTGGGATAGGGAATGGCCTTTCATTGCCTCCCTTATTGATCTTGAGAACAGGTAGAACCTTTCTACCCATTCCTACCTCAGCTATTTGAGCATTGCATGAAGCTCACCAATGCTCTTGTCCCATCCGTTCATATTGTAATTCATTATGAACGTCTCAAACTTTTAGTTAGGCCATTAAGGATCAAATCCATGGCCAACTCCTTTGAGACAGGACAGTTAAGCCTCTCAAGGCGGTCAATTTGGCTTTTCATCTTAAGTACATAAGATGATATCGATTGGGTTTCTTCCATGTGACATGCATGAAGCGCTCGAACCGTTTCGATGCACTCTACCCTAGGTTGTTGAAGGAACAATTCCTTCAATTTGGGTAGTCATGTCATATGTCCCATGATACTTCAAGTCCTTTTGGAGTTTAGGAATCATAGTTCCCAACATGAGACATGATACCTGCATGGAATCCTCAGTATACTGAAGCCAATCGATATAGGCCTCAACATCGTCGGGGTCGGGGTGGTCAGGAATAGGATCGTCAAGGACATTGGCCTTTTGCTCTTGCTTGAGAACAATTCTCAAGTTTCGAGACCAGTCCATAAAGTTCTTATGGTTCAGACGATCCTTCTCAAAATTAGTTCTCAGTGATAGGGTATGAACGGTCGGGGTGGTAGCATTATTGTTTGCGGCCATTCTACAAAATTTACAAAGTTCTTATTAGTATTTCTGAAAAATTTCATTTTAATTATTAACACCCTTTGTGTCTCATAGACAATTAATAATTAAAATCTAGAATCCAACGTTACATTCAAATAATGATTAGGTGACCTTTATCCCATTATTTAAATTAATAAGGTAGTCAACATTTGACAATTGCAACCTTTTGCAACTTCTAGCCTTTATGGGATCGGTTAAACATCTTATATTTGGTCGGCATGTTTAATCCCATCAACACCATTGTACGCCATGCTTCGGTTACCCTATGCACATGGTTTCCAATTCAAGTCGTCCTACTTACACACATGTGTGAGTTACTCATACAAGTGGTTAGGTGACCTTTATCCCACAAATATGTTAAGCCCACCTCAAAACACAAGTTCCCTAAAAGTGGATAGGTGACCTTTATCTCACAAATAGTTCTCAAGTGATTCGAGTATCGTGTAAAAGGATGGTGTTAAACTTGTTCCCAAAGGGATTTTTAGTTTTCATTAATTCTAGTTTTGAAAACTCTATTTACCTTGTATTTGCATGCTTTCAAATACAAGGTACCCTATGGTTTATTTTTAATAAAACCTCTTTTATTAAATTATTAATCCTTTTAATAACCTTTTATTAAGCACTTAATGATTAGAAACTATAAATTTTCAGCTTGTTAAGTTTGCTAATGAGTTTGTTATGCATATCCAAATATCAAACAACAATCATACAACAAACAACCAAACAAGCATAATCATACAAACATATGTGCATAACCATAGCCACTAAGTTGACTACACTTGTTTGCCATCACAAGTGTTGTCGTAAGGTCTTTCCTAAAGGTTGAACACAACACAAAAGATGTGATCTCCAAAGACCCCCACTTGAACTTGCATCCAAATGCTTCAAGTTCATCCCTTGTGTCTTCCTTTTGTGCTTCCTTCCCGAGCATCCTCTTTTACAAAATATATATCCTAATACATATTTTCTAGTAAAAGAAAAATACTCCAAATCTATTTATTACATTGCCAAATGAATAAACCAATTACAACCCAAATAGAAATGCAAAAGAAATTATTACAACCCATAAAGAATGAATACAACCAACATGACAAGATTACAATCAACCAAATCCAAAACACACATGGTCAAGGCTATGTTATGCACTAATATATGTATCCATATACATCATCTCAAGAACCAAAATGAACCCCATTTGACCCTAAATTTTCAGCCAACATAAACCAAGAATTTAGGGTCTTTTGTCCAAACAAAGCACAATCAACCATTTTGATATCTTTCCTTTCAAGATTTAATCATAAGCATGCAAGATATAACCTTGAAAGGTTGGGGTATCATCATATCATCACAAAACAGCCCTAATTTGGTTGTTAAAACCCTATAAAACCAATTTTACAAGGACAAATGAAACTAGTCATACACATATCCGGCTCTAGATGCCAATGTTGGGTTTGTTGGATCTTAACAACGTTGTTTAACCATTTAAACAAGAAAAACGCAGCGGATTAAATGCTTAATTTCATGTTTTATAATCTGAAATTTAAGGATTATTTCATAGTAACAACAAACCCAAGATCATAAGGATCTTTAATATGTGTTTGAACTAGCTATCTTCAAGAAATAATAACCAAATCATAACATACAAACTACCTCTGGTTAAGTGGTTAAAACCGTGGCTGAAACATCATCCAAAAGACTGCTGGAAAATGTGGATAAAGATGTAGATGGAGCTGCTATTTGATGAACAAAACATCAAGAATAGATGTCCTCAAGTGTTCATACCCACAAGCCTTCAACAAACACCCCTTTTGTTAGGATTTGTGCACCAAAAATCGGACCATGGATGCTGAAAATCGAATTTTCAGCAGCTTTTCTTCAAGAAGTTTTGAGAGAAAAAGTGTGTGTGTTCTTGGCCCTTGCATGTGAGAGAGAGAGCTGAATTTTGGAGAGTGTGTTTTGTGTTAATGGGTGTGTGTTTTCGAGAAAACAAAATGACCAAAATTACCCTCAAGGGGGCGGCCACTTCTCTTTCAAAATGGGTTTCCCATTTTAAAACACCCACTAAATTGTTACTAGTTGTATTTTGTATTATTATTATTAGTTATATAGTTTAACCTTTTAAATATATAACTTAAACACACACTCTTATTATTTGATGTTATTTAACAAACTTAAATAACATTACAAATAATGTCCATGAACAAAATATAATTATAAGTTGTTCTTTCTCACATACAATTTATTTTAGAAAACCCATTTTCTAAAATTGGTGCAATGATTTAATTGCATGATCATATCATCAATTAAATACATATTGGTGTTTGCTAAACTTGTTATTGGGTATGACCTGACTTGGATCATGAAGTACTAACCACATCAATATTCTATGTGTCTTGGGCATAAAGAATCCAACATCTTAGTATAATAATTGTAGCAATAATCTGTTGATTGGAGATTTCAATCTTTATAGATGATTATCATTGATGATATTTTTCATACGAGAGAGGTTATACACAATGTATATATTATAGTTTTCAAGTATTAATAATCACACCCTCTTAAATATAAGTTGCTTAATTGTTAGCATATTATAACTATTTCTCATAAACAGGTGTCCATCTGTACCTAGGTTATACATGGAGTCTCATTTTCATCAACTTCAGTAGTAATATTATCTTCCTAAGGATGATATTTATTTTGATAACAGAACTACAATTATTGTTAGAAATTATATTCTGGCATTATTAAATATGCTAATAACAATTTAGGTAAAATAATGTTATTCCATTATATGTACATATTTGTGGTTTTGAAAACGCTAACAAGTCACACGCATTTGTTTGAATACTTTGTATTAATAAACTATACAAACTATACACCAACTATAGTAACATCTTGATCGGTTTTTAGTAACTATTATTTTATACTTATGTCTCGTGTATGAACTAACCACTTTAAAGCAAACAATTATATCCACTGGCGTTCATTTTCATCTTTATAATTTATGTATTTCACAATTAGAGCTCAAACAACACACGTGCAAATAATAATTAAATTTTAACTAAGTGACGTGTGCGATTATACCTTTCACTTGTTCGTGGACTCTAACCCACTCATATTCGTCTCGATCTAATCGCGTTCATGTTCTGTTGACTACTCGTTGCCCAAGTTTGACCCATGCTGCCTAACATTTTGACAAAGGTTAACAGCTTTGACCATGACCCGAGCAACTTCATAATCCCCTAATTGCTTCTATCTCGACATACCATCATCTGTGTCACACGCCATTACAACCAACAATATCATCCTCATTATCGACCACCGTAACCCTATTGAACTACTACCATAACCACCTTTAACCATCGCCAAACAACAGCATCACCATGACTGACGAGCATATCCAAAACCCGCCTGCAACCATATAATCAACCAACATCACAACCGTTATCGAAACAACCACTATAACTACCTCCGTCGCCTTACCGCTACTATCACAGTCATCGTCTTCACCATCACTATCCACCATCGATAACCAGTACCAACACCATCGCATAACCCACCACCATCACTACTGCACCCCTATCGCTGCTGACAGTCAATAACAATCACAAATCGATCATCACAACCACCACAGCCACAATCACGGCAAACAATCAACAACAGCCAACATCAACACCATCGCCGGGCCTCTCTGGTCCAGGGCCGCGAGGTCACCGGGCACCAGCCACCGTGGGCACTCTGCGGAAACCATCGTTTGATCACCACCACCAACATCATCAGCCACAGCTGACACCCCTAACCACAGCCTACACACTTCTATCATCACCACCATCGGCAACCATCACAACAGCCGCCATCCCCCCACCGACATACCTCCACCGTCAGACTCTATCACCACCGCCTCTGACTGGATTTACAGCACCCCCATAGTACCACCACAGCACCACCACCTGAACCCTACCCTCAACATCGCGACCACACCCACGGTCGACCTCCACAACCACGACAACCGTGAACCATAATTACCCCCACCTCCGAACTGACCTGCATCTGACACTTTTGGCTTCTATTCCCGTCGCTAAGTTGCGTTTTGGGAGAAATCAAGGCCACCACCATGATTGAGGTATCAAGGGGAGTCCGGTAAGGTGTGGCACACACCACCACTCGCTGGAGGACGTCACCGGTGGCCGGAAAACCGGCCGGATGTTCTAATTAGGGGGGTTGCGGCTGCCCCTCTCTTCCTCTCTCAAATTTGTTTTCTAAAACCATAAAAGAGAGAAAAAGGTGCTTATATAGTGGGGTTAAGGAAATGGCTTAGTTAACGGGTCAGTTCGTATCACGTTCGGAGCAGTTATCTCGTATTGTTATAAATTTACTTCCCGGTAGTTTCAGTTATACTAAATGTCATAAATATTCCAAGATTATTTATTTGATCATATTTAAAACATGTCAGATAATTAAGCGAGTTCCAACATGTAAATTATCGCGTATTTAATACGTTTAACTTGTTTGAACGTTTTCCTTGAATGAGCGTTGTTATCATTTTGGTATCATAATATATATATAACATTAAGTATTAAGTACTATTTTGCACATTAATTTCCCACGTTGGCTGCGTTAAGATTTATCTGTCCAATATTCGGGTTTGACCTTATTCTAGATCGATACACGTCACGGTTGCGTTTCGGAACGCGTTTATTCCGGACAACGTATCGCTCACCCAATTAATATGTTATGATAATAAACAATGATTAGGTGAATATTCACGGAGTTACGAGACTCGGTTGTCATAACAGACGTCAGTTAAATGCCGGTGAAAACCGGTATTCGCGTTTCACTTACGTATTTCCGTTGCTTATGCATGTTTGATGAAAAATCTTTTAGCAAGAAAGCATTATTTTATTATATTAGTTAAGATTAACAATTATTTAGTTTGGATGACAAGCCATTATAAGAATTTATGATGGAATACAGACGTATTACGCGTTAAATTGCCCGATTTTACCCGGTATGGGTTTTGAATCTGTTTTTAGTTTGAATCTTTCCTTGGTTATTTCAAATCACATAATAACTCTTTTTTCATGGTTTCTCATTTAACTAGTTTGGCAACGTGTATTTGGGTCTTAAATGGGCCTTGTTTATAAGTTCGGGCCCTTATTGGGCTTATTGGGCCCAAAAGGCTAGTTTCGTAATATGTTGAGTTTTATAATATGTTGAGGTTTCCAATTGGGCATATTGGGCCCAAAAGGCTAGTTTCGTAATAACGTCCAACTTAATTCGGACCTTTATTGAGTTTTATAATATGTTGAGGTTTCCAATTAGGCATATTTTAGAGGTGTTACATTCTCCCCTCCTTTAAGAAATTTCGTCCTCAAAATTTTAGTATCGCTCACGTTGTTTCCTGAGTGTGATACACTCAATGCATGAGTCTTAAGAATTTAAAGCTATTCAGCTGAGCATTCCAGGACGAAAGTTGTCGATTATGTATCAAATAACTGGGTTTGATTTAGATTCAAGTAACTATCCCTGTGTTAGAACATGCTTGACAAAACTAGTGAGTTGTTTCCTGTATAGATTTTTGGCTTCACAATCAGATCATTTAACAATTGTACAAAATTAACAAGAAGAGATTCTCCACTGTGGTTCAATGCACAATCCTACTAGGTAGATCTAGCAAGGAGACGATTCCTAAACTCCCCACGGTGTTACCGCCCTCACTGAGAATCTTAAGAACGATAGAAAAGAAGAGGATATTAGCGTGAATGCCTTTAATTAGACAGGATAGTCATGATACAATAGATTAAAGGTTTCAAATCAAGAAGGATTTCGGTTTTCCCCACGAGTACAGATTAATATCTAGGCATCGCACAGTCATTTCTATGAAGCTAAAACTAAGAAGTTTTCATGATTGCTTAAGAATAGAGAGATTAGGTCATACACAAAGGTCTTCAACATTCAAAGCCTCCTTTTTAGTTCTCAACTTCTCCCGAAAGATTTCTTCGATCTGTTCCTTTATTTCTTCTTAAGGGGTTAAGTCCTTTCTTCCACTACATGCTTCTCCTAGTATGCTTCCTTTTCCGGAACGGTTCTGTATATCAAAACCTCAGTCTTCGAGTAGATCCGTTCATCTTATCTGACGCATGACAAGAGTTTCCCGATATGGGATGTGCTATATATATATTAATGTGAACTGACGCTGGTAGAATCACAAGTTCGAAATGTAAGACGGGTGAAGGCAAAAGAAGAAAAGCCTAACTGTAGGCTATCCGCATCCATCAATGTGGTTAAGCCGAGAAAAATGTGGTCAGGACTTGTTCTCTCGCATTAGGGAATACAGATGTCTTAGGACAATGCGAATGATGGCCTCCTATCCGCATGTGTTAATGCCGTTGACATTACCGATCGTCGATCACCCTATTGTACTTGATCTAGTATTCTGATGTGTAGTTGGTAGTGTAGTACCAATAATGTATCCAAATGCATATTTTATTTTGCAAAAGTCGCGCCCCATAGTTCCAGTTCAAGTATAATGTAACTCTCCATATATTTTCCTAGCTTCATCGGGCGACTAGAAAATTGTCTTGTACTGTTGCATCAACACACATCTGAAACTTTCTTATTCGTGCCCAAACGAATTCCCCATTTTCCTAAGGATAACGATGCCAGTCGTATATCTACACGAGTGAAGTTTTTATCAAATCCTTTACCAATTCCGTTTAACCCTAATCATGGGCGCATCTCAACGGGGTTTTTAGTACTCCCCAGACTTAGATGGCCCTAGCTTTTAGCAATTACAGGACAGCATACATGCTTACGTACGGCTTACAAATCCTATCCATGAGGCTCATGAATACCGTGAAATGTGTAGGTCCTCCCACGCGGTCTTGACTATAACCTTCGTACTTGCCATATCTTGTTTTAACTGCTATGTTTGTAATGTTGTTTTCCTTATATTCATGGCTGATAGCAATTAAGATGTATGTAGCATCTTGCAATTGATTATGCAGGTTAACATCTCTAGGAAAAGGGTATCACTTATCCTTGGTGACTTTATTTAGCTCTTAATAGTCTATCAATACTTGGAGCATTCTATTTTCCTTCCACAAAGAGTATTAAGTTTCCTCAAGCCGACATACCAGGTCTTATGGACTGTTTATCTAACAGCTATCGAATTTGCTTTCCTTCCACCAGCTCCTTACTATAAGTTTCAAGTCCAGCACCTCCATACATATATTACTTCTATTTTCCGACTCAATTTCCTTAAGAGCAACCTCAACTGTTGTCTTAATAGTGCTTCCCATTGAAGGTTCCCACTAATTCCTTCATAGTGCTTCCCATCGAAGGTCAACCTTCTAGATGACCTCTTCCTCGGTCCATATTCTTAAAGGTAACTGTGCCCTGTAGAAGGTCCAGCCGTGAAGCAAGTAATTCTACTTAGATTCTAGTTCCTTATAAGCATATCGATTGTTTCAACGAGATATGGGAGTAGGACTTTTGCTCGGATTTCTGACGGTACGGAGCGTTCTAGGGTAAGGTATTAGAGAATCACTTTAGGAGAGGTTTAAAATTTAAAGAGGAATAACACCAACGCTTACGATCGGGGATGATTATGCAAGTTTTCTTTATCTACAATCTGGTGCTTGTTTATCACTTCGTTGTAGTTGGATCTTAAGTGATTTAACACATGAGATTTCTTGTAGCTGATCTTCTATGCTTCTTAATACATATTTTGGAGCAATACCATCCTTTAAGTTCAACCATGAGTCTTCCCCATGTATTCTTCATTATCATCGATCGTATCGATTCGAACCAGTTTAGGACTAATCAAGGTGTTCGCTAGCATGAGGGGGTTAACTACCACTCTAATAACCTATCATAAAGCTTTGAGATCGTATTCCAGCTTCATGACCTTCACTCTCGGATCACGAACTTATCACCCAAAGAGATCTCGAGTTAGGGATGACTTACAAGGTTTAAAGTTGTCTGTATCAGCCATCACGTGTTTCCAAAGATGAGGGTCGTGATAGTGGGTTTAGGGTGTGTAGCACCACTCATTAGACCATGAATTTGGTGGAAAATAAATCTTGAGCATAGGGTGAGTGACAACCGGGAATTCCCAGAAGTTGTACATTCATATTTTTGTTTTGAAAGCTCGAAGGTCAGTTTTCTCGGCAAATATCCCTAGCACTTGAGCCTTTATTTCTATGGAATCAGGATTTTAGAATGAGGTTTCACCTCCTACTTATTCTGGCACTCAGAAGTTTATCAACGACACGGCCAGTTCAAAGCATGGTCAAAATAATTCAACTTATGTTGCAGGTAAAGATTGTTAGTAGGTAACTAACGGTTCATTGATGATGAAGGATTTTACAAACACCTGGTACCTCGAAAGGTGATTGTTAATCATTATCGGAGCTGAAAATTAAGAATTTTCTTTCAGATTAAGTGGTTCTACGACGTCGAATAGGTATTAAGTAATCAGTTATCAAAGACTTTAAGAAATTGATAGAGGAATTCCAGAGTTCAGAATGTCCTATGAAGCGCGGGCTAATAAGGAAGAAAGAAGTGACAAGTCTTCTATGTCATTGACCACATGACGTACTTCTCGACAATCCATTACTCCAATTTATTCTCGGTTGTAGAGTTTGTGTTAGGGAGTCTTTTACGATACCGAGAAAGTTGAAACGAATTCTGTAATAGGTATAAAGAAATCATTGGGCATCACAAAAAGAATGAACAATATTGCTAAAGTACACGCATAACTTAGGTGGAGTACTGTACACTCAGCGTGAGACTGCTTGAACTTGAGAAGGAACATTTGATGATATTTTGAGTCAGATAATTGCATCATTATAACCCAATAGGGTAGCAGAACAAAAGAGAAGAGAAGAAGAAGAAAAGGAATAGTTACTACAACATCGTCCTTGGCAGCTCTTCAAGTGTCAAATGGTTTCGCCCAGTTATGAAAGTTTTAAATATATAATCGTTGAGTATATACCGAATATTTGTGTTTAATCTTGCATTTATTGGTTCTTTAAGTGTTATACCTTGATATTAGTTTACATGACAGGGCCCACCAGAATTCAAGTGTACCTGTAAATTCACCATTACGTGTGCACCCGTAATCGTCAATTTACCTTACACTATCATTCTAGTTATTCCCATCATAAGTTCTGATTTTTTATAATTAGGTCTTTGAGTTACAATTCTCATTTGGTCATCATCTGCAATTAAGCACACTTAGATTCTAATTGTGCTAACAATCTTGCTAACCCAACAATTGTGTCAAAGTACAGTTTCAATAAATCAAGCAATAAATGAGCATTCAGGTACATACTCTTCTAGGGAGCAGATCAAACAAAAAGGCATCATGGTTACTATCCTATCACTGCATTCCAACAAGCATCATCATACGAATGAAGCATATAAGCAAGTATCATCATTCCAGCAAGTATCATTATAGTAGTTGTCTCATGTAACGACACAAGTCGTATCAAGTGTATAGCTAACAACAGTTGTTTCATATAGTGACAAAAGTCAGCTGTGCAATCAGATAAGTATATCTCCAAGATTTAAGTCCCAATATATATGCACACTTTTGGTTTCTATCATTCTTAGTACTCGATGTTCAGTGGCCCTAATAGTCCACTCCAGAAGGTTCCATACCTTCCTGGTTTACTTGGGTGCACCTATCGTAGGTAATACCCTAATGTATCAAGGTTTCTTATAGGGTAGAGAATTCTTAATGGGATATATGTAATCCTTAAGGTATACAAGTTAAAGATGGGAGTTCATAAGGGAACCTATTCTTGCTGCAAACTTTGGATCACTGGATCATGGAAACCACCTACTAGGCTGGTCGTATTTATGGTTACAGCTTAGGTATTGCAAAGCAAACACACATTTCTACACCCTGGTTCAACAAAGCTCGGAAGAGTTATCTTACTGAGGTGGTCCTATGAGGTTCATATGGTTGTAGTTTAGGTCTCGCGAAGTAGACCTACTTCTCTACAACCTGTGGCTCTTATACCAATCTGTCACACCCCGGGCCCAGAGAGGCGGGACGTAACGATCAGTAAACAACGACCAAAATCCAGCGGAAACTAAATGGTTTATTACAATACAAATCACAATATTTACTTTATAATATTGGCTTTGTTTCAATTCACAAGGTGCCTCAATCTACAATCTATAGGTATCATGATCAATCTCTTGGTTAATATTTCTTGAGGCTTCAATAACTAAGGCTTCTAGGCTCAACTTTTGTCTTCAACATCTACCCTTGCGGGAGCCACTGTCTTCAACCCCTCGGGATCTCAGTGGGGTACCTCCCTGTAGCGGGAGCCACTGTGTGTGGGGTTTCCCCAAATAGATATATCCACATAAAACAAGCGGTTCATAAAAGAATTAATGATTGTGATACAAGTATCATCATGTATCAACATTACCACAACATATAGCATCATAATATAGCACAAAAATAGTTTAACTTAAATAGAGCATGCTTCATCCCAAAACAGTAGTAAAAATGGGAATGCTTGAACTCACCTGGTATCCATATAAATTCTGAGCTCGATAAAGAAAAGTGAAGGTCACCAACAAAGCAATCATAATTAGGACATATGAGATTCATGTTTAGAATTAGCACGAGCTATTACATTCGTGAGGTTGAGCTCTTTAGTTAACTTAAAGTTAACGAATAGTATCATTGTTGTATCTTAGCTTTTCGTACAAGTATTAGTTGTAACGTGCTAATTGGTGCATATTAGATTAGTCAATGTTCTTATCCGAGTAATGATTCTTACTACAATAATTGTTGCAATAATCTGTTGATTTAGAGATTTCAATCTTTATAGATGATTATCATTGATGACATTTTTCATACGAGAGAGGGTTATACACAATGTATATATTATAGTTTTCAAGTATTAATAATCACACCCTCTTAAATATAAGTTGCTTAATTGTTAGCATATTATAACTATTTCTCATAAACAGGAGTCCATCTGTACCTAGGTTATACATGGAGTCTCATTTTCATCAACTTCAGTAGTAATATTATCTTCTCAAGGATGATATTTATTTTGATAACAGATCTACAATTATTGTTAGAAATTATATTCTGGCATTATTAAATATGCTAATAACAATTTAAGTAAAATAATGTTATTCCATTATATGTACATATTTGTGGGTTTGAAAACGCTAACAAGTCACACGCATTTGTTTGAATACTTTGTATTAATAAACTATACACCAACTATAGTAACATCTTGATTGGTTTTTAGTAACTATTATTTTATACTTATGTATCGTGTATGAACTAACCATTTTAAAGCAAACAATTATATCCATTGGCGTTCATTTTCATCTTTATAATTTATGTATTTCACAATTAGAGCTCAAACAACACACGTGCAAATTATAATTAAATTTTAATTAAGTGACGTGTGCGATTATACCTTTCACTCGTTCATGGACTCTAACCCACTTGTATTCGTCTCGATCTAATCACGTTCATGTTCTGTTGAATGCTCGTTGACCAAGTTTGACCCTTGATGCCTAACATTTTGACAAAGGTTAACAGCTTTGACCATGACCCAAGAAACTTCATAATCCCCTAATTGCTTCTATCTCGATATACCATCATCTTTATCACACGCCATTACAACCAACAATATCATCCTCATTATCGACCACCGTAACCCTATTGAACCACTACCATAACCACCTTTAACCATCGCCAAACAACAGCATCACCACGACTGACGAGCATATCCAAAACCCGCCTGCAACCATATAATCAACCAACATCACAACCGTTATCGAAACAACCACTATAACTACCACCGTCGCCTTACCGCTACTATCACAGTCATCGTCTTCACCATCACCATCCACCATCGATAACCAGCACCAACACCATCGCACAACCCACCACCATCACTACTGTACCCCTATCGCTGCCCTAAACCGATACTACTCTCGCCATCGGCCGACACCACCACCACCTAAGCCGACAGTCAATAACAATCACAAATCGATCATCACAACCGCCACAGCCACAATCACGGTAAACAATCAACAACAGGCAACATCAACACCTTCACCGGGCCTCTGTGGTCCAGGGCCGTGAGGTCACCGGGCACCAGCCACCGTGGGCAGTCGTCGGAAACCATCGTTCGATCACCACCACCAACATCATCAGCCGCAGCTGACAACCCTAACCACAGCCCACACACTGTTATCATCACCACCATCGACAACCATCATAACAGCCGCCATCCCCCCACCGACATACCTCCACCGTCGGACCCTATCACCACCGCCTCTGACCGGATTTACAGCACCGCCATAGCACCACCACAGCACCGCCACCTGAACCTTACCATCAACATCGCGACCACACCCACGGTCGACCCCCACAACCACGACAACAGTGAACCATCATTACCCCCACCGCCGAACCGACCTGTATCCGACACTTTTGGCTTCGATTCCCGTCGCTAAGTTGCGTTTTGGGAGAAATCAAGTCCACCACCATGATCGAGGTATCGAGGGGAGTCTGGTAAGGTGTGTCACGCACCACCACTCGCCGGAGGGGGGGGGTTTGCGGCTGCCCCTCTCTTCCACTCTCAAATTTGTTTTCTAAAACCCTAAAATAGAGAAAAAGGTGCTTATATAGTGGGGTTAAGGAAATGGCTTAGTTAACGGGTCAGTTCGTATGACGTTCGGAGCAGTTATCTCATATTGTTATAAATTACTTCCCGGTAGTTTCAGTTATACTAAATGTCATAAATATTCCAAGATTATTTATTTGATCATATTTAAAACATGTCAGATAATTAAACGAGTTCCAACATGTAAATTACCGCGTATTTAATACGTTTAACTTGTTTGAACGTTTTCCTCGAATGAGCGTTGTTATCATTTTGGTATCATAATATATATAACATTAACTATTAAGTACTATTTTGCACATTAATTTCCCACGTTGGCCGCGTTAAAACTTTATCTGTCCAATTTTCGGGTTTGACCTTATTCCAGATCGATACACGTCACGGTTGCGTTTCGGAACGCGTTTATTCCGGACAACGTATCACTCACCGATTTAATATGTTATGATAATAAACAATGATTAGGTGAATATTCATGGAGTTATGAGGCTCGGTTGTCATAACAGACGTCAGTTAAATGCCGGTGAAAGCCGGTATTCGCGTTTCACTTACATATTTCCTTTGCTTATGCATGTTTGATGAAAAATCTTTTAGCAAGCATTATTTTTTATATTAGTTAAGATTAACAATGATTTAGTTTTGATGACAAGCCATTATAAGAATTTCTGATGGAATTCAGACGTAGTACGCGTTAAATTGCCCGATTTTACCCGGTATGGGTTCTGAATCTGTTTTTAGTTTGGATCTTTCCGTGGTCATTTCAAATCACATAATAACTCATTATTTCATGGTTTCTCATTTAACTAGTTTGTCAACGTGTATTTGGGACTAAAATGGGCCTTATTTATAAGTTCGGGCCCTTATTGGGCTTATTGGGCCCAAAAGGCTAGTTTCGTTTTGCAAGATTTCTTTCATACGTCCAACTTAATTCGGACCTTTATTGAGTTTTATAATATGTTGAGGTTTCCAATTGGGCATATTTTAGAGGTGTTACACTACAAAAGATACAACGTTTGGATTCGGCAAGTCTAAAGTCACCTGTTTCAACTGCGGTGAAAAAGGTCATTTCAAGCGGGAGTGTGTCAAACCAAAGAAGACAAGCAACGACAACCCGTTTTCATCATTTAACCGGTAGCTCAGGGTGACGAAGGACAAGACTGGTCCTTCCGTTTCTTATCTGATGGTGAGGCTAACATTGCATTAGTTGAAGATCTGAACAAAGACTCAACAAGTGAGGGGAAGAACTCAGTTGAGATTGAAACTGCTGATATGGATGAGACTTTGGCTACTGTGGATCAACTAGTGGAGGATGAATTAATTGAAGTGTCTACAGCACACCAGGAACCCCAGGCTGCTTTCGTGACTGGCACATCTACATCTGCATAGGTAGAATCAAAAGATGATGTCTTTAATAAACATGCATGTGTTGAATGTGATAAGTTTAGATAAAGCATTGATCTGAAATTTGCTAGGTTATTAGAACATAATGATAACTTAGTAAATGACTTAAAACTGTGCACTGAAGCAAATCGTATATTAAAGCTAAATGAAAGCAGTTTTAAGAAGAAAATTGAATTGTTAAGAAAACAATTAAAAGAGACTGAAGTTGTTGCTTTAAACCAAGAAAATGATATAAAGTTTTACTTAAAAACAATAAAGGAAACTAAAAAGGAAAGAGCTGTTTTACAAGTTGAAAATGAATCCTTAAAGTAAAAACTATATAGTTTAGCTAGTTCCTCTCATATTTTGAAAAACTTGGTTAAAAAAAGAAACAACACGGAAGGGCAGCTGAACACCAAACAGAGACCTGTTAATAATAATCCCATCAAGGACCATATGGTGACTACTCCTCCGGTCAGTGATCCGGACAATGCAGTTAAACATGCTCCTCAGGTCACTGATCAGAAGACATCAACTTCAGGCACAACGGATAAAACCATTATTGAGAACAGGGTGGAAGAGAATGTTCAAGCATCTCTTGGGTTGGGTTCGAAAACTACTGTCACACAACTCAAGATTTCAAAAACCACTCAGTCAAAACCGATTAAGCAAGATAACAATCTTCTTCAAAGACAAAGTAATCATAATGTTAAACAAGTAAAATTTGTCAAAGAAGGTGAAAATCAAAAGGTTGAGACCAAAAAGCCCATACCTGTAGTGTGCTCCCCACCCCACAAGAGATCTCCTAGTCCTGTTGAGAGGAGATCATGCTATACTTGTAGACAAAGAGGTCACATCTCTTCGAACTGTCCTCGCTATCAGACACCTAGGATTAAAGTTGAACTAGATAAAGATGTTAACTTGTTTTCTTCAAAACAGAGATCTAAAACTCTGGTTAGATCTAAAACTCCTGTTATGTCTAAAACACATTCTAGGTCTTTTACCCCTCCCAAACACCACAGACTACAAAGACAAGTCACTGGCAAGTCTGTGATGCCTGAGGTGAAACCTATTTTTGAAAACAAACCTAAAGTTCAAATAGTAAATCAGTCATCGGTTTACCACAAACAATCCTTACACAAGGATGGTCTATGGAAAGCTAAATCCTCTGATGTGTCTACTAGTGTTGATAAGCTGAAGGATGAGGTCTCTCCAACTGCTAAAGGTCAGTGGGTTGAGTTTGTGATGTGTGATGCCTCTAGGAAACCCAAGCCAGTCAAGGCTTGGGTCCCCCTCCCTAACTAATTATTTTCTATTATGTGCAGGTTGTCCGCTATAGTGCTTCTACCAACACATGGATAGTAGATAGCGGGGCATCTAGCCACATGACGGGAAATTAGTCTCTCCTTTACAATGTCAAACAAATTAAAGGGGGACACGTTTCTTTTGCTGGAAACAAAGGAGGATATATTAACGTACAAGGAGAAGTAGGTAATGGCTAGGTAAAATTTGATAAAGTGAATTATGTTCAACAATTGGAAAACAATTTGCTTTCAGTTTCTCAGATATGTGACAAGGGCTTCAAAGTGATGTTTGACAATCGGAAGTGATACATTCTTAAGAAGGAGACGGAGATTCCTGAGGAGTAGGTCTTAATGTCGGCATCCAGGTACAACGATTTGTACGTCTTGGACATGTCAAATGCTTCTACTACCGAGTCTACTGTTCAGTGCTTTTTATCTAAAGCAACAGAGAAGGAGTCCATCTAATGGCACAAGAGACTGGGACACATAAATCACAGGAAGATGAATCAGCTGATTCCTAACAACTTAGTTGAGGGAGTTACTGTAAAGAACTTCAAACTTCCTGATTTTTGTGTCTCATGCAAGAAGGGAAAGCAGACCAGGAAATCTCACAAGACCAAGCATGTTAATTCTATCGAGAAGCCACTGGAGCTAATGCATATGGATCTATTCGGTCCTGTAAGCACGAAGAGTATCACAGGAGACTGGTACTGCTTTGTCGTCACAGATTACTAATCACGTTTCTCCTGGGTGATGATTCTGAAAGCTATGTCAGAAACCTTTGAGTCGTTCAAGGTGCTCATCACTACACTGGAGTCTCTCTACAAGCAGAAGGTTAGAAAGGTTCATTCAGATAATGGAATTGAATTCAAGAATCAGTGGATGGATGCTTTCTGCAAGGAAAAGGGAATTGTTCATAAGTTCACCTCTGCATACACGCCACAGATGAATGGAGTTACTGAGCGGAAGAATAGGAGCTTGATCGAGACAGCAAGGACTATGTTGGCAGATTCAAAGCTGCCAGTACAGTTCTGGAATGAAGCTTTTGCCAATGCAAGCTACACACTTAATCGTGTGTTAGTAGTCAAGCGGCATGGGAAGACGTGCTATAAGTTGCTTCAGAAGCGCAAACCTAACCTGGAGTATCTGGAACCTTTCGGAGCTCCATGCACGTTACTAAAGAAAACTCCGGAGGGCAAGTTCAGTGAAAAAGCAGATCAGGGGATCTTTCTTGGATACAACATACCAGACAAACGAGTTTACAACAACTCAACAGGTCAGGTAGAAGTATGGTGTAATGTCGACGTGCAAACACGATTCACCATTCCCCCTGCTGGAAAAGGTCCGTCGTCATTCTTCGACTACGACGGCTTTTTCAAATCATTCAACCTTCCTTAGCTAGATTCAGATGAAGAGATTGCTGCTCAGATGATGCACGATGTCCTAAATACAACGAATTTGGATACCAGCAATGTGACACCGGCTAGTGGTGCCTCGGGATCTTCAACAGCTGCTCAGGACGAGAGTGATGAGTCATCAGATGATGAAGAAGCAGCTGAGACAGGCATTGAGCATAATGTTAATCAAAAATGAAGATCATCAGCTGCCGAACATGCATCAGGGAATTAGGATACTGAACCTACTATCACAAATCTGGATACTGAAGTTGGTGTTCCTACGACACCTGTGACTAGGATCAGTGTGAATCATCCGTCGGAGGCTATCATTGGGGATCTTCACTCCGACGTGCAGACGAGAAATCAGTTATATTCTGCTGATTACGCTGCAATTATGGAAAAGGGCTACGTGAATGACGGGGCTTTCAAATGTTTTGTTTATCAAGTCGAGCCTAAACACGTAAGCGATGCCCTGAAGGTTGAGGCATGGGTCAATGCTATGCAAGAAGAGCTGCTATATTTCAAGAAGCTTGGAGTGTGGACACTCGTTGATATGCCCAAAGGAGTTAAAGTGATTGGCACTAAGTGGGTGCTACGCTGCAAGAAGGATGACCAAGGTGTTGTTATCAGAAACAAGGCACGTTTGGTTGTTCAAGGCTTCAGACAAGTCGAGGGGGTCGACTATAATGAAGTGTTTGCACCCGTGGCTAGAATGGAAGCAATCCGTATCTTCATAGCCTACGCATCTTACATGAAGATCAAAGTCTATCAACTAGATGTAAAGAGTGCATTCCATCATGGGGAAATCCGTGAAGAAGTCTACGTTTGTCAACCCGAAGGATTCGAGGATCCTTATCGTCGGGACAGAGTCTACAAGTTGGACAGGGCTCTGTACGGGCTACATCAGGCTCCTCGAGCCTGGTATGAAAAGCTATCCACCCACCTACTGAAACACGGGTTTCGTAGGGGTGTGATTGACTGCAAGTTGTTTATCAAAGAGAGAGACGGATATTTACTGATGGTACAAATTTATGTCGATGACATTATCTTCGGTTCACGAAATGAAGATCTATGTAAAGAATTTGAATCTGTGATGAAGGTAGAATTTGAAATGAGTGCCATGGGAGAAATGAAGTTCTTCCAAGGGTTACAGGTGGATCAAACACCTACCGGTATTTTTCTGCATCAGACTAAGTATGTCTGAGACATTCTTAGTCAATTTGATATGGAAAATGTCACTGCTGCCGGTACCCCACTCGCCACAAATCATGATGTGGCACCTAATGAGAATGGGGATTTGGTGGATGCCATTATGTATCATGAGATGATCGGATCTCTCATGTATCTCACTGCCTCGTGTCCAGATATCATGTATGCCACGTGTCTATGCTCCAGATATTAAGCCAAACCAAAAGTTAATCATCTAATAGGGGTGAAAAGGATTTTTCGTTATCTGAAGGGTACTCCAACACTGGGGTTGTGGTATCCTCATGATGATGACTTTTAGCTAACGGCGTATAGTGATTCAGACTACGGCGGCTGCAAGATGAACTTCAAGTCTACATCAGCAGGGTGTCAGTTCTTTGGAAGGCGTTTAGTCACCTGGCAATGCAAGAAGCAGACCTCGATTGCCTTATCAACCTATGAAGCTGAATACGTTGCTGCTGCAAGTTGCTGCTCTTAGATCATCTGGATCCAACAGCAAATGCGGGACTACGGTTTGCAATTTTCTAACACCCCTATATATGTTGATAACTCAGCTGCCATAGCCGTAACTAAAAATATAGTTCAACACCCTAAAACAAAACACATCGGCATAAATTATCATTTCATACACGATTGCTATGAAAAACAATTAATTGATGTGGTTAACGGATTTTCAACGCGCCGACCTCTACACCAAACCGTTTGATAAACCCAGATTTTTCTATCTGTTAGAGGTCAACGGCGTGAAAAAGAAAAGTGACATTATTTCAGAAGACACAGATGATTAGTCCGACACTTGTTCAGTTTTTCATTTTTATTTTATTTTTAATTTTATTTGTTTTAATTTCCTTGTCTTATAAAAAATCCAAAAACACAAAAAGATTTTTTGTTTTAGAATTTTAGGGGGAGATTAGTTTACCTTCGGTATTTATTTACTTAAAAAAAGGGGGAGGGCAGATAAGCTAAAAAGTAAAAACAAGAAAGATAAGAATATCATTCAACACAATGGAAAGTGATAGTACACAGGCGTCAAGTTACTTGGAACACAAAGCGAGGGATGAACAAAAATCTAGAGCTCTAATCACTGACATGAGTAAAGCCAAAGCAACAGTCCTAGAAAAAAAAGAAGTAGCGGGAAATGGTTTTTCTTTATCCATGGGCAATGAGTTTAGATGTATTAGGTGTATCAGTATTATTTTCAATTTTTGCAATTTTAGTTTAATTAAATCACAGAAAATTATTAGTCAGAGAATTCTATGCCTAACAAATTGAAAAATGATAGTACGCTTGTCTGTAACTGTAATTATACGGAGAAAGTCGATCTAGGGAGGTGCTAGTTCATTATACGATGTGTCGGTAGATTCAACACAATAGACTAGTAGACATCATTGGTGAACTCTATTTAAAATAATCTGTTCAACCGACTGTGGGTTCCCATCTTATCACTGGTTAACACAATTAGTTATTTCCAATAAGGGATGACGAGCAAATTAACGCCAATAAAAGTGTGCGGATGACCACAAAAAGAGCAAAGCACGAAAAAATGAAAATAAACGCAATCAAGCTGATAACCTATGTTGTTGGTGCGTTATGTGCAAAAGAAAAATTTAAAGATACTCTAACAAGAAGATAGGTTGTGTGCCTTTCTGCTGTGCGATGGCACTGACCTGAGGATAAGCATAACCTTGATATTCTAGAATTCATTGTTGTTTGCCGCCTCTCTGCTGTGCGATGGCACTGACCTGAGGCTTGGCTTCTCGTTGAAAGATCTATGAATAGTCTCTTCTTGTCAAAATACCCATAGACCGCTCAAAAGTCTCCTGAGGAATGTTGATTACCATATAAGCTTGAGATCCACAAATGTTGGTTGAAATAATATAACCTAATACATCACCAATATGTGTCAAAAGCCTGTGTATGGATTTAAGTGGACAAGTATACTGACAATCGTCGTGGATGCACCGCTTGATGTTCAAAATCAATGTGTGTTACATATCAGATCAAGCATGATTCCCAGTTAGAACTAAGAAGTCTTAGATGAATGAGAAACTGTGATATGTAAATATGTTAGTTTCCATTTCAATAAATATATAAAAGTTTCAAGTAATTGAGTTTATGCCTGTCTAATTCCATATGAATCTGTCTTAGAAATGATTTTAATGCTAATAGGCTTTTCTACCGAACCCTAACAAAATCACAAAAACATGTTTATTTTGCTACTTAGTTTAGTCTTTCAAGTTATTTGTAAAGTGTGTCAGTGTTGGACTGTGCTATGTTATTCATTGCTGTGAATGTCACAAAATGAACTTAACGTTAATCATAAATCAATTGTTTCTGAAAAGGTATAAGGATCATGTCTGAGATGATCAGGTGGATAAATGAATCATGTCTGAGATGATCAGGTGGATAAATGGATCATGTCTGAGATGATCAAGTGGATAAATGGATCACATCTGAGGTGATCAATATGTTTTTAATCTTAAATTGGTCATGTATGAGATGATCAAATGATCAAAATGTTAGGGACTAAGTGTCAATGGGTCAAAAAGGGAAAATTTAACAAGTATGACCCATTCGCATGACTGGACCACGAATATGTACCAGTCGTATGATTGGATCATACGAATGAACCCATTCGCACGACTAAACCATGAGTATGGGTATGTCGTATGAATGGACCACAAGAATGAGCCCAATCACATGATTGGAGGTGACCGACTGTGACAGTCGCACGAATGATCCTCAATCGTATGATTGGAGATGACCGAATGAGCGAGTCGTACGACTGAAGCTCAGTCGGACGAATCAATCGTGCGACTAGGTTTGGTCACACGACTGAAGGTTGCCCTAGTATAAATTGAGGGGGAGTCAGTCTCATTCACTGAAATCGCCCCTCAGACGCACGATACACACACATACTGCCGAAATTTCGTTTGATCTGCTTAGACCTGTTTTTGACATTCTCTGACATTTGATTCTATTCCATAGGTACTGAGAGACATCATTTGACTGATTAATCGGTTACTACAACGTTAACATGACCGAAACATTGACCTAACTTAAAACCGAACCAAATATGACAAGTAAACCACTAAAACTAAACTTTTTGAACAACTTAAAGATATTAGGGTTTCAGTCGGTCATATCCGAAACAAATGAGCCAATCCTCAACATTTAACATCAAGTATTGCTCAAAAATCAAATTTGAATGAACAAACAGTCGGACATGCGATTGGACACACTGATGAATTTCAATCGCACGACTGAGCGAGGCAAATGGCTGAGTCGCACGACTGAGATGGACGAATGGTTCACTCGCACGACTGAACCATGCGTCTGAGCTCAATCGCACGACTGAGGTAAACGCATGTGAGAACATACGACTAAGTCCTGTCGCATGACTCAATCGTACGTATGAGCTCAATCGCACGACTAGTTCTCAGTCGTCTAGCTCAGTCGCACGACTAGATTCAATCGCTCAGTTCAGTCGCACGACTGAACAAAATTTTAAAGTTCATGAAACAAGTTTACTATTCTTTGACATGTACTAATGTTTATTTACTTTGTGTCACAGATGGCTAGTCGGTGGCCGATGAGCTCTAAGCACAACATATGTGCTTATCTCGATCTCTCTTCCCGCAATGCTGCGGAGTTTGTTGGCATCATCACATTCTTACGACGCTCGAGGATTTTCAGAGCAATCTCTACGCCATGCACACCATACAGATCCATAAAGCAGGCATTTTAGGAAGGCGCTGCTGTAGATAGGTCCACCGAGCCCCATACTATCAGGAGCTCTATATTCGGGGAGGCCATCCAGATTACAGAGGAGGATATCAGGATAGTTCTAGAGTTAGGGGATGATTCTGAGTGTCCCACCCGATTACATCCCCTCATTGTTCGTAGATACTTTATGAGGGCTAAGTATTCTGGGGACATTAATGCAAGTATGCTCAACAAGAGCAACTTGTGCCCCCTGTTCAAATACTTAGCCCATGTACTTCTGAGATGCATCGCATCTAGGAAGGGTGGATTCGATGAGCTCTCAGACTAGATGCAGAATGCATACGCTGCTCTGGTGCTGAATCATCCATTCAGCTTCTCCAGGATGATCTTCACCTGTACGGTGGAGAACATCGAAGCGAAGGGGAAGGAAAGCTTCTGTATGTATCCACGGTTTATACAGATGATCATTGATCAGAAGCTCCCCTCGCTGCTGAAGGGGAAAGAGGATGCTATTGTCCTGGAGGTCATGGACGGCACTACGCTGGGACGGATGAGGGTATACCGGGGGAAGCAGGTGAAGCCCCCGGTAAGGAGATTATTTGGGCATCTGGCCCATGAGGACTACGTGGCGCCATCGAAGAGGAAGTGGCGCCATGACGATAGTGATTCTGATATAGAGCCGATAGTTGTTCCCGATGATGATTCAGATGATGGTGATAGTGGTGATGGTAGAGGTACAGGTCCGTCGTCAACTCAGACCACTACTGCTCATGTTACATCTCCACCATCTCCACACGGTGATCTACAGACAGCTGGTTTCCATCAGGACTTCCAACCCGACGAGGAAGAAGAGTCTCATGAGGAACCATTGACCAGGACGGTGGGCAACTGGGTGGTTGGCACCGAGAAGGGGATCAGGACGGTTGGTGGACGTCCAGGAGAGTCTGGGGAGACTACAGCAGATCCATCATATATCCCAGACCAGCCCAGTAGGCAAGGGAATGCCTCCGGGTCCAGGGGGACTCGGAGGAAGAGGATGGCTCAGCCACATGGGCTGAAGCCAAAGAGACGGAGGATCACGCTGATCACTACCTCCACCACCACTTCTACCACTACACCAACTACCACCACTACACCACCTACCACAACTACCCATCATACAACTACTACATCCACTCCACCACCAACTTCATCTATAACACCCCCAATATTCAGTACTACCACCACCTCCACTAGTCACCCAGCAGGCCAGTCATCTTTTCCCTCCTTTCCATCTGGATCTCCTCTACCTCACAGTGGGGTAGAGGAACAGCTCTCAACACTGAATCGAATGGTGCTGAGGCTGTTAGCAGCCGATGATGAGAAGACTGCTCAGATTCATCAGCTAGTATAGCTTACTGCTGCACAATCTCAGCAGATATCTTAGCAGGCTCTGCTGATTGAGCAGCAGGCACAGCAGATTGTTGTACAGAGCTCAGAGATGTCCCAACTCCAGGTGCAACATGTCCAATCAGCCAAAAGGATAGAGGAGTTGGAGACTACCAACAAGACCATCATGCTGAGGCTCAAAGGGTGAAAGGAGGAGCCTCTTAAGATCAGAGAGGGAGATGGAGATGATGGTGATGATGATGACAATGATGATGATGAAGAGGATGAAGGTGATGATGATGAGGAGGGTGACGGGGAAGCGGGAGGTAGGAGGGATGATGATGATGATGACGATGAAGGGGATGCAGCTGCATCTGCCTCTGCTCCTGGTCAAGAGCAAAGGAAAAAGAGGATACAAGACCAGGGAGCATCATCGTCTGCCCCGCCTACCTCACCCTCAGCTGAAGACGCAGAGAGGATTCAAGGCAAAAGTAAAGATTAGATGTTTTACTTTGTTCAACTTTTGTACTTGAAATCATCATTTAATGTTATGAAATTAATGTATATATTTATTATTCAGTGTTTGATTATCTTGATTACATTCTAACTATTGTTGTGTTACATGTTTAAATCAAGCAGATCTAGCATTTCAGCAAGATGAGTACGATGTTGCTTTCTTACAGCAGATCAAGTTTCAGCTGACTATGATACTTGATCTATAAGGGATCGTCAGGAGGTCCGTGAGTTATACTCCTGAAGAAGGAGAAATAATTCACAACCTCACTGATGAGCAACTTACTGAAATGTTCCAGCTGAATCCTGACGAGATAGTGAAGGATGCTCCTACCTTCAATGTGGATAGTGACGAGGAGCTAAACGATATAGACGAGATTGAGATAGAAGACGTCATGGCTCAGCATTATCCTGAGTATACTGATCGAGGGGGAAATGTTTTTCCTGATCTGGGTAATACTCTCAGCAGTGATACTTTGGAGAAGCTGAGCCAGAAGGAAAAGGAAGCAGAAGCATCTACAAGCCAAACCCCAGTCTCGGACGCCGATGTTGATATCAGAAAGGCTGAATGGGCGGCTTGCTTCTCAGAGATTAGAGCCCAACGCGCTACAGCTAAGCAAAGTACCTACACCAAGATCTACAAAGTCAAGAAGCATCAGAAGGTGTCAGGGTAGATTATATCGTGGGCTCATTTTGAGGATCTCAACGTTTACGCTGTTAAGAGGGAGAAGGGAATTGAGTACTTTAGATTCCCACATGATCTAAAGACTCTCCTTGGTTTTGAGCTCAACCAGCTGGCAAGATTGAAGCTGATGTATGCTAACACGAAGAAAATGTCAGGCTGGTTTGAGGCAGTGCTGAAATGTGAGCATCTTACCAGATGGGTGAACTTCAAACCTCAGCAGGCTACAAGGTGCATCAGAAGATCTAAGGTGAACCCTATTACTGGAAGACCAAAGATAGTTCTTAAATGGCACCCTCCGCGTACTATGTCCCGTATTCTATTGAGGGAGATGCCATAAGATTTTGCACCCCATTTCAAATGGTGGTATTATGACTGGCGCACTGGCGAGGCCGTCATAGTTTTGGATAGGGAAGGGAAAGTAGAGACGATAAGGGTATTTGACCCTATGTGGCTAACCAACTTGTCTGCTTCTGATGTCTACATCTTGTACAAATGGCCATTTTTTTTGATAATAGTGCAAGCACTGCAGTTCAAACATGTCATACGTTTATGCTTCGCACTTAATATCCATGTTGGTGCTTCTAAGGAAGAACGCGCTAAGAGGTTTGAAGAGTTTAAAAGGGAAGTCAAAGATTAGATAGAACTAGGTCCAAGGGGGAGTTTGTTGGTACACATGTCCCTAGTTCTAGTTCTAATGAGCTCAAATGTAATTGACTTTCATTTTGTAACAGTTATGTAATGGTTGACATATGGAATGAAAACTCTTCTTTGAATGTTTGTTGGTTGTTGAATGTTATTTCTATTAATATGATTGATTGTTACACGCTTATATGAACATGTTATATAGGTTTACAGTTGTTAGACATTCATCTGTATCATTAAAGGTTCAGGAATATGTTTAACTAAGTATCATGATTCAGTCGCACGACTGGACCATCCGAATGGGTCAGTCGCACGACTGAACCAAGCGATTGAGTCAATCGCACGATTGAGTCATATGACTGACTCAGTCGTACGAATGGATACGAATGAAAGCTGTAACCTATAAATACCACTTAATTCGTGGAAAAACAGAACACTACGAGATTTATCAACCCTATCCGTTCCTGTCCGTCCAGAGAGTTCCTTCCAACTTCATAAAACGTTTCTAATCGATTCTGATCAATTCTTAACGTATTCTCATCGTTAGTTTTGATCGGATAAATGTTATCCCTGATTGGATCACCAATCAAATAGGATTCCGCACTATTTGATCTGGTTTCACGTAGAATCAGTTAGTACTCCGTCCGTACACGGTCCCAATAAAGTTCATTTTTGAAAATCAGATGCACTCAAGAAGACAAAGAATATTTCAATACTCTAATAAAGAATTGAAAGTATAAAGGCAAACGAGCAAGAGATGAACATTTTCTAATTGAGTTCTGTGATCAGTACTTTGAAAAAGTCACAACCCCAGGATTAAAGGTGATTGAAGGAACACAAAAATCAAAACCAATCCTGCGATGGTTTTATAATTCGGATACATTTTAGCTTAAATCGGTCCGAAATGAGGACATGATTATTCTGTTTGGAGTATTTGAACTCAAATTAGTACATACGAGTTATATTTCCTTCTTATCTGTGCAAAAGTTTGAAAGAGTTACTCCAGAGATAGCAAAAAATGATAAAAAATATTTTCTATCGATTATCAAGGTAATGAATGCTGCTATGGAGAGAATCTCCTTGAGGAAAGCTTTAGCTTATGCTAACATTGTAAAGAAGGATATAAAGGATATAGAGTTTATGAGAATTTCTAGCAAAGGATTTTTGGAAGTATACTCAAAAGAAAGTTCAAAATCACTTGAATTATATGCAAACATTGATATTGCAGGATTATCCAATGATACACTAGAGGTGATGAACAAACCGGACATAAAGACCAATGAAGCCAAGCCAGAGCAAGGTATCTTAGGTAGAAAGTTCAAAGCTACTATAGCCAAGGCCTTGAAAGAACAAGGAATGTATAAGGAGAAGCCAATGTTCAAGATCAAGGAAGAGTCCGAAGACTTCTTTGATGTTTGAAGATGAAAGTGAGAGAAGACAAATGATAAAGAGAAGAATACTGGTTGAAGAAAAGGAAAAGACAAAGCTATGAAGACAGAAGATTTTGAAGACCGAAGACCATGTAAATCTTAGGGGGAGTATTGTTAGAGCTTTTTAAAGATTAACATGTTGTTTTTAGTTGTCTTTTGTATAAGTTTTGTCATAGTATAGGGACTAGTTTGTAAATACTAGTTCCTTTGTTTATTGATAGTATAAATAGCTTAGATGTGTGTATGCTGTAGATGAGACTAGACAGACTGGACTTGTAACTGCTACTTACACTTGTAACTATCTTTGCTTCGATCAATGAACGACTTTGAATTTTTCTTGCTTTTTTGCATTGATTTGATTGCATTTGTATGTTTTGATTGAATTGCATTCTAACATCATCATAGATTGATTCATTTTTCCTATCATATTAAGAATCAACAATTTGAGGAGTCATCTAACGTTGTTGTAAATGAGCTCACTCCTTGTGTTAAGGGGAATGGCCTTTACATATCTTTGACTTAGAATTGTTTGATAACTATTCTAAACCATCTTGTGAGAATGTTTCAGCTAGAATAGGAACTCAAAATGACTCCTCAGATGATCAAATATTTGAGTTACCTAGACCTTTTCTAATTTGTCTAATAAGACATAAAGAGCAAGCTCCCACTACCGTAAGTCTTGAAAGCTTGAATATCACAGGAAACAGTGGAGCTTTAACAAGTTATCAGTCAGTTGAGCCTTAAAACTTATTAGTTGACAACTCTAACTCTCAACACCAAGCTAATAAAGACATCAATCTGGAGGAATAGGCCAATGTTAATGCTGCTTCACAACAAAATACAATTGATGTTATCACTTATTCACTCAATCAGTCCTCATTGAATGAGTATGAGACATCAGCTGGAACTAATGTTCACAATCCTGAGCCAAAATTTTCAAACTTGGATCTATCTATGCAACTTGATGTGATTCCCAGGCTCAGGATACATAACACTCATATAGCTAAGAACATCATTGGGGATGTCTTAGAAGGTATGAGAACTAGAAGGCAGACATAGAATAGGAATGTATGCTTGTACTCATGCCTTCTCTCTTAATTGGAACCCAAGAAGGTGAAAGAAGCTCTCAAGGACAACAGTTGGGTCGAAGCAATGCAAGAGGAGTTACTTCAATTCAAAGACAAAAGGTATGTTACCTATGTCCATTGCCACCTAGTCAAGTCCCTATTGGCACTAAGTGGGTATTCTGGAATAAAAAAGATCATAGAGGTTTGATCATGAAGAACAAGGCTAGACTTGTAGTTCAAGGATACACACAAGAGGATGGGATAGATTACACTGATGTCTTTGTACCTGTTGCAAGACTTGTTTTGCAGCATCAAAGAACTTCACAGTCCATCAACTTGATGTCAAATGTACAAATCTATATGGGGATATCAACAGAGAAGTCTATGTGTGCTAGCCACATGGAAGCCACCTGGATTTGAAGACCCACAACACCCCTACTATGTGTGTGAATTGGATAAAGCTCTTTATGGGTTACACTAAGCACCTAGGTTGTGGTATGCGACATTGTCGCAGTTTCTTCTAAAGAATGGCCACACCAGAGGTATCATAGACAAGACATTATTCATAAAGAAATCTGGGATGGATATGTTGCTTGTACAAGTCTATGTTGATAACATCATATTTGGTTCCTCTAATAACCAAATGTGTAAAGACTTTGAAAGCATCATAAGGAAGAAATATAAAATGAGTTCCATGGGAAAGATGGATTTCTTCCTAGCAATTCAAGTGAAACACATGGAAGAAAGGTTCTTCATCACTCAGTCTAAGTATGTCAAGGACGTTTTAGAAAGATTTAATATGAAAGATTATAAGCCATCCAAGACACATATAGAAAGAAATCGTAATCTTTGTTCTGATTCTAAGGGGGAGGACACTAGCTAACATAAGTACAGGGAAATTATTGATCTGTAATGTATCTCACTACAAGTAGACCTGTTATCATGTATGCAATCTGTATCTATGCAAGATATCAGGCTGCTCCCAAGGTGTCTCACCTAATTGTTGTCAACATAATTCATAGATACCTTAAAGGAGCTCGCAAACTAGGCCTTTGCTATCCTAAGAACAAGCACTTTAACCTTTATGGATACGCTAACAGTGATTATGGTGGCTCCCATATTAACAAGAAATCCACATAGGAGGATGTCAATTTCTTGGTGGAAGGATCATCTCTTGGCAATTGTAGAAGCAATCATGTGTCTCTACATCAACTGCTGAAGCCAAATACATCGCTGCTGCAAGCTACTACGCTCAACTGCTATAGATTCAGAATCAGATGTTAAACTATGGTTTTAACTTCATGGAGATTCCTATCCACATAGAAAACAAGAGTGCTATTTCTATCACAAAAAATGCAGTCAAGCACTCCAAGACAAAACATTTTGACATCAGGTATCATTTTGTTCAAGATATAAATGAAAAAAACTTGATCAAACTAGTCAAAGTTGATTCAAATGAACAATATGCTGATTTGTTCACCAAAGCTTTTGATGAAGAAAGATTTAAGTATTTAATTAGGGCTATTGGGATGATCAACATTGACTAGTCAATCTCCTTTGAAAATCTTTGAAAATATGTCTTGTCTAAATTATCCTCGGAAGAGATTCTTACTCATCTTTCGAAGGAAAAATTCTCTGCATAAGTATTTTCTTCGAAGAGGTTTTAGCCTTGGAAGATTATTTGATCATAGATCACATTTCCTTCTGAAAGTTACTAACTTCTTCTCTCAGAAGAACACTTTACTCTCAGAAGAAAATTTGTCTTCAAGACTGCAGGACCAGTTAAAGGATTGTCAATACAATCACTCTCACAATGAGGAGAGTGTTAGAACACTTAACAGTTCAAATAGGGAACCGGATTTAAGAATAAGATACAAAGGACACAAGTAACAGTGAGACAGAACTCAAGAACAATATATATGGTTTTCAAAAATGTTGTATATTAATCTCAAGTTCTCTTACAAGAGTTAAAATGCATAAAGTCTTAATACAATACAAGACCCTGAGATACTTTATACTACATCCTACAACCGACTATACTTGGAAAGCCAGTTGGAACATTGAAAGACAACAAAATCCATGTAAAGTCAAAAGGCAGATTGTCTTTTGACTAGTGACTATGATATGCCATGGCTCACATCCTAATATATTACAAAAATGATAAAAGTACATAAAGTAGAAAGTTATAGACTCAGTACCTCAATGTACAGTTACAAAAGCATGGACCATTTCACCAACTCATACAAGTTGGTGAGTCTTCAGAATTGTAGCGGAAAGTGTGTCAGCTTTATGAAAACGTACATCCAAGAAAAGGATGTTCTTTTCTGTCTTTAGAAGAAATCAGTTTTACTTCATTTGGCTTCGGAAGACTTTGTCGTTGAAGCTTCGAAAGACTTCATCCTTTGGGTTTGGTAGATTTTGTCTTCGGCTTCAGAAGATTTTACACTTATAATATTTCTGAGTATAGTGTAAAGCTTAAAGGCAACTTTGGTTTTGGATGATTTTATACTTAGAGTAATTCTTGCTCTAAGTACAAAATTTCCGGAGCACTTATACTTTGTACTGAGTGCATGTATGCCGGAAGCCTTTGGTTGCTTTGCTTGCATCAGCGTCTATGTTAAACCTTACAAACTCCCCCTAGGCTTATGCTACCAAAACAGAGAAGATGTTTTATCAATTGACAGTCATTATTAGAATCAAGACCATACCCTTCTTCATCATTTGGTTAGGATCCTTCAGACTCTCATAGTACCTTCTCATGTCATGAACATCATGCAAATATAGATCAAGCATGTCTTACCAGAAGTAGACATCTTGACCACTTTGACCTATGATGACATACCATTTTCCAGATTAGTAGTAAAGGTCCAAGACAGGATAGGTCTTCCAGTGGTAAGAGGTTCTGCTCGAGTAGGAGTTGGTTGAGCAGCCTCTTGTTGCACTTCCTCAGGATGCTTTGACTGATCCTAAGGTTTGGAAGTTGATGACTTTGTCTTCTTGTATACTCTCTTTGGTTCCATCCTTTTCTTCCTCTTAGGAGTGTTTAACTAAGAGGGCTGGTCTTGAGTACCAGGTTGTTCTTTTATGCCTCACTTAGTTGGGTCCTCTTCCCTCACAGGTTCAAAAGGAGAAGGAGTAAAACCCTGCTGTGTAATTTAATATGAGGCCGGCTGAGATGCAGTTGAAGGTCCAGGTTGTGTTGTTTGTGTTGGTTCAACCTTAATCTCTACCATAGGAGGAGCTTGATTTGGTGGAGAATTCAAGTCCACAAGCTCTCCCTTTTTAATCTTCTACTTTATCACTCTAATGTGCTTATCCATAGTGGATAGAGACATTAGACCAAGCCTCCTTCTAGAGAATCCTTATAGCCTTAAGAAGCTCATCATCCTTTGTCTGTTAGCAGACTTCTTTTGGCTCTTCTGGATGATGGCTCTTGACATTCCAGCATCTACCTACATTTTCTCTTAGCAGCCTTTTGTTCATTGATAAACTGTTGTTCCAGCTGGTTAAGATACTTAAATTCAATATATTCATAGGAGAGAGGAAGAAGTATAGATGCTTGATAGAGGCATGTGGCAGTCAGGTAGTTGATCATGTTTTTTTTGTCAGCCTCTTTGTCTACCTAAGGTTGTTTAGTTGCCACAGCCTCTCTCTTAGGACTTTCATGAACTGGGGAGAGAGTAGGAGCATCTTTGTATAGCCTTTTTTGCATTCTTTCTTCTTTAACCTTAAGGAGCAAGTCTGCATCCTCTGCCTCCTTCTTCTCCTGTCTCAGCTTTAAGTCTGCCAGTTTATTTAACTCTTCTAAGGGAAGAGATATGAGTTCATCAATTTGTAGTTCCTGATTCGCAGATAGTTCAATCTGGTAGCCCTCAACTTATCATCTTAAGTGTTTGGCCTAGGGTCTGTCCTGATTGCAGCTTCCATAAAGCCTGAGGAACCAGTTGAACTCTCTCCCCTTAGCTTCCTCTTCCTCTCTGTTTCCTCCTCCTCAATCCCCTCAGAGTTCATTTTCCTCTTCCCTTTGTCACTCATAGGCCTTGGTGACTCAGGGTGGAGAGAGCTTTGGCCTTCATTGCTTGGTTTAGCAGTCAAGCTCTGGCCAGAGAGAGGTTGTGAAATACCATCACCAACTAGTGCATCACTAAGGGTAAAGGATGTTGAAGCAATTGTTTCTGTGACAATGCTCACAGGTTCTTTCGCTGGGCCTTTAGTCAAGGTTTCCCCTTTAAGCTAATCTTGGGTTCCACCTCAACATCTAGTTGCCAATGACATTACTTGTTTGTAGTTTCTTCATTGTCTGAACTCTTCAACAATCCTGTCTTGGATTCTCTTAACCAATCTACCAGCCTACCTATGTTGAGTTGGGTTGGCTACTTGCATCTTTACTAGAGAGAGACTGTCATAGAAGTTCGAGGTATGAAATTTGAAGACCTCTTGCTGCCCTTGAAATCTATGCAGTACTAGGGCTCGTCTATCAGTATCATACCTCCACCCTAGAATTTCATTTTCAGCTCGATATGGTGGCGTTGACATTGCCCTTGGTATTCCCTCCTCAAACAAACTTTGTATAAGGGAGTCCACATCAGTGTGAACTTGAGGAGGTTGCTGAGTATGGATAATTACAAGTGAGGTTGGTGATTCCTCAATGTCCACACTCTAAGAAGAACTCCTAGGTTCTGTGATTATGACAACTTCCTCCCCCTTTTTGGTAGCATCACCCTCTTGCATAAGTGAGCTGGAGGTGAAAATTGTCACATCCTCACATTCTTAGGTTCCTAGATAACTTCCCCTAAAGGGTCTCATAGCTAGTTATTCCTTGAGATCAGAAATCTCAAGTTACTGATCATTGACCCATCTTTGTAAAGTAGTCACTTGAGATTCTAAGTGACTGACCTTGGACACTAAATAGGTGCATGTTTTGTCAATTTGTGCACCTTTAGTCTGAGATTCCCCTCATCCTCAGTAGAAGAATCACTAGGGGATGCAATAGCTATACCTAAGTCTTTTTCCTCATCACCAACTTGTTGTTCTTGGTTGCTGGTTTTCCCCTGCTCACTAACAACTTCAGTTAAAGTGGTAATGGGCTGGGTTGTCATGGTTGAGGTCTTAATGATGTAATCACTGGCAGAAGTGAGAGCCTCTACCATATGATCTCTTGAACAGGTTCAGGAAGTTCCACCCCTATGGGGGGTGGATCATGTGGGCTAGATATGGGTGACACAGGAGTACTCATCTCTTTTTGAGCAAGAAAAGAGAAGAGATTCTCATGATACTCACTGAGTCCCTTATTGTAACCCTAGGAATTTTTTTGTCAAAATAAAAGAAATGAAAAATTTTGAGAAAAGAAATATAAAAGTATCATGAAGAGAATGAAAAGGAGCAAAAGTGGAAGGGGGATATGTGTAAAAAGTACAAAAGTCAAAATTTTTAAATATTTGAAGTATGGCCTCCCATAAACGTACCAACTGCCGCTTTTGTCGACGAAAAGAGAAGAAGAAAAAGAAGAGTAGAGTTCTTTGTTGGAGCATATATTGTCATATATAGTGTGTCCGTCGCTTGACGAATAGTCTAGGCTTAATGTTATACACCTTGTAAACACATGAAACTGGGTCATTCGCAGGAGCATATGCGAATGAGACTCAGTCTTACGACTGATCCACGCTAATGGACCAGTCGTGCGACTGAGAGATGCGATTGGGGCATTCGTAAGACTGAACCATAAGAATGGTCCAGCCGTACGATTGAACCATACGCATGGTCTAGTTGTACGATTGAACCATACGCATGGTCCAATCGCACGAATGGGCCCAGTCGCATCTAATATATACCAGTTTCATTGTGTAGAAACCTAAGGGTTTTTGATAGTGTGCCCAGGGCCTAGGTGCTGCCGATGAGAGGGGAGATCATGCTAGATCTCCCCTTGCCAAGTGTCTTGATTCTTAAGTTGTAACGAGCTTAAAATCGTTATGTTTTATCAATGAAATCATTCGATTATTGTTCGTACTATTGTTTGTCTTTTGGTTTATCACCTTCCGTCAAGAACATGCTCGAATGTTTACCGATCCAGCGACTTCACAATTGGTATCAGAGCCGTTACTGCTGGAATGATCTAACAATCATTCTAGCAACCCGAGCTCTTGATTTCTGGATCGAATTCTTGTTCTTTGACGTTAAACCCACTTCGTGTTCTTCGTGTTTTTGCTCAGATCTTTTTCTTATCACCCTTGCGAATCTTATGATGTCTATTTTGGTTCAAATCATGTAAAATTTGTCGGATTAGGGTTTTTGGCATCCTTGGTGGCTGCAGATCTGAAAATCTACGTACAGACCCGTTCATGCGACTGGACCATGCGAATGGCCCAGTCGTGCGACTAGACCATGTGAATAGACCATTCGTGCGACTGGACCATGCAAATGGACCATTCGTGCGACTGGACCATGCGAATGGACAAGTCGTGTGACTGGACCATGCGACTGGACCAGTCTTATGTAAGTCATGGGACTGGACCAGTCTTTTGTCCAGTCTTATGTTCAGTCGCACAAATATATCATTCGTATAATTCATTCACACGACTGTGATAAGTGTACTCCATATCATACGAATGAAAGGTGTTCCAGACCCAAAAAAAAAAAGTTTGGTAAAATTAAATTTTTTCGAGAACAGCTTCTTGCATGAATTTTTCCCCAAACCATGTCTATCAGTCGGGAAGCCTTCTGAAAAAGTTTGGTAAAATTAATTTTTTTCTGGAAAATTATCGGGTCATTTTTGGTTCATTTTCGGGTCAATAGTGAAGATTCTCCTGGAGAATGTATACAAGAGTTGAGGATGAGCAAAGAACGTTCACCCTGAGTTTCTTATGTTAAAAAAGTTCGATGGATACCCCATTATTTGTTGGACTTCCAGAATCGGTGAATGTTGGTAGAACACGAATGAGAGATCAGAAGATGTCAGCAGTCGGTGCTGATTTTGTGGGGTAGTCAGGAGCATCTGACTATTTATGGGCCAACCAAGTAATATTTATTTCCACACAGAGAGGATTTTCATTCTTAGGGGAATCCATGTATAGAGAAAATGATGACGCAATCAGAAAGTGATGATGTGAGCAGGTTTCTAATGATGAATCTATGTGCATGCTGATTTGTTTGATATTGTCAGCTGTGGATTGGAACCTTCAACTTTTTGCCCAATACACCGTATGAAGACGCCAGGAGAGCACAATGTTTATATATTAGGATATGCTGAATGTGAGGGGTAATTTCTACAGTTGTTAATGTTAATCAGGTTAGACTGTGTGAAGATTGAAGCAATGGAAAACTGTTCATGTCATTGTCTGGAAAAATCAGTCATATGGGGAATCTTGCTGCTATGGTGGTGTTTTGCAAAGTAAACGAAAGCTATTGTGCCTAAATTCATTTTCAGGGGACTGTAGCAACCTGACGGATCGGCAACGTTGGCTAATATGGTTTTCGTTTGATTCTATTGAAAACCAGAGCAAAGATTGACTGAAGATTGTAAGAGGTGTTATCTACTATTCGCAAGCAACGTCCATGGGGGAATTTGGTATCAGAGCCTTGGCTCTTGATTCTTCGTGGATTCAATCTTGTTTTTGAAAAAGTCAATGTTTTTAAGTATAAAGATCCGTTCTTTCTGCTCAAAATCCAGTTTTTACGTGTGCATGCTTTGAAAGTTGAGTCTTTTCGAGTTGCAGCCGTCTAGGGTATTCAAAATTGTGTTTTTAGGTCGAATTGTGTGAAAAAGGTTGGAAAATTCGAAGTCAGCAGTCTCAGTCGCACGATTGACTCAATCGCACGACTGAACTCCAATCGCCCAGCTCAATCGCACGATTGAACCAATCGCTCGTTCAATCGCACGATTGTTCCTGTCGTTCTGCTCATTCGCACAACTGTCCTAGTCGCCTGCCCAGTCGTACGACTCAGCTCAATTGCATATTGATTGTCTCAGTCGTCTTTCAGTTGCCTCTCTCAGTCACATACATAGTTTGATTTTCAAGTTTAAGACAACTTCATTATGGACTCAGAGAACTTTGCATTCTCAGCAGGGAAGGACTCTAGGATCCAGAACCTTTAGCTATTGGAAAATGAGATTAGGAACCATAATAAACCACCTAAGCCGTTGTCTCTTGATTAATTTCCTCAATGGAAACAATGATTTGAAATTCATCCTAGTGGAGTGGATACCAATCTTTAGAATGCTATTGAAACTGGCTACACTATGCCCGTTGGTGCTGATGGCATACCCCTGACTTTGAGTGGACTAAGTCATGCACAAAAGATAACTTATAATGCAGAGAAGAAAGCCTATGCTATGTTGATCCAGTCAATTCCCAAAGACATCTTCCATCAATATTCAGAACATAAGCAGAGCAAAAGTTCTGGGAGGCTCTTGAGAAGAGATATGAAGGTAATTCAACACTCAAGTCACTGAAGTCGAATGCGTTGAAGAAAGAATTTGACAACTTCTCTTCTACTGGGAATGAAAGCTTGGATGACATCATAGATCGCTTCTACCATTTGATGAGTGAACTTCATACTCATGGTGTTATAACGTCTAAAGAAGAAAAAGTGGCAAGCATAGCTGATGGACTACCAAAGAAGTGGGATTCATTCATTTCCACTCTGAGATACAACGTAGTGCTGGAGACTTTGGATATAAATGATCTCACCCTGAAACTGAGAGAAGAAGAGGTGAGACACAAGTACAAGACAAAGAAGGGAGCATACACTCAGGATCCATCTCTCTACAACGTTACTCCTACTCCAACTGCCAAATCCTCCAGTGCCCCTCTGCAGACTGCCTTTGTGTCTAATGCATCATCTGCAACTGGTTAAAGCTCATCGTCTAGTGGTGAGTCACATGTTTCATCAGGGTTCAACAAAGTCCTACAGTTACTTAATCAACGAAGTTAGTGACAGAAAATCTGGGAAAAGTAACTGTGGAAGTGGCTAAGGAGCACATGGACCTACTTGCTGCTGTGGTTCATTCTTATGATGGTTTGGTTGCAGGAAAGATTGGGAACTGCAACTTGGCTGACGAGCACTATGAGGAGGTGGATGAAAATGAACTGGAAAGAATGGACATCATGTGGGCTCTCGCAAGTGCTGTGCGACGAGCAAAGAAGTTTGTGAAGAAGAAGGGACAGAATCTGGTGGCTACCAAAGATACTACTTTTGGATTTGACAAGTCTAAAGTCACCTGTTTCAACTGTGGTGAAAAATGCCACTTCAAGCGGGAATGTGTCAAACCGAAGAAGACTGGTAATGGGAACCCATTTTCATCCTTCAACAAACAAGATAAAGAGAAAAAGACAGCTCCAACTAGCAGTGATTCAAAGGCAATGGTTGCTCAAGGTGATGAAGGACAGGACTGGTCTTTCTGGTTCTTGACTGATAGTGAAGCCAACATTGCATCTGTTGAAGATCTGAATGAAGACTCAGCGAGTGAGGGGGGGAACTCAGTTGAGCTTGACACTGCTGATGCGGATGAGACCATAGCTGCTGTAAGTCAACTTATTGAAAATGAACTGAATGCTGAATCTGAAGCACAATCGGAACCTCAAAATGCTTTCATGGCTGGAACGTCTACATCTGCACAGGTAAAAACAAAGGATGATATGTTTATTAAACATGCTTGTGTTGAATGTGATAAATTTTGAGAAAGCATTGATCTGAAATTTTCTAGGTTAATAGATCATAATGATAACTTAGTAAATGACTTAAAATTGTGCACTGAGGCAAACAGAGTGCTAAAACAAAACGAGAGCAGCTATAAGGAGAAAATTGAAGCGTTAAAGAAACAACTTAAAGAAACCGAAGTTGTCGCGTTTAACCAAGAAAACGATATAAAATTTTATTTAAAGACAATTGAGGAAACTAAAAAGGACAGAGCTGTTTTGCAAGTTAAGAATTAGTCTTTAAAACAAAAACTCCACAGTCTAGCTAGTTCTTCTCATATTTTGAAAAACTTGGTTAAGGACCGCAACAACAGGGAAGGTTTGGGTTATAAGGTTGTGCCTCCACCACATGAGATCCTTTTGACTACCAAACAACGTCCTATTAATAATAATCCAATAAAGGACCATGTGGTGACTACTCCTCTGGTCAGCGATCCGGACACAGCTGTTAAACCTGTTCCTCCGGATGCTGATCAGACAAGATCAACATCAGACAAAACTGTTAAAAACATCACTGAAAACAGGGAGGAAGAGAATGTTCAAGCGTCTCATGGTTTGGGTTCAAAATCTGCTACCACACAACCTAAGATTTCCAAAACCACTCAAACGAAATCTGTTAAGCAAGATAACAATCATCTTCAAAGACAAAACACCCATAAGGTTAAACAAGTAAAATTTGTCAAGGAAGGTGAAAGTCAAAGGAGTGAGACCAAAAAGTCAGTACCTGATGTTTACTCACCGCCCCACAAGAGATCTCCTAGTCCTGTTGAAAGGAGATCATGCTATACTTGTGGACAACGCGGTCATATCTCTTCAAACTGTCCACGCTATCAGACACCCAAAATTAAAATTGAACTAGACAATGAAGTTAAACTGGTTTCAAAACAGAGATCTAAGACTCCGGTTAGGTCTAAAACACCTGTTAGGTCTAAAACACCTTCTAGGTCATTTACCTCTTCTCAACGCCATAGACAACACAGACAAGCCACTGGCAAGTCTGTGATGCCAGAGGTGAAACCTGTCTTTGAAACTAAGTCTAAGGTTCAAACTGTAAATCAGTCATCGGTTTACCATAAATAATCCTTTCACAAGGATGGTTTGTGGAAAGCGAAAACACCTGAAGTGTTTGAAAGCTTGGATAAGTTGAAGATTGAGGTTCCACCTACTGATAAAGGACAGTGGGTCAAGTTCGTGATGTGTGATGCCTCTGGGAAACCCAAGCCAGTCAAGGCTTGGGTCCCCCTCCTTAACTAACTATTTTCTATTATGTGCAGGTTTTCCGCTATAGTTCTTCTATCAACACATGGATAGTAGATAGCGGAGCATCCAGGAACATGACAGGAAATAAGTCTCTCCTTTACAATGTCAAACAAATCAAAGGGGGACACGTTTCTTTTGCTGGAAATAAAGGAGGATACATTACCGCACAAGGAGAAGTAGGTAATGCAAAGGTAAGGTTCGATAAAGTTAATTTCGTACAACAATTGGAAAACAATCTGCTTTCAGTGTCTCAGATTTCTGAGAAGGGCTTCAAAGTTATGTTTGACAATCAGAAGTGTTACATTCTGAAGAAAGAGATGGAGATTCCAGAGGAGCAGGTATTAATGTCAGCATCTAGGTCTAAGGACCTGTATATTCTAGTTATGTCTAATGCTTCTACTAGTGTGTCTACTGTTCAATGCTTTTGTCTAAAGCTACAGAGAAGGATTCCATCTCATGGCACAGGAGAATGGGACACATTAATAATAGGAAGATGAATGATCTGATTCATAATAACTTAGTTGATGGAATTCCTGTTAAGAACTTGAAACTTCCTGATTTTTGTGTCTCATGCAAGAAGGGAAAGCAGACCAGGAAATCTCACAAGACCAAGCACGTCAATTCTATCGAGATGCCCCTGGAGCTATTGCATATGGATCTATTCAGTCCCGTCAGCACGAAGAGTATCGCCGGAGACTGGTACTGCTTTGTAGTCGCAGATGACTACTCACGGTTCTCATGGGTGATGTTTCTGAAAGCAAAGTCAAAACCCATTGAGTCATTCAAGGTGCTCGTTACTACACTGGAGTCTCTCTACAAGCTGAAGGTTAGGAAGATTCGTTCAGACAATGGAACAGAGTTCAAGAATCAGTGGATGGATGCTTTCTACAAAGAAAAGGGAATTGTTTATCAGTTCACCTCTGCATACACACCACAGATGAATGGAGTTGCTGAGCGGAAGAACAGGAGCTTGATCGAGACTGCCAGGACTATGTTGGCAGATTCAAAGCTGCCAGTGCAGTTCTGGAATGAAGTTGTTGCCAACGCATGCTACACACTCAATCGTGTGTCAGTTGTCAAGAGGCATGGGAAGACTTGCTATGAGTTGCTTCAGAAAAGTAAACCTAACCTGGAGTATCTGGAACCATTCGGAGCTCCATGTACGTTACTGAAGAAAACTCGGAAGGCAAGTTCAGTGAAAAGGCAGATTAGGGGATCTTTCTAGGATACAGCATACCAGACAAACGAGTTTACAACAACTCAACAAGTCAAGTCGAAGTATGGTGCAATGTCGACGTACAACGATTCACCACCCCCCTGCCGAAAAAGGTCCATCGTCGTTCTTCGACTACGATGGCTTTTTCAAATCATTCAATCTTCCTCAGATAGATTCTGATGAAGATATTGCTACTCAGATGATGCACGATGTTCTAAACACACCGAATCTGGATACTAGCAATACAACACCTGCGAGTGGTTCATCGGGATCTTCACCAGCTGATCAGGACGAGAGTGATGACTCATCAGATGATGAAGAAGCAGTTGAGACAGGCATTGAGCATAATGTTGATCAAGAGGAAATCTCACCAGCTGTTGAACATGCATCAGGAAATACGGATACAGAACCCCCTGTCACAAACTTGGATACTGAAGTTGTCGTCCCTATGACACCTGTGACTAGGATCAGTACGAATAATCCACAGGAGGCTATCATTGGAGACTTACACTCCTGCGTGCAGACGAGAATCAGTTAGTACTCCGTCCGTATATGGTCCTAAAAAGTGGCAGCCTGCCTGGAAGAGATGAAGAAACAACGCGTGCCTACATAGTCAAACGTCTACACCAAGCTCTACAAGGTAAAGAAGCATCAGAAGGTGTCGGGCAAGATTATCAGCTGGGCGTACTTTGAGGACCTCAAAGTATATGCCATCAAAAGGGAGAAGGGAATAGAGTATTTTAGATTCCCACACGATCTGAAAACTCTCCCTGGATTTGAGCTAAACAGTCTAGCTAACTTGAGCCTCCTGTTTGATGTTCCCGGAAAGATATCAGGATGGTTTGAGAAGGCTTTGAAGAAGGAGTATCATACGAGGTGGGTCAATTTTAAACCTCAACGGCCCAAAAGGTTGATTCATAAGACAGAGGTCGACCCCGCCTCCAGAAGACCAAAGGTGGTCTTGAGATGGCACCCTCCGCGCACAATGTCGCGTATTCCACTGAAGGAGATGCCACAAGATTTGGCACCCCATTTTAAATGGTGGTATTATGACTGGCGTACTGGTGAGGCCATCATTGTTTTGAATAAAGAAGGGAAAGCGGAGATGATTATGGTGTTCGACCCTATGTGGCTAACCAACTTGTCTGCTTCAGATGTCTACATCTTGTACAAGTGGCCATTATTTTTTGACACTCAGGATATCATGCAAGCACTTCAGTTTCAACACGTTATACGTCTATGCTTCGCACTTGATATTCATGCTGGGGTTACACGAGAAGAAAGAATGAAGAGATATGAAGAGTTCAAGAAGGAAGTCAAAGTTTAGCTAGATCTAGGTCCAAGGGGGAGTTTGTTGATACACACATCCCTAGTTCTAGTCTAGTGAGCATCAATGTAATAGACTTTCATCTTGTAACACATATGTAATGTTGAATCTATCAAATGAAAAACTCTTCTATGAATGTTTATTGGTAGTTTAATGTCATATCTATTAATATTATTCATTGTTACATGCATATATGAACGTGTTATATAGGTTTACAGCTGTTAGACATTGTTCTGAATCGTTAAAGGTTCAAGAATGTGTTTAACTAAGTATTCTGATTCAGTCGCACGACTGGACCATGCGAATGGGCCAATCGCACGACTGAACCAGGTTATTGAATCATTCGCACGATTGAGTCATAAGACTGACTCAGCCGTACGAATGAATCAATCGTATGACTCAGTCGCACGACTGAGCCAGTCGCTTGGCTTAGTCATACGAATGAAAGCTGTAACCTATAAATACCACTTAATTCGTGGAAAAACAAAACACTTCGATAATTTACAACCCTAGCCGTCCCAATTTGCACAGAGCGTCCCTTCCAAGTTCATAGAACATTTCAGATCATTCCTTCTTCATTCTTAACATTTTCTAATCGTTAGGTTTGATCCGGATAACGTTCTCCCTGATTGGATCGCCAATCAAATAGAATTCCACGCTATTTGACATGGTTTTACGTAGAATCAGTTAGTACTCCGTCCGTACACGGTCCTAACACCCGAGATCCCTGTCTCACCACATACTATTGCAGATGTTGAAACCCTTGATGAGAAACCTACTGGTGAAGGTGCATCTCAAACTCTCTCTGGCCAGAGCTTGGAAGCTACACCAAGCAATGAAGGCCAAAGCTCTCTCCACCCTGAGTCACAAAGGTCTGTGAGGGACAAAGGGAAGAGGAAGTTAACTCCTGAGGAGATTGAGGAGGAGGAGAGAGAGAGGAAAAGGAAGCTAAGGGGAGAAAGATCCTATGCTGGGTCTGCAAGGCTCATGGAAAGTGCTACCAGGGCTGCCCCTAGACCAAATACTCAGGATGATGAGTTAAGGGCAGCTAGGATAAACTACTTGCAGACTTGGAACTATGATATTGATAATATCATTTCTCTCCCCTTAGATGAGTTGAATGAACTGGCTGACATAGAACTATCAAAAGAGAGAAAGGAAGAAGAGGATGCAGAGCTTCTTCTGAAAATCAAAGAAGAAAAAAGAAGGAAGAGGCTCTATAAGCATATGCCTACTCTCTCACCAGTTCAAGAAACTCAGGAACAAGAGGATGTGGTACCATAAGAACCTCAGGTAGACAAAGAAAAAGATAGGAACAACATGATCTACTACCTGAGTGCCACAGGCCTCTATCAAGCTGATACACTTCTTCCATTACCCTTTGACTACATTGACTTTTAGTATCTCAAACAACTTGAACTTGATGTAGCCAAAGAAAGAAAGATCACCAAAAGGAAGTTAAGGGAAGAAGCTATAAAATCAGGAGCCATTATCCATAAGAATCTGAAAAAGTCTGCTGACAGACAAAAGATGATGAGCTTCTTGAAGCTATATGGATTCTTCGGAAGGAGTCTTCGTCCCATGTCTCTATCCACTATGGATAAGCACATCAGGGTGATCAAGCAGAAGATCAAAAGAAGTGAACTTGTTGATTTACACTCCCCACCAAGTCAGGTCCCTCAGGAAGTAGAGGTTAAGGTTGAAACATCTAAGACAACACAACCTGAACCACCTGTTGAATCTCAGCAAACTTCCACTTCTGATCCATAGCAGAGATCTGTCCCATCTTAATCTGAACCTGTAAAAGAGGAAGACCCAACTGAGAAAGATAAAGAAGATCAATCAGGTGATGCAGGCCAGTCTTCTCAGTTAAAGGGTTCGAAGAGGAGGAAAAGGATGGTTTCCAAACCAAAGTCAAAGAAGAAGAAGAAGGAAACATCCACCTCCAAACCTCCGGATGAGTCAGAACATCCTGAGGGTGTGCAACAAGAGGATGCCCCACCAACTCTCATTCAAGCAGCTCCTC